>OY978526.1:78381341-78826341 GCA_963854835.1 Megamerina dolium
GGCTTTGGTCGAATATTTCCGGGACGTAGACTCTTCAATTCTGGGGAAGTAGTTAAAGCTGCAAACAGATTCACTGCGCTAGCGACATTTCTACACATTGACAATATGACGCCTACGGCAAAACATGAGATGACATTAAAATGTCATTAAGAATACATTTTCCATTTTCCATAAAATAATCAATTCATTTTTAGTACTTCGAGGGACAACAAAAAAAAAACAAAAGAAGCTAAATACAATTATGTCAGGGTTGCTAATTGCTTACATATCATTTTGTTACATGTCAAAATAGAAATAGATCGAAGTCGACCATTGTGCCAATTGTCGTCATGTTGCAATGTTGCTGTCAATTCGTTCGTCTACATAAAAAATCTATGTTATTTAAGTGTTGACAGTTGTTGCATTGTTGCAGCCACAGTCAATCTGTTTACTACTTAAATCCTATATTTGCTTCTACAAGCTGTAGTACTTATTTACATTTTAAATTGAAGTTGGCCTTCAGCAACCCTGTTTTAGTATATTCATGAACGAAGGCGGAGCTTGCTATCACTTTGCAGTAGCCAATCAGGAATGATCAAAGAGTCTTTTATTCTTGTACAACTACAAAGGATCTACGTATCGTTAATAAATATCTAAAATACTCCATATTTTAATAAAATTTTATTTTTCATCCAATTGAAACAATTTATTTGCTAAAATACTTGTATATATCTATATATGTTGCGAATGCGTATTATTAACGTTTTTAAGAAGTATGAGAATCAACTGTTTCTATCAAAATATCCTGTAACAACATTTTCTGTCCACTTTATATGAAATTGTTTCAGAACACTTGACCACTATGAAAATTCACATAAATTGAAAATTAGTTAGTTTCGCTTGGACACTTTCAACTTTACGTCACGTTAGCATTGAATATTCGCTAGCATAAATCAACAACAATAGTTTACATACTACATACGATAATTATAATGGATGCTCCCGTGATGGTATCAAGTGTTGATGGCAAACCATTGGGGCTATCTTCATCCTTAGCTAATGGTAGTGGTGCATTAAAGAAAGCACGTAATAATTACGCATTGAAGGAATTTAAAAGTGCTACAAATTCGAATGTAACGTCTAAAGTAATAAATCGTATACCAAAATGTGCACGTTGTCGAAATCACGGTATTATATCGGAGTTACGTGGCCATAAAAAGCTATGCACCTATAAATTTTGTAAATGTCCTAAATGTGTATTGATCTATGAACGACAACGTATAATGGCAGCACAGGTATTCTATATATTTGCACTTGGTGAGGTTTTCATTTACAACAAATATATTTTTGAATAAGTTTTTTTTGTTCAAGTCGTGAAATATTTAATTTGACAATGCCTGCCATTTAATCAAAGTGTAATCGGTGTTTTAACATTGTTTAAAAAGTATTCAATTATTTTACGTGCATTAGTTTCAATGTTTTGGTGTTATGTCAACTAACGTCCCTTAACGAATTGGCTTGAAATGTGATTTTTGACACGCACCACCCGAGTGTAAGAAATAAAATTTATTTTTTGCCGAATTAATATCTTCCATTTGCACCAAACTAAGGCTGCAGCTCGTAATTGGTGATATTCGGTGGTACCACAAAGTGCCTTTCTGGCCTAAGTGTGTCCTCTCCGAATGCAGCCCAAATAACCTAACCCAACCTAAGAATTATAGTAGCTCAATACACCTTTTCCAATGTTTCTGCTATTTTTTAACTCCTTGCAAAAAATACACATCGTCTAACTATAGAAAATACGCTTCTGTCTCGGCGATAACCTCCTAGATTGAGAAGAAGTCTCTTTTTTCAAGCCATATTTTAACGTTGAGGCGCAGAAACAGTCGCAAGGAGGCAGTACGTGGATGCGGCAGCAATTCATAGCACAGTTCATGTAATTTGACCGCACAATTGTGTATAAAATTCCTGGTATGCCATCGTGGTGATATAGCATTTTTTTCTCAGCCAAATGGGTCAGTGTCTTCATCAAACCATCCAATAATTCATTGTAATACTTCCTTGGCATTGTTCTTCCTTTCTGCAAAAAGTCTAGCAACAGTACGTCCTATGAAACCCAAAAAGTCTTCTCACTAAAAACAGATGAAGGTGCTACGATGTTAAAATTCGATGAACCAATATCTCAGGGTGGTCATATATGGTAAAGATTTCCCATAAACAGCATATATATAAATCCTATAGTCCCACGGAAGAATTAAAGGCCACAACAAATTTCCTCCATTCAAATCTGTCTTGTGCCAGCCTCTTAACTTCGCTCCAGCTTAGGTTCGTAGTGTGTGTTTCCGACTCCAGCAATCGTCTCCAAGTGTTTGCTGGCCTTCCTCGTCTTCGGTTGCCTTGTGGGTTCCAATCGATGGCGTTTTTTGTTAAGTCTTCGTTTTGTCTACGCCGGGCATTGGCCATGTCCATCCAGCTCCATTTTCTTTTCCGAATTTCAATGAGTACTGGCGTTTGCTGCGTCTTGCTCCATAGGTTAGCATATGATATAGCGTTAGGCGAGAATATTTTCAAAATCTTGCGTAAGCAGCGGTTTCTGAAGACTTGCAGTACATTCATATCCGGCGCTGATGTGTTCTACGTCTCGCAGCCATACAGCAAATATGGTTTAACATTGGAATTGAATATTTTCAATTTTTTGCGCTGCGAGATGTGTAATACATTCCAGTTTGAACGTAGAGAGTCGAATACTACCAGTGCTTTTTTGATGCGATTTTGGATGTCTTCGCTCGAACCACCCGACGTCGAGATTATACTGCCCAGATAGCAAAATGAATGTACCTCCTCCAGCTGGATACCATCAATCGCGAATGCACGCGTATTTTGGGTGTTTATACGCATTGCTTTGGTTTTTGGAATGTCGAATGTCAAGCCGGCTTTAGTGGCTTTTCATCTCCATGTTCGAGTAGGTGTGAAATAGCAGGCAAATGTCGTCCGCATAATCGTGATCAGCGATACGGCCCCGCAGACCCAAGGTAATCTCACTTTCAGGTCTTGTGGCATTCTTCATAATGGTATCCAATACGGGTGATAATACACACCCCTGTCGTACGCCTGCGAGTATCTTTATTCTGTCGCCTAGAAGTTGTTCGTGCATTACCCGGCAACCTGCTTCGATGTAGAGTGCCTCGACAGCATCCAACTTTGCTTTTATTTCTTTTAATTTGTCTTTAGTCAAAATGAAAGGTAAACAATATTTGCTCAATTTTCATATCAATTTTGTTTTCCACCTAAGGCTTCTGTAGCACTGGAACAACTGTGTTGAAACAACACAACAGTTCAACAAAACTTGAACTATCAACAACTTGATATTGACAAAGTTAAAATGTCTATAGAGCAATTGATTTTCTTATATCAAATTACCACAATGGAATATTAAGCACTTCTTCTTTGTGCATCTTGTGGCATACATATGTTTGTCTCTAGCAATTGGTTGGAAAAATAGCTCCCAGCAATGTTACGATTTGTGCTTGTATAGTCGATTAAATCAAATCAAATCAAAAAGTTACCATTATCTAAATAAATGAAAGAATATATCATGAATATATCGTATCATTCTTTTTGGCTGTGTATTTAAACAAGTGTTCAATGTAAGCAAGCTCTAGCAAGCAAACAATGAAACTGCTCATATTACACGAGAGTATCCTCTTCTTCTTCTTCTTGCTCTTGTGTTTATCCACGAAAACAAACCTTAATAGAAAACTACTATACATAGTTCAAATAATGTCAAAAAGTTAATGTTGAAATGTACGATTTAATGATTTGCGGTAATTCATAGACTAAGCATATTAATTTCAATTCACCACATATGCTCAACACCTCTCTCCCACCACTACCACAACAGTGTACAAATTCTATTGGGATCATCGCATTTGTTTGTTTAATATTTGGCATTTGCTTTTGTTATATTTGTATTTGTATTTGTATTTTTTATGTTTTTTTTTGTATTTCCTCTTCGCAAAGGTTGCCTTAAAGCGTCAACAAGCTGTAGAAGATGCGATTGCACTACGTTTGGTATCCACAAAGACAGGAAAACAAATTGATACATTACCGCCGGGCAATATTTTCGGTTTAACTGTTACTGAGCCTATTAATAAAATGAACACATTAAACGTCACGCCATCATTTGACCACAAAGAGAAGAACAATTATCAAGATGAACAACAACAGCAGCAGCAAGTATTACTCATGGAGCAAAACAATAATAACAATAATAATAATGGAAGCAATGATGATGCAGCACAAAATAGTATAGGCGAAGAAGATGAAAATGATGAGGAAGAAATGGCAGAAGCAGTTGTTGCAGCAACAAGTAAATATGAACTTTATAATTAATTATCTGGAAAAAAATATCAAGAAATTCATGTATAGGGAAAAGTTAGTATGGACCTCTTATAGCCCTGACAGACGGCAGCGTTAATCCCGATTAACGATTTAATTCGAATTAACTCGGGTATTAACTGCAGCTAATCCGCATTAACGCCATGAGTTAATTCTCAAAATTAAAGAGGATTAGGGTAATTTACGATGGCAACACTGCTGAAAAATTTCTATTGTGAATTTTTCTCGATGCAACTTACAAAACAATAGGTGTGTTCGCTTATAAAAAACTTTCAACAATTGTTAATAGTTTTCGAATTGAAAAGCGTTAGTGAACAAATAAATCCAGTTGTCAATTATGAACTGTGAATACTTTTACAATATTTTGTATGGGCAGGTTTTTGAGATAACAGTAATAATGATTTATTATTTTTTTTTTTTTTTGGAGTATCACTTTATTCAAAATATTTTATTGCTGAACTATTGAGTACGATCAATTCAAGTCCGGTCAAATGTATGACCGACTTTTATTAATTTTCTTCCCTCCGTTGATACCATATTTGCCCGATATCTCCATTCTTTAGGGGGAGCTGCTCTACGAAATTATACTTTTTGATAAAATTCAATGTCTCGTTCTCTTGCACCTAGATGGCAAAAATGTATAACTGGCCCACATTAATTTCGTGTGTTTGACATTTCTCCGAAACTTACTTATCCCCTATCTCCAGCGTTTATGGAGACTCCTCTATAATACAGGGTGATTTTTTAGCAACTTTCTTTTTGGCAACACTGTTTTTGGCAGCTCAGCTGTTTTCGTGTAACATATTACTCCCAAACATATTCAGTTTGGTCTATAATTTAACCATGAATCGACTTATAAACGAACAACGCTTGCAGATTATTGAATTTTAATATCAAAATTCATGCTCGGTTCATTCATTCATTCTTGAGACTAAATTTCGCGCCAAATTTACATTATTGGCCATTAAACCACCAACACGCATAGGTAGAATGCAGATTGAGGAAAATATCGCAGTTGTATTCGCCAGTATTGTTGATGACCGTGAATTATCAATTCGGCGCCGTTCGCAGCAATTGGGCGTCTGTTACTCCACTACGTGGAAAATATTGCTGAAGTATTTGGGTGTAAAACCTTTTAAAATACGGCTGGTGCAAGGATTGAAGCCAAACGACCTACCACAATGGTTAACTTTTGGTGAATGGGCGCTGGCAAAGTTGGACAAAGATCAACTTTTTTTATCGAAAAATTGTTGAAGCTCATTTCTGGTTGAATGGATACGCGAACAATCAAAATTGCTGTATTTGGTGTGAAGAGCAGCCCTAAAAATGATCGTTCTATCGACTCAAATAAAAATTTCATACATTTCTCTAAATTTTATGTGTTTTTTTTTTTTTAAATCAACTCCGAAAGTTCATAAAGAATTACCCTGTATATATATTTTTGTAGAATAGGATATCAGCACTTCTATATATGACTGACTCCCATTATTTTTATCATCATAATATATCCCCTAAACATACTTGCCTCCTACCTTCACCCCTTAAGGAGGTTGCCATACAAAATGTACAAAAAAACATCTAAAAATTGTCATATACCCTCATAGTTGCTTAGAAACCGCCTCTGGGTGAGTGAAATAAAAATCCGACCATCATTAGTTTTAACTCTTCAATATTATTCCCCACACATACTTACCCTCCATTTGGACTTTTTAAGGGAGCTGTCCATGAGTTACCTCTAGAGGATTTTAACTGTAAAAATCCATTATAAATTTTAAGTAAATAGTCAATTACAAATTATAATTCCCAAATAATGTAATTATAATTAAATTTATTCAGCTCTGATCATGAGTTCACCATTTTGCTGTGACAGAGCAACATATTTATATTTTTTATTTATAAAAAAATTCACCATATTAAATATAAAAAAATTAAAAAAAAAAAGTCGATCATAAAACTTTTTCTCCTCACAGCTCATTCGATAACAACCACAACAACAACAACTGTTTCCAAAAATGCCATCGATATGTTGGCACAATTATTTCCACATCGTAAACGATCCGTTTTGGAATTGATATTAAAACGTTGTGATTTAGATTTGATACGTGCAATTGAAAATATTTCACCACAGCATGGAACATTAGCAGCAGTAGCAGTCACAGCAACATCAGTAGCAGCAGCAGCAGCAGCAGCAGCAACAAAAAGTGATCCTCAATCAGTAGCAACAGCAGTGGGATCCATTCCAGTGCCAAATATGCCAACAAGAAGTGCTTTTAGACCTGTAACTGTCGATAAGGTACAATATTTAATTCAATAGTACAAATTTTATGCGATAAATTCTAACAGAAAGCTTTCTATGTATGTATTGTAGTATATGAAACCATTGTTGGATCATAAAACTGCATATGAGATGACAACTGCTCAACAACATCAACAGCAGCAGCAGCAGCAGCTGATTGGCACTACAACCACCACATTTTGTGCATATCCCAAATGGTTTGTACCATTAACATTTCCAGTCACCATGGGTCACCTATCAAATTTGGCACCACGCTGTACTTTACCGAATTGCACTTGCATGGATACATATCAATTCAATTAAATGAGAGATATCACCCAATACACAGTGTAATAAGAAATACTCACTATCATATTATTACGGGCACATTATAGTTATTAAGGAGAAAATACTATGAAGCAAATAAATAAATAAAATGCCTATGTTATAAATAAACGTACAAAATTATTATTATATAAATTTTAGAATTGCATAATTACTATATACAAGGTGCTTCTCAAAGTAAACACGACTTTTCAAAAATATCCCTTTTTAGTGGTGCCACCTATTGATGTGTGATTGCGTCTGAAAGATACATTTTTCTTTGACATCCTGTCAAAATTTCGGTACGAGTTGGCGTACGATAATGCGCCTTCACATCGATCGACACTTGTAATTGTTTTTTTTTTTTTTTGACAAAAAAAAAATAGCATTTTGACCAGCAAGCACTCTCCATATTCGCCAAATCTTGTACCATGCACTTCTAATTCTTCTTCTAATTGCTTGGAAAAATATATCTGCCCATGAAAGGAAAGCGCTATAAGGACGCAGAGGCCATCCAAAAAACTTGTACCATCAATCTGAAGGAAATCCCTACCGACGGTATAAAATACTCATTCGGATGGAGACTATTTTGAATAAAATAAACTCATTTTGCAAAATTTTTTATTTTGTTGTTGTTGTTGTTGTTGTTGTTAAAGACCTATTTACTTTGAGACGCACCTTGTATATGATATTTTCAGAACTCGAATGTCTGAATTTTAATTCCCTCACACGTATATCCCACATAAATGAACAAAATGCAGATTACGCTCTTCGCAATTATGGTTTATGTACACATGTGACGTCATCATCTCAAATAAACCTTGTACATAAGTCATTTTTCTTCTACATAAATGAACAAAATGCAGATTACGCTCTTCGCAATTATGGTTTATGTACACATGTGACGTCATCATCTCAAATAAACCTTGTACATAAGTCATATTTCTTCTACCTTAACGATCAACGAAGTTGTAAAACATATAGAGACGATAGAACTTCGATCCATATGTTAACTACACCCAAAACTGAGCCAGTTCTCTTAACTAGAAGGTACAAACTTCAAAATTCCCAAGAAAAAGCAAACTAAATCTGTATTAAAAGGCCAATTCAGTGGAAGTAACTGCAAAAAATAGGGGGAACGAATACAAATATCACAGCAGGACCGGACATTGTATTTGTAATTGAATTTTAGGCTTCCGATGATGTAGTGCTTGAAAAATTTTTTGTTTTGCTTACATTTCATTCTTATTTTACATTATCGTGGTGATTTGGTAACGATTTGATGAGTGCAAACCACTTTCGTACTCATATACGTACTCATGCATAGGACAGATACTGGGATATGTGTCCATAGCATAATCAATTAAAAGTTAGATTGACTTATTACAAGCTTTTACTTGTATTTAATATTGAATAATATATTGTAGTTAGTTGCCATACAATCTTAGTATTTTTTACTAATACATAGATTTATAGGCACGCATCAAAGCCTTCAACGCCAAAAATGTTTAGCCCACATATATATGTGGTCTATGCAGGGGCGCAAATGGTATTTAATTTGAGAGAGGAGATTCCCAAAAAAAAAAAAGTTCCGTTCAGAAACTTCGATGGAATGGTACCAGTTAGACATTCCAAGCGCTGACAAGCTCTTCAGTACTTGGTCTTTCCACCGCTGGTGGATCTGCCTCTTCTGCATAGTCCACCAGCGGGTTCGGTGTTCTTCCATTCCCTCGATATGACCAAGCCAGGGCAACCGCCGAATTTTAATGTGCTTTACTATCTCGGTGTCGGCACACATCTCGCTTTTGGTTGTACCTTATTCGATATTCGCCACTAACGCAGATAGGTCCAAATAGGATCTTGCGTAGGACTTTTCTCTCGAAAACTCCGAGCATTCTCTCATCTGAGGTGTAAATTATCCAAGCTTCGGTGCCATATGTAAGGGCAGGCATGATGAGCGACTTGTAGAGTGTAGTTTTCGTTTCTCGAGAGAGGGCACGACTTCTCAATTGCTTACTTAGCCCAACGAAGCATCTGTTAGCAAGAGGGATCCTTTGCAATATCTCCAGGCTGACGTCGTTACTGGTGTTAATGATAGTTCCAAAATAGACTTCAACAGCGTATTTATCAATATTTCAATTGATCACACTTTTTTGTTGTGAAAATAACGAAAAACTTCCTGCCACCACTATTGGAAGCATTATTCCTCTGACAAAGTATTTTTAAAATTATAAAACGTTCATAAATGGGATAGTTCTTAAGTTAGAACTGCGTTAATCCAAGACTCCATGAAAGAGTGCAACAAATAAGTCTTATAAATTCATCCAGAAACAACCTTTTTTGGCTCATATTTAGGAGCCTTTTATAACTTATAAGGAGGATGCACCGAGGTAATGAAAAACGGTCATAAAATGCTTTTTATTAGCTCAAACCTGAGCAAAACGCTCCAAAATGTCAGTGTAAAAGGAATTCTGCTGATTTAAAGAACAACCTCTTTGAAAACAATAGCAATTTCACAAAATTTATAGAAATTATCCTAAAACAGAACCCCACAACTGGGAAGTTTAAATCCCCAACTTTTGCTCCAATCCTAGAGTGCGACGCCGTATGTATGTGTGCATTGTAGTTTGACATGCTATAAGCCTACTTTGATGGATTATCGATATTTCTTTTGTATTTTTTGTTTTGTTTTTGTTAACATTAACGAAAGGTGATAATAATTATGGATGTAAGCACTTCTATATGTATGTAATTGTACGCATTGAAATATTTATCAATAATAATAACGATAATAACAGTACATATGTACATGACCAGCATATGTTATGTAGATACATATCACAATATCGATATCAATTGTCCAAATAACAGTAGAAATGAGCTTGGAGTACATATTCACAAATTGTTTGTGGGTCTTATCTTAAGTATCCAAAAAAAAAAAAAAAAAAAAAAAAAGGAGAATAGAATAAAATAAAATACACAGAAAAATTATTGTTAAATATTACAGTTCTTCAAATGTTTATCTGATTTTATTGACCAAAAAATTGTTTTTTCATAACTAAATCACATTCTTTGTCTGATAATTGATTTTAAGTACATATATTAGCGCAAGGCCGGATTGAGAGAGTCGGACAATTTTCCATAATAAATAATTGATTTGAGCACACATGATCTTTCAAATTTCAATAAAATCTATAATGAATGATACATTAAAAATATTCTGGAGATTAACATCCATATTATATAAAACTCGACGAGACACGACATGACGCTTCTGAGCGATTGCGTCCTTCAGACGGTCCATTTGTTGACGGTGCAGGTCCGAATTATGAGTTTAGCGATAAGAGAGCTCCTCATAGCAGATGATTCCCTGCCGATCCCACCAAACACATAGCAGAACCTCCTTGACCGTCAATCCTGGCTTGGCCACCGTTTACGCCGGCTCACAGCGGTTCGACCACGAACGTTTTCGCTTGACGTTGTCGTAAGTGACTCACTTTTCATCGCCAGTAACCGTCCGCTTCAGAAATGGATCGATTTTGTTGGGACTCAGCAGCGGTTCGCAGATGGAAATTCGGTCCATGAGGTTTATTTGTGTTAACTCGTGTGGCACCCATACATCCAGCTTCTTTTTGTATCCAGCCTTATTTAAATGGTTCCAAATGGTCTTTTATGCAATGTTTAGCTCCATTATTTGATCGATATTTTCGATAAATGGCCTTCCAGAGCGTGGTGCATCTTTGACATCAAAATTACCGGAACGAAATCGAAGAAACCAAAATTGCACATGATTGGCTGTTACAGTATCAGGACCATAAACACTATTCACATTTTCAGTCGTCTGGCTTTCGTTTTCGGCTTTATCGAAGTAAAACTGAAAAAATATGGCGTATTTTCTCTTTACTGGTGTCCACCTTTGACACGTGCTCAAACAATACTGAGTCAAGCAATCACAAAACTGCCTGAGAAGTATATTTAGTACGAAATCCTATCTTTCTAACGCTATCTAGCATAACCCAATTCAATTATACAACGCGAGATACAGATTACTAAAGCAATCTATTGGAAAAATTAACGATTTCTATTTTCTACACCTGACATATATTTTTTCAAAAAAACTATTGTAATAAAAAATTGGTAAGCAACCTTACCAATGGGTGCCGTAGCTCAGTGGTTAGTGTGTTCGCCTTCTGATCTGTAGGTCGTGGTTCAATCCCCGGCTGATGCATAACAAATTTAATATCGATAAGATTTTTCTTTCGAACGGTACCCACCTGTCGGCAAGCAATTGGCAATTCTTCCGACTGTAACAACTTGCCATGAAAAAGCTTCTTAAAGAACTCTATGACAAAGCTCAGAAAAAGTGATGTCACAAGTGTTCTGCCGTTCGGAACCGGCTAAAATAAGTAGGTCCCTTCTAATATTGTCCAAAATTTAAGACGCACAACAGTAATGGAAGAGAAGCTCGGCCAATGAGCCCTTTGGGGATTTATGTGCCACATATTTATTTTTTTTTTTTTTATTTAAGCAACCTTTACACGCAATTTTCTCAAAATGAAGTTCGTGTAGGTTGACACATTATTATTTTGTAGGTATAAGAAAAAAAAAATGATTCGAATAGGGCGCTCAAAATTTATCAATCTGGCACTGTGTTCATGCATACATATTATATGTATTATTGGCATTGTTTCAACAAATTAAGCTTGTTCAATATTATAATGATTAGGTATTACTTATTATTATTGATTTGTTCTCTTTTTTATTGTTGTTATTATTAATATTTCTTATTATCGTTATTGTTGTTATATTATGTACTTATTGTACTCGAAAATTATCTTCATGTGATTGGTTGAACATTAAATGAAACGTTCTTGAAAAAAAAAACTATTTGTAATTAATAGAATTTATTGTTGTGCATGCCACAACTTCAACATTGAAAATTATCACATATTTTCTTCAAATGGCATCAAATCAGATAAATTATTATATTTAATTGACATGAAATTAATCGCATTCAATACAATTCGACTATAAGAACAATAATATTAATAAAGGTTGGACTGTGTAAGTTGCGTTTGTTTATGTGCACGGTAATGCGACAAATGCGGTATATGCACACTGCAAAGATCAACTCCAGAGAATGGGAAACACTCTCATTTGTGAATAAATGCAGCGTCCATCTTGCGTATAAAAGTATTTATGGAAAACTGAAACCACTAACCCATGTGATGAGCCTGTTGCGTCTTCTAGTTAACCTTCTGTGGTAGTGACCTCACCGAAATTGAATAAGCCAGCGTTGTATGGTTCTAATCGAAGGTGAAGAGCCCTCGTAATAATTTTTAAACTTTTGCTTGGATTACGTGATGTTTTTTTCACGCAATAAATTGTGTTTAGTGAGCAATTTCAATTTTTTTCTTCCATTTTACAAAAATGCTCGTTGGTGCCTGTTTCCATTGGCTGTCGCAACAAAACTATTTAACAGATTTGTTACGTTCTTTCGAAAGATACTCTTTGACAAGCAAACTACTTTTTTGATTGCTAATTGAATTCTACCCATGGTCCAATTGCAGAAGGTCACGTAATAAATGCAGAAAAAAAAAAAAATTTTTTGGAATCGCGTCATTTTTTTTAGCTCCATGTTTGTTTAGTACAAAAAAAGAAAACAAATAAAGTGCTGCGATTGAGTGCGATAATTAATGGTATTTATTATGAAAAAAAAAAAATAAGTAAAATTGTTTATAAAATATGATTTTCGTGATAGAAAGTGGTTTGCACTCATCAAATCGTTACCAAATCACCACGATAATGTAAAATAAGAATGAGTATAATTTGTTAACTGCCATTTGATTTAAAATTTCATGCGTAATTATTCTTTTTTTAACAGCTCTAAGTTCGAAAATTAATACAAAAGAATAAACGAAGAAGCGAAACTCTTTCTCGTTCTCTCTCTTTACAATTGCTCAACATAAGTAAAATGGCTGCCCCTGCGTGATGACGTCAGATCATATGGTGACAAAATCTCCTAAGTATATTACAAATTTTAAATGCAATACTACTCCTGTCAACTACCATCGGTTAATAGGCTACTGTCAAACTTTAAGAAATCTGCGTCATTTATGTTGTGTTTAATAGCCATTGAAAACAGACAACCTCATGAATTTCAACGAAAATGGATGTATGCTCATGAAGCATATGGTTGAAACGACTTCGTTCTGGAGATTTCAATGTCAAAGATGCCGGTTGGTCAATCCAATCAAGAAAAAAGTTGACAAAATTCTATAAAGAGCCGGTGAAAAATCTCATGGATCCATTATTGATCCATGAGTTTGAGAAAATTGAAAATTATTGAGAAAAATTTGCCCGACCGCATTTGCGAATGCAATAACTTGCTGAAGCTGTTGGAAAACAGACAACATCTGAATCTAGTGGTTACTCGTGATGAGAAGATGTGCTCGGATAAGTCAGAAACAATTTCAAAGCCAAAATTTACGAATATGATAGTGATGTCCTGCTGCTGAGGAAAATGGTAGGGAGGCATTCATTATCAGGTGCTCCAGCTTGGCCAGACGATAGATCCGTTGTTCTACTCTAGTTTAGTTAGGTTAGGTTATTGAGGCTGCCCTCTCTCTGAGAAGGCATGGCAGAACTCTTGTGACATCACATTTTCGAAGCTTTATCACAGAACTCTTTAAGAAGTTTTTTTTTTATGGCACAGTGTTAATGCTGTAAGAATTGCTAATTGCTTGCTAACCGGTGGACATCGTTCGAAAAAAAAAAATATTTTCGATATTTGAGTTGCCTTAGCCGAGGATTGAACCCACGACCTACGGATCAAAAGACTACTCATCTACGCCCACTCACTAATTCTACTGTAAGTAACTAATGGATTTGAGCGAAATAATCAATCAAAAGCAACCAGTATTAATGAAATCGCAAGGTGTAATATGGTGACTCGGAGCAAACTGAAGGAGTTTGGTTGGAAAGCTTTCGTACATCGACCATAGAGCTCTGACGTTCTACCTTTAGACCCCGGTCACTTCAAAACGCCTTACAGGGGGAAAAATTGCAGTCTAAAATTGACTACGAAAACCACTTGTCGGTGATCTTTGACTAGAAAGCATAGAGCCATAAGAAAGTATAGAGCCTAGTAGAGCCATAATTCTGTCTTCGTCCAAGACAGCAAAATGTGGTTAGTTTTGTATGGGAAGCATGCTTTAAAATAAAACTATCACCCCCATTTTTAGGGCACTCACCTATAATATTATTAAGAACATATGGACAAAATTTTGAAGTCATATACTCATCGGTGCTGTTTTAATTGCTTTGTTAAGGCGATTTTGAGGTTAGGTTTGTATGGGAGGTATGCTTTAAAATAAACCGATCACGCCCACTTTTAAGGCGTTCAATTGTAATATTATTATATATATATATATATGAACAAAAATTAGAAGTCATATACTCATCGGTGCACTTTTTATGGCTTGGTTAAGGCTGTTTTGAGGTTAGGTTTGTATGAGAGATATGGTTTCAAATCAACCGATCATGCCCACTTTTAAGGCGTTCACTTGTAATATTATTATAAACATATAAACAAAATGTTGAAGTCATATGCTCATCGGTGTACTTTTTATGGCTTTGTTAAGGCGATTTTGAGGTTAGTTTTGTATGGGAGGTATGCTTTAAAATAAACCGATCACGCCCACTTTTAAGGCGTTCAATTGTAATATTATTATATATATATGAACAAAAATTAGAAGTCATATACTCATTGGTGCACTTTTTATGGCTTGGTTAAGGCTGTTTTGAGGTTAGGTTTGTATGAGAGATATGGTTTCAAATCAACCGATCATGCCCACTTTTAAGGCGTTCACTTGTAATATTATTATAAACATATAAGCAAAATGTTGAAGTCATATGCTCATCGGTGTACTTTTTATGGCTTTGTTAAGGCGATTTTGAGGTTAGTTTTGTATGGGAGGTATGCTTTAAAATAAACCGATCACGCCCACTTTTAAGGCGTTCAATTGTAATATTATTATATATATGTGAACAAAAATTAGAAGTCATATACTCATCGGTGCACTTTTTATGGCTTGGTTAAGGCTGTTTTGAGGTTAGGTTGTTAGGTTTGTATGGGAGGTATGCTTTAAAATAAACTAATCACGCCTACTTTTAAGGCGTTTAGTTAAAATATTATTACAAATATATGAATAAAATTTTGATGCCATAAACTAATCGGTGCACTTTTTATGGCATTTTTAAGGCGATTTTGAGGTTAGGTTTGTATGGGAGATATACTTTAAAATAAAGCGATAATGCCCACTTTTAAAGCGTTCACTTGTAATATTATTATAAACATATGGACAAAATTTTAAAGTCTTATACTCATCGGTGTTCCTTTTATGGCTTTGTTAAGGCGATTTTGAGGTTAGGTTTGTATGGGAGGTATGCTTTAAAATAAACTGATTACGCCTACTTTTAAGTGGTTTAGTTATAGTATTATTACAAACATATGAATTAACAATTGAAGACATATACTAATCGGTGCACTTTTTATGGCATTTTTAAGGAGATTTTGAGGCTAGTTTTGTATGGGAGATATGCTTTAAAATAAACCGATTACGCTCATTTTTCATTTTTCTCTTGATTCATGTCTGAGGCATCCAATTCTGAAAAATGTGCAATTTAAAAAAGAACGATCCATATGGAGAGTTCATGAATTTCTATGTTTTCTATGTTTTTCTCAGTGTACAAAAATGATACCCCGTGAAAGCTACTTATTGTTGTAGTACATATGTCATATCTATTGTGTATGGACTCGTACGATATATATGTATATGTGGTACTAAAATATAAAAATCAATTCAATATAACAGTAGCAATATATAATAAATACTCATAAATCTACATTTGTATATAATTTAACAGTACCACTACGAGCTGATAAGAGGTGATTAACAATTACTGGATCAAAGCGATCGAAGCCGCTACTGCTGTTAACGACGCCGTCACCGCCATCACCACCGCTATCACAGTCGTCGCTGTCATGCATGTTGTGCTATTTGCTTTGGTTTGTTTGGTTGATTGGTCGAATTGACTGTATCGTATTTGCATTGTGATCATATATTATGTGGCAAATGTGGTGTGCTTAACCAATGATGCATACACACATACATAATAACAATGGTGACGACCGGTATTCGTGGTGGAATCGATGATGATGACGACGACGACAACGCGTTATCATAGCACAATCAAGCAATGGGATAGATGGTTTGCCGAAATATCATAAGTAGGTAATAATTTGAAGGCATTATCACTTGAAATGAATTGAATATTTCTAATTTGATTTTTTTTCGGCATTTTGTTGTTATGAATATACATATCTATAAATGTATTTGATTACGAGTATTAGCGTTTTTTCGACTGTTTGTTGATAATATGACATCAGATTTCTAATTTCGATCATTTATTAACACTCAACAAGTTGTACGAAACGGTTCATTCGATTTTTTTTTTGGGGAGCAATTTTTATCGTGTTTTGGTTATCCATTGTTACGTATACGTTACGTTGACCGTCGGCAAATGAAAATATGTAATATTTGTATGGGTGATTGTATAAAACACATTAAAAATACTAAATTAGTTAATTAATTAATAACGAAATGGATGTTGTCAATGCTGCAACAACAATATTACCGAAATCACGTAAATCTGCATTTTCAATTGAGAATATTTTGGAACAAAAAATTACACCACCACCACCATCATCAAATGCTAATATAGTAACAACAGAAATTAAATTATCAACATGTCAGCTGCATGATGATAACATCATTGACTCTGCTATGGTACATCCGATGCTACATCCGGATGCAATGAAATTTGTATCATTTGCCAATGGTCTACCAGCACCGCCAGCGCCACCACCACCACCACCACCACCACCAATGCATATACTAAATACAGATTTGGCGTCTTTGGTTGGTACACCCACAGCATTACGTTTTGATCATATTTACAATCCTGCCTCTTTATTTTATCAACAAATGTTCAATTTACAAAATCAATCAAACGCCGCCGCCGCCGCCGCCGCAATATTTGTACCACCGCATTTTCAAAATTTGGCCACAGCTGCCGCCAATACTGCTTCGGCAATACAGCGATCATCATCGTCAGCATCATCAACATCATATTGTGATCCAATAACGTCGTATAATACATTTCTAGAATGTGATGGAGGCGGTAAGTACCGCATCTTGTGTATTCACCATGGTGAAATTTAGATGGAATTCTGTTCTCTCACTGAATAATTAATCGAAACAGAATCATTTTTTGCAGTTAGAAATTTCAAATTCAAATACTTGGTTCTTCCACTGGAAGTTAAGTCTGCCTCTTCTCCGTCGTCCACCAGTGGGTTCCGAATATAACACCTTCTTAGCCGGAGCGTGTTCTTTCATTTGCTCGACAAGTTCTACCCAGCGCAGCCACTGAATTTTAATGCACTCTAATATGTCGGTGTCGGCATCTAGCTTGTGATTGTATTTTATTCATACTCGTCACCAACGCAAATAGGTCCAAAAATCTTGTCTCTTCAAAACACTAAGCTTTCTCTCATCTGAGGTGGAAATTGTCCAAGCTTCGGCGCCATATGTAAGGACAGACATAACGAGAGAGAGAGTTGTAGAGTGCGGTTTTCATTTCTCGAGAGAGGGGTCAATTTCTCAATTACTTTCTTAGCCCAAAGTAGCACCCATTAGCAAGAGTGATCCTTCGCAATATCTCCAGGCTGAAGTCTTTACTGGTATTAATGCTGATTTCAAGATAGACAAAGTCCTTCACGCAGCCAAGCTTCACTAAAGGCCCTATAGAGCTTAAAACTTACCTCGAAAATTGTTCATGAATGTAAGAAGAAGCTAATTTCGGTTGCAAAACGAAATAACCTTGTACTTATCTGGGTTCCTGGACCCTGTGTTGTCCAAGGTAACGAAATAGCCGATAAATCGGAAAAATCCGAATCAGCGTATACACCGCTGGCTCCAGAACTAGTTATCGGAATCAGTTCTACAGGTATCATGACCTGGATCAACAATTATGTTAGTAACCTATATAATGACCGTTGGTCCAGCCTTGACTGCTGCAAAACTGCAAAGTGTTTTGTGATGAGTCCGACCAAAAAGCTGTCGAACTTTATATTGAAAATTGGAATGAAAGATGTTCACTTAATGGTCGGAATCATCACAGGACATAATGAGGACATATGGCCAACATAGGTATCAATGGAGAACAAATATGTATATCTTGTTTTGAGGGAGAGGATAGCGCAGAGCATTTGCTCGGTGTTTGCCCTGCCTTCGCTCGAGCAAGATTTCGAATCTTTGGCTCTAATGTAATGAGTATGCACAAATTCCATTCTCTAGCCACGGGAGAGATATTCAGATTCGTTAAAGAATCTGGAAAATTCTCTCGAGAAGATTAAAACCCCTCCCACTTTCCCATATCTTTCATCCCTTCACTTCCTACTATCCCCATCCATCAAGTCCTTCACTATTTCAAAAGCGTAGCTACCAACAGTGACGTATTGTCTAAGACGTTGGGGCTCTTTGTTTGTCGACACTAGATACTTCGTCTTGCCATTGTTCACCGTAAGACCCATTCGACGCGACTCTCTTTCCAACTATGAAAATACTGCAAACTGCTCGGCATACGCTAACAGCATGACACTTTTGTTGAAAATAGTTAAAAAAGTAAAAGTAAAAGCTCGTATCATTTTCTCCATAAGAAGATTGAAGAAGTTGCTCGATAACGAATCACCTTGCCTGAAACCACTTTCGGGTTTAAACGGCGGGGAGAGGTGCTTCCCAATTTTCACCGCACAATGGGAGTTATACAGTGTCATTGTGCAAGGACGAATGAGCTTAGCATGAAGCTCAAATACAAAAATACAAAAATACAACTTTAACAAAAAACTACATGGAATCATCCTTATAACGGTGAAATATATGATTAATATATACATACATGTGACACTTATAAGCCCCGAAGGGCTCTTTGACCAAGCTCCTCTTCCATTACAGTTGTGAGTGTTAAATTTTTTGAAAGTATTAGAAGGGACCTAATTATTTCCAGCCAGTTCCGAAAGGCAGAACTCTTGCGACATCACTTTTTCTGAGCGTTGGTTACAAAGTTCTTTTAGAAGCTTTTCCGTGGCAAATTGTTACTGCCGGAAGAATTGCCAATTGCTTGCCGACAGGTGGGTACCGTTCAAAAGAAAAAAATCTTTTCTATATTGAATTAGTTATGCTTCAGCTAGGGATTGAACCCACAACTTACAGATCAGAAGGCCAACACACTAACCCCTGAGCCACGGCACGATATATGATTAACCCCCATTGATTTCTCTTCCCTAATATTACGATTACATACTTACCTTCTGTTCCCATCCCTTAAGGGGACTCCCATTCAAAATGACAGAAAAAACACCTAAGCCCATAGCGGCCCAGGAATAGCCCCTAGAGAGGTAAAATGTCTGACCGACTCACATTACTTTTTCCTCCTAAATATTCCCTTCGAACATACTTACCTTATATATCCACCCCTTAAACGGGGCTCTATATAAAATGACAAACAAAAAAACAAAAAGCACGTGAAAATTGACAAAAGCTGCCCAGAAATCGTCCTTAGAGCAATTAAAGGTATGGCAGACCCTCATAAATTTTGAATCCTTAATATTTCCCCTATATCCACTTCTTACGGGTACTTCAATGCAGAGTGACCGAAAAAGCATCTGAAAATCGGCAATAGCTGCCCAGAAATCATCCTTAGAACGATAAAATATATTATTTACTCACATTAAGTTTTCTTCTTCGATATTTCTTCCAAAGATACACGATCGTTATTAATTCATTAATGTGTGATAATGATACATTCTGTCAAATAAGTACCCGGAAATCGGAAATTCTCATTTTTAATTTTCCCTCTGAGAATATTTCAAAAAAAAAATTTTCCCAGGTTGGCACAACTGTCAGCCACTATTCTGTGAATTTTTATTGCTATGTGTCATTTAGTTTGGTTACGGCGTCATTAGGGACAAGTCAACCTTTTGTGTGCGTTGCGATTTTTACTATGGATAAAAATATCGAACAAAGAGTTTGTGTGAAATTTTGTGTTTCAAACGAAATTTCTTGTGCCAAAACGTTGGAAATGTTAAAAAAAAAAAACATTTGGTGATTCAACCATGTCGAAAACTCAAGTTTACGATTGGTATAAATCGTTCAAAGAGGGGCGAGAAGAAATCGCAACGCACACAAACTAAATGACACATAGCAATAAAAATTCACAGAATAATGGCTGACAGTTGTGCCAACCTGGGAAAAAATTTTTTTTGAAATATTCTGAGGGAAAATTTAAAATGAGAATTTCCGGGTACTTATTTGACAGAATGTATATTGGTGCATTTATGTGCATTTACATAAATTGTAAATATTACAAATATTTACTATGTCGCTGTTTATTTACATGCATACCTCCACTGAATGAAGTCAAGTGGTGGCGCCAGCCACTTACATTTATGTACTTCCATTATGTTCAACACAAAATTGTTTTAGGGGAGAAAGTGAGAAAGATAGCAAGACTTTAATGTATTATGTTCATTTATTGAATTCTCTGTGTTTACAGACGTTGTGATCAATTAAAGTAAGAATTAGAGATAATCGTTACGTCATACATGACAATACAAATAGTTGCCACATTGAGATAAACAGAGTTCTTCTGTATATGAGTCGCCAGTTCAATTCGCTGCATTTGGTAGCTCTTGCTCTCATTTGCGTCGCTTTTAGTTGTAATTTTTGTCGCAATATGTATATTTTTATTATTTTTTCCTTATTTTTAAACGCATTTATTTTTACATGCGTTAGCCAATGACATCAAATAAACTAATTGATTCATTTAGAAAATATCTATCGCATATAGGAGGTTAAAACAATAATTGATTATAGTCGAAATATGTATTACTTACTACTTTTACCAAATATAAACACGCCATACATTCATCTGTATGTATATGTGTACATAACGCAATATAATAATTCAGGGCCGGACAAAGAAACTTGAGCGCCCTGCTCAATTGTTTTACGAATGTTTGTACCTGACTGATGACCGATGCAAATTGAAATATGCGGAAGAAATATGATTCCAAGCTTGGGGAGCAAATAGCTTCATTCAAATTATGCTACAATTATTATTTTGCCACATAGTTGAGTGACATGTATACCATAAAAAGGGTTAAATAATTTAGCTTAGGACTCTTCTTCATCCATTAAGTTAGCGTCGGTACTAAAAACGTCTCCGATTTTATTGTGTATAATTCAGTCTTTGATTTTATTTGAAATAAAGGGTGTTTTCTCAGAGTGAAGCAGTTTCCGTTAGGGATAAAATGGTATAGGAGTTATCAAACCAAAAGTAAAAAAGGTAACCCAAAAGTCATTTGTACTCAGTAACTTTTGTAATTTTATTATGAAAAGATTGATACCTCAACAACGCGTGGAAATATTGAAATTTTATTACAAAAATCGTGGCTCTGTCATCCAAACTGACAAACTGACTCGCTACAGTCATTTGATGGTGGACATAATGTTTTCTTATTTTTAGCTCAATGGGTATGTGAACAAGCAATATTCTTGGATTTAGAGTGAAGACAATCCACAAAAAATTCTGCAGACAGCATTACAGCATTACATCCACAAAAACTTACTGTTTGGCTTATGGGCTTCTTTTTTATTTTGCAGTGGAGGGGAAGCATCGATAGCCTATGGCCAAAGTCGTAGTATGGGACTTTAAACCAAACTAAACCGCCCCCTTGTCCGATGGCTAGTCCTCCCGGAGCTTCGCCGTTAGGTAGTGAGTCGGGAGGCCGTTGTGAGTATGTTACTATTCAATCGTCAGTTATGGTCATTCTGTCCGAGGCCGGTGGCAGTTAAATTCACTGCATATCGCAAAACTCCTTCAGCTCGTTCAATAGTTCTACGCACGTACTCTGCGTATTGCAGTGTATTCATGATGTGCGCTGCTGTCGCACATGCTGCATTCCATTTGAGACAATATTTGACTCCGTCAGTTTTTCGCCGAATGCTGTCTCCAACTCTGTTCGCTCATTAGTGAAGCGAGAGCAATGAACAAGCAGAGCGCTTTCTGCTTTTTCTGGGTATGTTGGACAGTAAGGGATGTCTTCGCGGTGAAATCTGTACAGGTATTCTTTGTAGCCATATCCAGTGAGCAGCTGCGTAAGACGGTAGTCAACTTCTCCATGATTTCTGCCCATCCACATCGCTATATTTGTGATGAGTTTGAACGTCCAGCGGCCTTTCTCGGATTGTTCCCATCGTTGCTGCCATTGGGCGATTGTACACAGCCTTTCCTACTTTTTAGACAAATAAGATGGCCTATGCCAGATAGCGTTGTACAGTCGCTCCATTTCGTGCGCAAGCAGGTCAATGGGTGCCTTGCTAACGATGAAAAAAATTACATCATCTGAAACGGTGTGGTAGGCACTGGCCACTCCAAGAGCTCCGAGCCTGTATGTAGCTTGTATGTCTTTATAGTATGACTTCTTCGTGCTTGCCCAGCTCGGCGCTGCATATAGGATCACCGAGCTTGTCACCGTTGACAGAAGTTGCCGCCTACTTACTCGAGGGCCACCGTTGTTAGGTATCAGCTTCGTTAGAGTTAGCGCTTCGTTATCCTAGCAGCTTTGTCGCTGACTGTGTGTAAGTGCTGCTTGAACGGCACACCCAAATACATCAGGTACGGCTGGGAAGTGAGGTTGTGATCACCTACCGTGATTATCAGTTCTTAACGAACTGGCTGGTTTATGGGCTGGTGAAATCACTGGTCCATACTGCAGAGCCATGATGACTGAATATTTTATTCCCCAATTGCGTGGTATGAATGTGGAAGAGATGTGGTTTCGGCGTTACATGCTCTACATCGAACATAACAATCGATTTATTGAAGTAAACATTTGGCGACGACATACCTAATGTCTCGAAATGGACTATCCTGCAAGATATTGCGAATGAACGTCTCTGGACTAGTTTTTGCGGGGATATGTGAAAGGGCTAGTTTATGCTAACAAAGCAGCAACTTTGGATGAATTGTAAGCTAACACTTAGCAAACCATTGCCGAGATTAGGATCCAATTGCTTGAATGAGTAACTGAAAATTGCCAGATAACGCCATGTTCGAGCCAGCCGCGACGGTCATATGCCCGAAATCATATTCAAACACTAATTGCATAAAATTATCCTACCAAACAAGCCAAATTTCTAGTTCAGAATTTTACAAATTGTATTTTTTTCCCCAAATTTGATAGGGCTTCACTCTAAAAAACACCCTGTATAATTATTTAAAATTGACGACGCGTTAAAATAAGTTTTTTAAAAAGAGGCGCACAATCGCACAACTAATACTTTCCCAAATTTCCTTTACTCAGTTCTTTTTTCTGCTGTTCCCAGTAATGTTCACTTCGAACATGCATTAATCCGGTCCTGATAATAATTTTATCTCATATAGCATAAAATAAGCTTTATAAGGTTACCATCGATTAATCAATCGGTGCTGCCAATCATTGTGCATTTAGATAAGCAACTTGAAGCGCATTATTTAACCAGCATATACTTACGTATTTATAAGTAATTTATTTTTAATTGAATTTGACTAAAAAAAAAAAAAAATATTAACGAATCACAATCAATTGATCCTATTCGCCTTTATTCTACAATTATCGTACAGAAAAAATACACATGCACATTACGCAATTAATAATTTGCTACATTTTCAATTTGATCATCAATATTCGAATAGTACATTCGACATCATTATTACGGTTGTTTGATAATTGTGGTATTGCCAACTGTGACCAAAACAGGTTGCTTCATATGATTAAGTATGAATGGGCGGTAATTATTAAATGCAATGGCGTTGAAAATGGTTTAAGCAAGGGCGTGTCAAATGTGTGCTTCTTTATCCATGTGTTATATTAGTCACTAGGATAATACTATAATTAACTAAAAATGATTAAATAATTAATTTTATTTAAAGCAATTAAATTTATTTAGAGTGTCTCGCTAAACGGACGTCATTTCGGCATTTTGCTATAGTCCCAATTTTTTTTAACATGCCACTTCTTTGATTTTGGGCTCACAATACTGAGTTATGTGTGCTAAAAAATCATGTGCTCTTACGCAGTTGTATTGCATTTATGTCGAATGAATTAATGGTGAAACAATGGCAAAATATAAATTCTTACATTTTTTGTTCGACTGCATTTCAATTTGATTTGCAATAATGTCGAAAAAGTGACAACAAATGTTTCGACATTAATTTATATTATGTACAATTTAAATAGAATTCTCTTAGATTCGGACATTCACAGAATATTCACTTTCTATGGTTTTCTTGGGCTCGTCGCGCCTTAAATTTGTAAAAGTTTTCTTCTCCTGATGGTTTTCAAAGTGTGTTTTGAACTTTTCTGAGCGAATACCGTGTGGTTTGAGGAATTTTGTTTATATTTTTCTCATTTTAGTATATTTTCAATTTTTTTTTTTTTGCAATTTTCTCCCGCCATAAAACTCTTCTTATGACTCATTGTCGATTTATTTAAATACTTCTCACTCAAATTTCTTTTTTTTTTTCAAACTTTCTAGAACATTAAAACCTTCAAAATACTAGGTAGATGAAGACTACAAAGGCATAGGCAAATAAAAGAAGGCACTTTATTCGCTAAAATAATTTATTACTTCCCAACACATATTATGTTGGCAACTAAGATATTGCCGATATCACACACACATACATATGTTTTTGACTACATTTAAAAAATATTTTTAGTCAATGTTATACTCTTTTTTTTCCTTTTGACATTTCTTAGCTGTCAATCTTTTCTTGCTATAGAAGCAAATTGCATATATTTTTGTTTGAAATAGTTACTTTGGCGACAATTAAAAAGTTATCGGATTATTTATATGGAAAAATTACCAAATATTCACTTGGCAATTATTGTTTTTACCTTTTCAAGACAGTCAATTGATAGAATTCGAGTCTATCTTAAAGAATATGCGATAATCTTTCCGAAGGAGTCTTTGGTCAGCGCACCAATTTTTTGTTTAAATTAATACAGCCCCACAATAAAGAAAAGTAAAAAAAGCTAGAGGATGTCCGATAGACCAGAGTAATCAAATTCTCTTCAAAAACATAATTTTTTCGACTATTTTGCATCAGCGAAAATCCGACCATGAATTCGAATTCAGCAAACCAAAAGCTATAGAGTGTGATTACTCTGGTCCATTAGACATTCTACTTATTATTAATTAATATATTTATGTAATCATTTAATTCTTATTCGGCGCAAAAAATCCGTTCATGTTCATGCATTGTTGGTTCAATGTTACCAAAATGTGGCACGAATTTTGCTGTAAGCTTCTCTTTTATTAAAAACTTTTTACAAAATTTAAATCAATGACCATGTGATATTTGTTTTTTTTTTTTTTTTTGCAAATTAATGCACATCTATTTACGGATCGTTCAATTATTCAGTGACACTTATAGCGTCCGAAGAACTCTTTGGCCGAGTTTCTCTTCCAATGCTACTGTGTGTGTTAAATTTTAGCCCGTATTAGATGGGAGCTACTTATTTTAGCTGATATCGAACAGTAGAACCCTTATGATATGGAGTTTTGTCAGAGATTTCTTTTAGAAGCGTTCTTGTCAAAAATTGTTACTGTCGGAAGAATTAAAAATTGCTTGCCGACAGGTGGATACTCTCCTGTTCGATGTCCCAGCCGTGAATTGAACCCACGAGCTACGGTTCAGAAGGCCAACACACTTAACAATAAGGTAAAGCACCCATTCCATTCTACTTTTTTTTTTATATAAGGCAAAAATTATTTTATTTTTTTCCTTTCTTAATAATGTTTTCACAAAAGATTTTTCCAAAGGAACAACAACAAAAATCATATACATCATATTAAATTTTACTCTATTCGAATTTTTACAACCTTACAATATGTGAATATGCCTACTGTGCCTCATTAAAATGGTGCTCTTGTCAAAATGCTTACATGCATGCATGTAGGTTTATTTGTGCGTCAGAAAAAGAGAGACAAAGCATATGCTCTATAACTGAGAACCAATCAGAAATGTGCCATTTATTTATTGTTGCCAGTTAAAGAATGGCGGCATGTGTGAACATACATTTTACATATATGCGATGTTACATTAACATTAAGATTGAAATTATTTTAGTTATAAAAATACTATTACCATTAGTTTTCAATAGAATACTCATTGTCATTGTTCTGCAATGTACTTAATTTAGAGATATATAAATAGTGCTGCAGTGAAATATTATATTTATGATATAATAATATATGTAGGATATTTGCAAATTTTCATTCCACCGCCATTTTTTTTTTCTCATGATTCTGTTGTGAAAATGTCAAAATTAATGAAAAATAGTGAAAGAAATATATTTTATGCTCTCTTCATTTGTCTCTTCTTCTCTAAAAAAAACTAAAAATTGTTCTCAGTGAGAACAAAAGTCAAAAGAACTACACCATCAACTTAAAAATAATTTCACCACACTATGGTGGCTATAAAAAACCAACAACTGGTTTAAAATATTAATTTATTTATTACTTAATTTAATTTGTATTATATTGTATTTTTTTTTTTAAATTTCGTTTATTTCATTTAGGCAATGGATTCTCCAATTCGGCTGCCGCTGCTGCTGCAGCTGCTGCGACAGCTGCACTCTACTACAATGTCTCATCAACGTCATCACCATCATGTACAGCGGCAGCACCATCTTCATTGTATTCAAATTTATATATGACAAATTTTAATGTTAAACGCAAAGGCGGTCAAATACGTTTCACCACACAACAAACTAAAAATCTCGAAAATCGTTTTATCAACTCGAAATATTTATCACCAGAAGAACGACGCCATTTGGCATTGCAGTTAAAATTGAGTGATCGTCAAGTGAAAACATGGTTTCAAAATCGGCGTGCCAAATGGCGTCGAGCAAATCAAAGTCATAATAAACGTACGGCTGTGAGTAGTAGTGGTGGTTGTAAGGCAACATATTCAACATTGTCGGGGACGCAATCGCCAAAAAATATATTATCAACATCGAAAGAAATATCGTCATCTGATTTTGATATTGGTCGCAAATTCGATAGTACATTGAAATCTCAGGCTGTCGATAATTATTGTTCTTCTGCAATTGTGCAGCAAAATAATAATAATGATAATTATGATGATGATGATGATGACAAGGACGATGATGATGATGATGATGATGACGACGATACCGAGGATATCGATATAGATTGCCAGGAAGATGATAATGTATGTACGGAAAAGGAACAGGAGGAGGAAGCAGAGCAATTGAATATTGTCGAAGATAATAAATAATATGTAAATTTGAGAATTAGAATATTAAGAAACACAAAAAAAAAAACAGAATTGTTAAATTATTATTATAATATTTTCATTATCGCAGGTACATAATAAATTGAAATGTTTGAAAATATGTTATAAGATGATCTTTTTCGTGGGAATGGGATGGTTTATCTTGGTTTTCAATAAGGAGCCTGTCTTTTAAATATTTGAAGAAGTATTCTGTTTTTTGTTGATTTTTAATCAAATAATGGTGGTCAATACTTCCTAGATTCAGATTTGTCAATTTATACTTTTTTAGTTTTCATGCGGAACAGCAAAAAAAATTTTACAATCAATTTTCAAGGGAAACCTATCTATAGGATGGAGATCGGGAATAAATATGATCCGAAAAACTGTTAAGGAGAAAATACTAATGGGAGTCACCCTACAGCGCATCCTTTTGCAGCGGATTCCCAGGATATCATGGGTGTTTCCTCGATTTTCAGGTATTTTTCGATTCAATTTGTATTGGATACCTCCTCAGGATTTCATATATTGGTGGTAGCTTTATTTTATGAAAAAATTTCAATTTTCTAGCTGAGCCGCAGAAAAGTTGTGGTTGAAAAAATAATTAGGGTCGGTCATATATTTGAAAGATCTAAAGGTGATACCTGAACATCTATGAGATTATTTGTCAATTTTTATGTAACTGCTCATAACTTGCTCATAACTTGAATATTTCAGCATCGATTTTCTTCACCGATACATTATTTTCTTTGCAAAAAATATAAATATTTTTTTATTCCAAGAAAGTTACTCCGAAAGCTACAAATACCACACTTCGAGAATCACTGCCGTAAAATATCAAAGATGTATGAAGAAATGTTGATTATACTACCAAGAAATAAAAATGCTTCAACACACATTTTATGTATGTAATATGTATGCATGTATATTTAAATAAATTCATTTAATTGTTTTATTTTTATATATTTTTTTATTTTTTATTTTATTAATAATAATTTGGATTTACTTATTAATTGTTCTTTTTATCCTTTGTTGTTGTTGCTGTCTAATATATGTATATACTATCATTTTGCAGCAAACATAATTACATATAATCGTAATTGTTGTAATAATTATAATAATAATAATAATAATAATAATTTTAATAATATTATGTACTATATGTATGTATAATCTCATAAATTTCATTCACAATAGAGTACTATAGTAATAAGAAAGAAAAAGAACTCATCTATATGCATACTCTATTGGATGTATACAATTATATTTGCGCATTAGTATTTGTGTTTTTTTTTTTTCTTCATATTTCTTTGCTTATTTTATACATATTTGCATTCATAAGTAATTTTATATTTGTGAAATTTGTCATTTCTTTCAATTTGATTAACATTATAATTATATGATAAGTAGCACTACTAATGAGTATTATTTATTTATATAATTTTGTTGTTGTTGTTAAGAATATTTTATTATAATTTTTATTATCATAGTATGTATACATATTATTGCTAATAATATTTTTTTTTTTTTTGTTTAAATTAATTTATTTCCTATTTTATTCGTCTGTCAAAAAAATTAGCACAAAATCTCTGGTTTACGTATGTATGCATAAATGTTTATGCGTATGAATTTTCAAAAAACAAAAACAAAACAAAAAAAAATTAACAACAATTTAGCTCTTGTTGTTATTATATATTATAGTTAATTTTAATAAATACATTTTTTTTTTTGTTTCATTCAGTACTTTAGATTATTTTGCATTATTTTCAAATTTTTTACATGCAGCAACATTATTAATTGAACAATTTGCAATATATATATATATATATATATATATATATATATATATATATATATATATATATATATATATATATATATATATATATGTGTATATTTAATTATACAATATAATTAATATGGTGTTTGGTTTTTTTTTATCGTTTATTTATATTTAGTACTTATTTGTTTTTGACACATTTTTATTGCATCATTAAAATGATCATCGAATGAACGATGTTTAGCTGCTTAACCCTTAATAGCCTGGTGGTCCTTTCAGGAACCTCAACTTTAGAGACTTGTTTTTCAAAACTGTTACATTTTTTGCGCAATGTTTATTCAGCAAATATTCTCTTTATAATGTATGCCATCTAGCGGAAAAGAAAATCATATGCTTTTCGGTGCTGAACACCTGATTTTTGACGTTTATCAGAAAAATACACAAAAGCTTCAAAGTGAACAAATCGTGCTTTTTCAAATTGATTGAAATCAAAACTTTTGCTCCAAAAGAACCAAATAAAATTAATTTTTATTATTTGTGCACTATATTCAAACCACGTAAGTATCTTTTTAGCAATATAAAATTTTTTTTGTTTGTGTTTTTCGTGTAAAAGTCCTTCGGTCCTTCAAAGAACCAGTAGGCACTCATTAGAGAAGTGAAATTCGTTAGTGCTTTAGCGTCTTTTTCTAATTTTAGTGTAAATTTTTAATTTTTCATAAAAAATGCCACGTAAATACAAAGATTTTACCACGGCTGAAGAGTTTGAAGCATTCGTCAATGATTTTACCTCGTTGTAAAATGCCCAATTGCACATCTAGAACAACAGTGTATTGCATTAAATGTGAGGTAGAATTATGTTTCCAATCCACAAAAAACTGCTTTCTAGAATATCATACAAAACATTGAATAAATGAACTGAAATATATATAATTTAAATGAAAATAAAAAAAATTTCATATATAAACCATATGCATTTTACTTGTCAAAGGAGTGCCTGGTGGTTCTTCAAAGAACCAACACACAAAACCTCCCCTAAAATGTCCAAAACTCAAAATTGTGAAAAGTCGTAGAACAAACGTTGTTAAGGGTCCTAAAATATAACATATAAAATTTTTTCATTGAAAAAAAAAAGTCAGGCTATTAAGGGTTAATTATCATACTCGTATATACGAAAATACAACAGAATGAGAGTAATGGCCGGCCGACTATGTTCTCTATCATCTGTGGGGAAAAAATCAAGAGTTGTGTTTGTTCTTTTCGTGTTGAATATGGCAATGCTGTAATGATCTCTCATTTGTAGAAGTGTTTACGATTTGAAAGAGACATATTACATATGAAGGTTTGGTGTATTTAGGAAATAATATTACTTCAAACAATACAAATAAGTTACAATTATTGAGAATCAATTTGAGAAATAACCATTATTTTCGAGATTTATTTTTCTATTTTGTATTAAAAATAAAATTTTCATCTATGTATATAAATATTTTTCCAAAAGAGAAACCCAAACTACCGAACAAAATATTTTGTATGGACAGTAACAAAAATTCTTTCGTTCTGTTTTCTCCTGCTTTTGAAGAAAAGAATAAAATTCAATAAAACTCTAAGCAGTACGTGGTTTCTTTTAGCATAATCAAAGAATAATAAATAAACGTAAAATTAAAATTTTATTCGCATTTTTCTTTTTAGATTAGAAACCAATAACAATTCAAAAGTAACTTGACAAAACTTGGTAAATTCTAGGGATGATACGAGAAAAATCATTTCCCAAAGGTGTTGGCAAATCGAGCAAGCTTTCTTAGTCACCATATTAATGCGCAATTTATACTTCGTAATAATTAGTAAACAGCTACATATTAGTAAGTGATATTTTTTTAAGGGAGGTATAGGGTATTTTAATTTTTTTTTCGATATTTTTTTAAATGAATGCATAATATCTTAAGAATATTGTGCAAATTTGACCAAGCCGATATAATTCGCTTATGAACGTTTCATCCCAAATTTGTTAGTGTTTAAAACTTTAAAGCGTTTTTCCCACAACTCACGTTTTCAAAGACGGTGTCCCTCATAACTTCAAAACTACTGCACCGATCGTTTTGAAATTTTGAACACTATTTCTATACATAATTTACGAGGTAATGCTAGAGTTTTTTCAAATTTGTTGATATTTTTCATTTTACAATAACAAATTAACCGATATTTTCGCAAAAAAAATTGTGTTTTTCATTCAAAGTGTTCCCAAGAAGTACCATTGGTTTTAATAAATAGATTTTAACTGTTTCATAAAAAAAAATCACAAAAATGTGCCTTTTTTTAGACGAATTAACCCTATTCCCCCTTAAATCACTCCATATTACTATTGTAATATATGAAGGATTTCAAAATTTGATTTTAACCATCGTTACAATTTGCTATATTTGGTTACAAATATAGCAAATCGCTATTCTAAATTGCTACCTACTATTGAGAAAGTAATAAGCTGTTGCCTCCTAAAAGAGATTTTTTTATATAAAATTGCACCAGACTTTTAGGTTTTGGCTGATATAAGTAAATATATATGACATTGTCATAATACGTTATGTTATGTTATTCTTAAAGTATGCCACACAATTTTTTTCGAAGTCACCAGAATATAGAAGTATAGGTTACAAAATCTTGACAAAATTACGGTCATAATTTTTTGTTACCAAATTTTCAGAATATACGCGAAAGAGTCAAGGTTAGGTTCGTCCTTCTGTTCCATTGTTGTTACCCATACGAAGAGGTAACAAATATCGAAAAGTATAAACATTATTGAACAAAATTATGATCTGAGCCGATTTAGCTATGTCTATCCATATTTTGTATGATAAATGACGTAATTATAGAGCGATGAAGCTAAAAATTGGTACATAGAATTATGTTCACCAACAAAGGGACAAGTTTAAAAATGGACAAAATCAGATGAAAACTACGCCTACCTCCCATACAAAATTATATTGTTAAATGTGTGATTTTATACTTTTTGCGCGAAAATATAAATCTATCGCATTAAAATTTAGTATACATATATAGTTGCTCTTAGATAATTAATATATTTGCAAAATTGACGTAATCGAATGAAAACTACGACTACGTCCCATACAAAATAATGTTGTTGAATGTGTGTTTTCACACTTTTCACATATTAAATTATCTAGATGAAATTCGCCACATATGAATTTTTTTGCTAGTTTATAAATATATTCGAAAATGGTATAAATCGTATAAAAATCAAACCTACCTCCAATACAAACTTATGGTTTCGTATGTGTTTTTTTCACACTTTGCACATGAAAATATGAACTGATCAAGCTGAAACTTGGAACATACGATTATATTTACTAATTAAGACAAATATTTGAAAATGGGCTGAATTGGATAAAAACTAATCATACCTTCCATACAAATATATATTGTTGTATGTATGTTTTTATACATAACACGCGAAAATATCAAGTTATTCAGCTAAAACTCGATACAGACGAGCACAATGACTAACAAATGTATTGACTTGAGAATGAGTGGAATCGGATGAAAATCATCCCTACCTATCCCTACTTAAAAATTGTTATTTTTCTAGCTTTTATTGGAAATAATTTTTATTTTATTTTATTATTAACATTTTGTTTTCTAGTCCAGAGAATAAAAAAAGTGCCCAAAGTGTTTTTTCTCGTTTGACTAAATTACTTCTTTGATTAATTAAATAATCCAAAAAAAAAATTAAAATCGTTATTGAGCAAATAAAAGAAAATAAAAATAAAATAAAATAAAATAAATTAAAATAAATAAATCACGCTTGACTAAATTACTTCTTTGATCAATTAAGTAATCCAAAATTAAAATCGTTATTGAGCAAATAAAAGAAAATAAAAATAAAATAAAATAAAACAAATCAAATGTATAATTCTTACTTATCTGGCCTTTACAACTCATAGCGCTGAAGATTTTGGTTCTTAAGTCTTCCTCTCCGACAATGTTCTCCAGACGATTTTTAATATAGTACCTTCTTGACTGGAGTGTGTTTTTCTTTTTATTCACTCGATATGCTATCACCTGTACGAGGAGCTGCCGTTTATTAAAATAGTTTAATTATGAATTTTACAATATGTGATTTTTACTCTCTTTATTATCTACCATCAGCCATTAATCTCATTCTGATGCTGTGTAAGCATTATGACGGTTTATCGACTATTATTATTATTACATATAATTATTGTATAAAGACAATATAATAAATTAAAATCATTAACGATAATTTCATTATATTTGGTTTTACTATAAAGTAATAAATATATACGTATTTATGTATCTATTGCGTATAGCACACAAAGCAAGAGGGGAAAAAATTCGTAGTTACTCGTATTTCGAATAATTTTTTTTTTTTTTGTAGTACTTATATGTACGTGTTTATGTATATGTTGTAGATTTAAAAAACCAATAATAATAATTCTTATAATTTGTGTTCTTTCAATTGAATTAATTGTAGGTAGTAATAGTAGTAGTTGTAGTAGTAGTAGTAGTAGTAGTAGTAGTAGTAGTCGTAATAGGAGTAAACACAATAGTAGTAATATTGTGTTTGCAATTCAAATTACAAAATAAAAATTAAATAAAATTATTTTGATTAATACAATAATGTTGATTATTTTGCTTAATTTTTGCCCCTTTGTTTTTGGTTGATTGATTGGTTGGTTGGTTGGTTGGTTGGTTGGTAGTATATCGTACGTCTTCTTATTATTATTGCTATAATATAAATATTTAATAGTAGGTAAATAGGTAGGTATTTAGTAGTAGTAGTAATTTCATTGTAGGGTAATAGAATAATCTCATCATATGTAGTCACCATCATCATCATCATCATCATCAACATTGTCATTATGATTGAATTTTTTTTTTTTTTTTTTTTTTTTAGACTAAATTCGTCAAATGTGTTGTATCCATATTTTGTATGAGCGTACGCATAAATGACATCTCTTTGCGTGCATTCTCCAATATCACTTTTGGATCATCTGATGTGCAACGTAAACAATTTGGTGCAAATACCATTGCCAAATTGGATGAATCCATTTTCGTACAACTAACCACTTCGCCATGTGCAAATTGTTGCAGAAAATGTATTAAATATGTTAAAACCTATATAAACACAAATGATTTAAGCAGAGAATAATAATCGATTAAATCATATTTCATTTACAAATTTATAACAACAAACAAACAATTATAATTACCAATTTATTCAATTCCGGCAATTTATCAACAATCGCTTTAGCCTTATCAGGTTCCTCAGTATTAACACATTCTTCATAATATTCATCCGGTATGAGCGGATCATATAATTCACGATACCATAACTTTAATAGGCTAGCTGGTGCATGTGCATCGACTGTAAAGAAATATAGAGAATATGTTAGCGTCGTTAGCTCTTATTATTGCTTTGCTTCTGAAAGATTGGTGGGTAATTTAACACCCAGTCCGTCCAGTATTTCTACATCAATTCGTTTAATCGTGTCAAATTAAAATGAAGACATAAAAAAATCAAAATTACAAGGGCTACTATTTATATTTCGGGATCTGGCAACATTAATGTCAATAGCTAAAATCTGTCAACACCATAAAAAAGTTTGACAATTTTAGCAGAAACGTGCTCACAATGTTTTGATATACAAGTGCTATTTGTTTCGTTTACAGTGAGCCAAAAAATGGAAATTTCAAGAGAAGATTTTCATTGGATAATTTTTCACAACTTTCGATGTGGATTATCTCAAGACGAATGTGTCGATGAACTTAGTTCTTCGTATGGCGATAAAGTACCATCAAAAATCACAATATATCGCTGGTATTGTGAATTCAATCGTGGTCGTAGTTCGGTCGCCGACGAATTCCGTAAAGGCCTGGTTCTTCGGCCGAATGGGTCATGTGGCCACTGTTCCGCTTGAGCAACATCGGACGGTCAATTCTGAGTAGTAGACGACCATTTGTTTGTCGGAAGTCTTCAGAGAAATTTGCAAAACCAACCGCCATAAACGAATCATTCTCCATTATGACAATGCGAGCTCTCACACATCTCATCAAACAGGTGAATTTTTGAGCAGTCAAAACATCAAATTGATGACATCGTCCGTACAGTCCTGATTTGGCACCCATTCACTTCTTCTTATTCCCGAATATCAAAGGTAAACTGCATGGTTAACGATTTACGAGCGCCAAAGAAAAACAGTTGAAGCGTTCAAAAACCATGTTTTAGAAGTGTCTCAAGAGGAATGGAAAAACTGCTATGACAAATGGTTTGAACGAATGCAAAAGTGCATTGATCATTCATGGTGAATATCTTGAAAAACAATAAAGCAGTTTTCATTTAAAAATGTTTGTTTTTATTTGCTATTCCCGAAATATAAATAGTAACATTCTCGTACTCATAACACCTATAACTCGATATACGACCGATATTTATATGCCACTTTTTAATTATTCTACTTTTTCGATTTTCAGCTCTTCAATGTTTCGTTATACGGCCGATATAATATGCTGTTAGACCGGTGTACTGAATAAATGTCAAAAATAGTTGACTTTTTTATGGCTTTTCGTTTTGAGGTCAACTTTTACGGAACGTATCAAGGCTAAAATACGGCGATTTTTTATTCTCTTCAAGCGTTTAGCGTTCACAAACAAAAAATTGTTAGGTGACTTCTCACATCAAGCTCGTTAGTTCGAAAATATTCACAAAAAACTATCAAGTAACGGATTAACGAAGTAGTGACCTTGGTGTGAAGTCACCTATTAAGTAATTTGGAGATTACAAATCTCTAAAGTTTTGTGAAAAGTAAATATTTTTGCAAACATCAGTTATGAGTTATGAGGTTCTTTGTCGATTTTAAGATGTTCTTGGGCCCTTTTTGTAAGGGAGCACCCCTGGGAAATGGACATGGAGTATAAAAATTTTTGGGCAAATGTTGAACGTCAAAAATCGATAGGGTTCGATCAAATAATTTAACCCTTTAGAGGCACTCTGTGAATGGTGGGAGCGAATTTTATAAACCAAATGTCAATTTTGTAGCGAAGCCTCTATAAGGTGTGGTTATAAAGGGTAGGTATGTTTGGGGGAGTTTTCGAAGAAAAACAAATTAACGGGGGTGGGTCATGTTTGATTTTGAGTCCTTTGATTCCTCAGTTATGTGGGTATTTATCGCTTTTCAGCTGTCTTGCGTTCAATTTGTATGACAGCCCCTTTAAAACATGAAGATTGAGAATAAGTATGTTCCGGAAAAATTTGAGAAGGTAAAACTAATAGCGTTCGTAACAACATTTTTAATAAATGTTAATGTTTTCGTTGATAATTAATATTAACTGTTTAAAAGTAATGAGTGTCGTTATTTCTATATGAAGATTCCCTTAAGCTTTGTAGATAAGAAGATAGAACAAAAGCATGTTCGGGGGAAATATTATGATGATAAAATGTATGTAAAGGTATGGACCATATAGTGTATCCCTTTAAAGGCACATTGGAAGGAGTAGTAGCGAATTTTATGTTAAAAATCGCTTTGGTAAAGGTGCTCCCATAAGGTGTAAAAATAGAGGTTACGTATATTTAGAAAAAAAGTCGACCACATAAAATTAATGGGGTTCGGTCACACATTTTTTTCCCCTCTAGGTGCTACTCCAGTGAACGGAGGTAGCGTATTGTCGAAAAAAACCTCAATTCGTATGGGAGCTCCCTTAAGAATTTGTGATAGGGAGTAAGTATACTTCGCAGAAATGTCGAAAACATTAAATTAATGGGCCCGGTTATATATATATCCCTCCTTTACGTGCGATTCCAGTGAATGGAGGTAGCGAATTGTATAAAAAACAAACATTAATTTTGTAGATGGGCACCGATAAGGGATAGGGGGTAGAGGTATATCTCGGCAAAATGTATAGGCGAGACAATTAATAGAGGTCGGTCATATATTTGACCACTCTGAAGAGGAGCTTTTATGACTAATTATTAAGAAAAGTGAAAAAATTCATTTTAGTACTCAAGTTCTGTGAGCGATTACTTATTTCATCAATTCGGACGAAATTTTCTATACAGTTAGCATCTATAAGAAATCACAATAAAAAATGTTCTTCCATACAATTTTAGGCGATAAATAAAAAAAAAAAAAAATGAAATATAAATAATATGTGCCAACTTATAGGCCCCAAAAGGGCTCTTTGACCATGCGTATCTGCTAGTGTTGTCATGCGTGTTAAATTTTGAACATTATGAGAAGGGAGCGAGTTCTAATATTTCATCAATCCGGACGAAATTTCTTATACAGTTTGCTTCCATACAATTTTAGGCCTTAAATTACAAAATAAAAAATTAATATGTGGAACTTATAGGCTCCAAAAGGCCCTTTGCCGGTGCGTCTCTTCCAGTACTGTTGTGCTTGTTAAATATTGAACAGCATTAGAAGGGACCTACTGATATTAGCTGGTTCCGAAAGGCAGAACCCTTGTGACATCACTTCTCTGAGCTTTGTCACAGAGTTCTTTTAGAAGCTTGTTTGCCGACAAGTAGGATCTTTTCGATATCAAAGGCCTTACGATGTATATAATCGAGAACTTAATACGATTTTCGAGTTTAAATGGCTCAAAACTATTTCCTTTTTTTATTGTCACATCAATATTAATCATACTGCTTTCTGTAAAAATATCCTTCTGTGCTTCAGAAGTGATTCTCATCGTATTACAAACATAAATTTATACGATTCGTATTTTATGTATCAATTAACTTAGAAAAACTAGTAAAAATATATATTAAATTTTTAAGAAATTCTTTCAAAATATATTAAAATCTCTCATGTGTGTAATTAAAAGTGAAAATTGCATCAAACAGTGTCATAGTATAAGTATATGACAGACATACCCATTGAATTTTTATAATCAGGAACTTCCCACCGATCTAAACGATTTTTCAAACAATTCACCTCATCAACATCAGCTGAAACACGAAATATACCTTCGGTCTGTTTACCATTTAATAGAAGAACCTGTAAAAATATAATGAATTAGTAATGAATGCAATCCATCTGCTTTAATGTAATAATACGTACATGCTCTGATAAAGTAGTCTGTATCCATGGTAATTTACGAAATGGAAATTTATCTTTTTGCAATTCCATTACCTCAGCCAATGTATTGCCAAACATACTATTACGTAGTATTTGATTCTATGGAATAAGATAAGATGTTAAATTTCCATATATCATATGAAATTAGTGATGCGGATAAATACCCTCGCCTGTTCGACTTCATCTTCAGTCGGTTTTTTCGCTTGTCGTCGTCCATTGCTGCCAATACGTTCTAAACGGCGACAACAAACTGTTGCATAATGTGATATCTGTACATGTATTGGCCATTTGCCAACCTCTGGAAATGATGTAGCAAATGTAGGATCACGATGGCGATTAACATAGCTAAAATGAGAAAACAAGACAGCATCAGCAAATGATAGTATTGCGCGAAAAATCGACAATATCAATATGTAATGTAATGTGATTAATTACTTGAGTAATGTTGGTTGAAAAGTCGGTGATGGCGGCACAAATGCCAAACATATTGCCATTAATTCCCAACCACGTATTAATGATTCACGTTTTGGATTCTCCGTAGTTTGACGACACAATTGCACATACAATTCATCACGTAATCTTGAAAAAAAAAAATATGTAAATTCATCTTTGTGATTAACACATACATTCATAGTATGAATATTTCATATAATATTGGGCAACAATGCTTTATCTCTCCACTATCGGTTGTCAAATAGAATTGTCATCCGAGCCTATATGTCATTAGTTTAAGGTTTGCCATTTTACAACACCACAAAACATATAAAAATTGTGAAAACTTATTACAAAAATTGGCAAACCTTAACTTCGGTATTATAAGAGCTTAGAAACTCTACACCATGCCCAATCAGATAGGTGGGCGGATATTAAATAATGCTTGTCGAGCTTCAGTACTGAGTTTCAGTTCAATAATTTCATATTTATGTGTGCAAAATATGAAATCATACATACGAAAGCATAGGTTTATATGCGATGTAGGCGTGGGTTCAAACCGGTTCAGTCCATCTTCGAGTATATTTTCAAATTGGAAATCATGTATGACTCAGATTCTGATGAGAACGATGATTGCGATATTGATGTCCCAAGCGCCGAACCATCACCCTCGAAAAGACTTAGTTCGAGTTATATTTATGCACAAATTACAAAATAATGCATAAAAGTGTTGCATATTTCAAGGGGACATATTAAATTTTTTATTTCTATTTTTTGGACGTTTACGTTCTTTGTATAAAGATTATGTCTGAGAAAACCCATAGTGAAATTTGTTGGTGAATTATTTTCTAAAACATTTTAACCCTCTAGCGACCTCCCAAATGCCATTTTATTCAGACTTTCCAAATAGTGGGTCAAAATGACCCTTTCGTGCAAGAGCTAGCGGGTTAAAATGTTCTACAAAATTATTCCTCGTGAAATTTTACTGTATACGTCCAAATCACATAATTCGCTCCGATATGAATTTTAACAGTTTTTTCGCAAAATTTGGCCTATAAATGCAAAAAGTTTTGGAGATTTTACTATATGAGTCTGTATATTATTTGTATATATTTATTTTATAAAGTTTATAAAGATTATGTCTGAGAAAACCCATAGTGAAATTTGTTGGTGAATAATTTTCTAAAACATTTTAACCCTCTAGCGACCTCACAAATGCCATTTTATTCAGACTTTCCAAATAGTGGGTCAAAATGACCCTTTCGTGAAAGAGCTAGCGGGTTAAATGTTCTACAAAATTATTCCTCGTGAAATTTTACTGTATACGTCCAAATCACATAATTCGCTCCGATATGAATTTTAACAGTTTTTTCGCAAAATTTGGCCTATAAATGCAAAAAGTTTTGGAGATTTTACTATATGAGTCTGTATATTATTTGTATATATTTATTTTATAAAGTTTATAAAGATTATGTCTGAGAAAACCCATAGTGAAATTTGTTGGTGAATAATTTTCTAAAACATTTTAACCCTCTAGCGACCTCACAAATGCCATTTTATTCAGACTTTCCAAATAGTGGGTCAAAATGACCCTTTCGTGAAAGAGCTAGCGGGTTAAATGTTCTACAAAATTATTCCTCGTGAAATTTTACTGTATACGTCTAAACTACATAGTTCGCTCCGATATGAATTTTAACACTTTTTTCGCAATATTTGGCCTATAAATGCAAAAAGTTTTGGAGATTTTACTATATGAGTCTGTATATTATTTGTATATATTTATTTTATAAAGTTTATAAAGATTATGCCTGAGAAAACCCATAGTGAAATTTGTTGGTGAATAATTTTCTAAAACATTTTAACCCTCTAGCGACCTCCCAAATGCCATTTTATTCAGACTTTCCAAATAGTGGGTCAAAATGACCATTTCGTGAAAGAGCTAGCGGGTTAAATGTTCTACAAAATTATTCCTCGTGAAATTTTACTGTATACGTCTAAACTACATAGTTCGCTCCGATATGAATTTTAACACATTTTTCGCAATATTTGGCCTATAAATGCAAAAAGTTTTAGAGGTTTTACTATATGGGTCTGGGTCTTTCAGTTAGAATCCCCACAGTAATTGTGTCACTCTGTCATTCACAAAACAGGGTTGCCCAACATCTAATTGTTCGAATACATACTGTTGCTGTGGCAATGCTGATGCAATTATATCAATGGCGACCGAATTTAAACTCATGCCCGCACGTGCCTTACGATCGCCCATATAAATTTGTACAAATTTGAACAGTTCAATGGCAATTTTCTTTTCAGTTTTATCACGTGACAATGCCAACATTGGACGACTGATTGCTTCCGATGTCCAGCTTAACATATCCCGTACGGAAGACTATAAAATAAAATCAAAAATGAAGAATTTAATAAAAATTAATAAAAAATCATATATAAAAATCCAAGACACAAACCTTTTTACGAAATATTCCCTTTGAGTGTAAATTCAAATTGTCAGCGGCAAATTTCTCAATATCACATTCTTTCATGCATGCCAATGTTGCTGTTGTTGGTATACCACCCAATCCTTGTGGTGCACGTTCATTTGGTGGAAATATTTGCTGTATTGTTGGTTTGAGCGATGGCGGTGGCAATTTGTTACGTCCCATATTGCTAGCAATAGTGTTGCCACCACCACTCATATCATCTTTTGGATAATGGGGGAAATTTATGCGAGCACCATTACCACCCCCACTGGGACTATGTCCACCATCGATTACTGATTGTGCAATACGTGCTAGTTGACGATTTGGTGAGGGTAATGTTTGTGACTGTTGTTGTTGTTGTTGCTGTTTTTGTTTATTGTCTATCGGCACATCCATCAATTGTAAATTCTGATGAGGTGGTGGATGAGGCTGCTGTAGTGATGATGATGATGGTGGTGCTGATGGTAGCGTTGGTGGTGGTGGTGTATTCGAATAAAGTTGCTGGTGTTGTTGTTGATATTGTTGTTGCTGTTGTTGTTGGTATTGTTGTGCTGCAGTTGGTGTATGTGCTGTTGTTGTATTTGCTGTATCATAATATGAGATCGGATAGCGCTGCTGTTGTTGCTTTGGTTTACTTTGTGAGATTTCGGTCAGATTACCACCAATGCCCTCAAGAACCGCTTCGACATTATCAGAGCTGGAAAATATTTGTATAAAAAAATATCAAAAAATTATTCTTAAAATTTTCTTTCAAATTTTCGATATTTATAAAATATTTGTGTTTTCCCTCTTTCTTTAAAATAACTTATTTTTCTTGTTTGTTTTATAAAACTGCTGATTTGTATTAATAAAATCGATATTTTTTCTGCATATTTGGTATATTTTAAAATTATTATTAGGAATTTCGCAGGAATTTTTGGCATTTTCTTTTATTTTGTGGAATATTTTAAGATGTTTTTGAAACTTTATATGGCAAAATATTTTTGAAATATTTAAAAGAAAATTAAATTCGAAATGAAATAATGAAAATATTTAGGAACTTTTTGCAAATTTTTAGAAATAATTTTTTGCTTTGTTTTGCATTTTTGAAGAATATTTGAAAAATTTGTTGAAATTTGCAAAATTACTTGAGGCATTTTCAACTATTTGGGGAAAAATAGAAAAGTATTTTTAGAAAATGCTCGAAATATGAAATTTAAAATGAAATTAAAAAAAATTTTTTTTTTTTTTTTTTGAAAATATTTGGACTTTTTAAGAATTTTTAGAAAATACAATATTCATTGAAAAATTTTTGAAAATTTGGGTCTTCGATGGGATATTTTCGACCGACCTTTTTTTGAAAATTCAAAAAAGATATTTTTGAATAAATTTGAAAAAATTAACTTTTTTTTCAAAAGTATGATATTTGGGATTTTTTTTATGATATTTGGGAATTTTCTGAAAATGATTCTTTAACTTATTCTTTCGACTTATTAGAATTTTTTGTATAATTACATTTAGGGATGCTTTTAAGAAAAAATTGTTTTGGGAATATTGTGATCATTTCAAAACTTTTTTTGTTGAGAATTAGTAGAAGTTTCTCTTTTGAAGCGTCCACAAATTCTGTAGATATTTTTTTGTATTTACTATTGCTTATTATGTACAAATTTATGTAAAAATTATTGGAAAATTTTCAGTAATTTTTTGAAAATATTTGAGATTTATTTTTGAAATAAAACAATTGGCGGATTTTCTCAAAAAAAATTATTTTAGATAATATTAGCCTTACTCTAAGGATGTTGAGATTTTTAAGTGTGTAAATTTTAAAGTTTTCAAATTTTTTTCATAATTTGTATTTTTTTAATTAGCACCCTAACATTTAATTATGGAATACATGGAGTTTTGAGAATTGTTTTTAGGTTTAATCGATTTTAAAGGTTTTCGAGAAATTATTATTATTTCTATTGGAATTTTAAGAATTCTTCTAAAAGTTCGATCAATTTTAAAAGAGGTTTTGAAAAAAAAATGTTTTTCAAATTTTTTTAAGGAAATTCATGTTATTTATTTCCAGCATTTTTGTAAACAATTAGGAATTTGAAATTTCCAAGTTTTTAAAGATTTTTTTTTTCATAATTTGTATTTGTTTAAATTAGTATTCTTCATTTATTTATGGAATACATGAAGATTTGAGAATTTTTTTTAAGTTTGATAGATTTTCGAGAAATTATTGTTATTTCTATTGGAATTTTAAGGATTTTTTGAAAAGTTCGATCAATTTTATATGAGATTTTGAAAAAAAAAAATGATTTTTTATGGAAATTCCCGTTATTTCCAGCATTTTTGCAAACAATTAAGAATTTGTTGGGATTTTTTTTCTTCGCATTGTTTGTTCTACAGCATACTTACATATCTTCACGTCCACTTGGATCATATGGTGGATATTGATATGCATAATATGAGACACTATCACCCATATTTGCATAATCATCGATCATACCATAATTATGTTCCAAATAGCCACCATGTGTATCGGAGCCACCATCTGAATCTTCATTATCTGGCTCATGGCCGGAAAGTGAATGTTCCGATTGACTATCTGAATGATATGAATCTGAATCGATAGGATCACCGAAAACATAACGTCCAGATAGTTTTGCCTGTTCAATAATGTAATGTTTTAATGGCAGTAAATGTTCTTGCATTTCCTAAAAAGACAGAGAAAACAGGAAATACTATATATAGATAAATTACAGATCGAATAGAGTGGTGCTTACTTGATCCCAATTACTATACAAAGGTGATATGTTGCCATTATCATATTCAACATCACTATTATCCGCATTTAAATGATGATGACTCTGTTGCTGCTGCTGTTGCTGATGACGCTTGGAACGTCGTGAATCACGTTTTTCACGTTTCTCACGCTCATAGTAACGTTCATTCGAATGGCGTGAGTGTTTATCCTATTGAATAGATGCAAAATTCTGTATTCCATGATAAAATGTTAAATAATAAATTGCTATTTATTACCAGACTGGATGTATTATGACGCAGTGAACCGATTGTACGATTATCCTGCTGCTGCTGCTGTTGTTGTTGTGCTCTATGCGTATTCGATGCATTCGTTGATTTATGCTTGCTGCGAGATTCAGTTGTCGAACCACGTGACGATGAATGTGGCGTCGTCGTCGCCAACATGCCACCAATATTATCAGATGATGGGAAATTTTTCAACGATGCTGTTGTCATATTGGCGCCACCACCGCCGCCACCAATCATCAAATTATTTGATGGTGATGTCGATGTGGCCACCATCATAATATCACCACTTAAATGCGGTGATGTTGGTGCTTTGCCCAATGAGATGCGATCCAGATTCAATAATTCCAAACTGCATGTGGAATCTTGTTTATAATGCCCTGTATGATGACTAGAAGGAGATGCTACATGCCCGGGTGAATGCAATAATGCTGCAGTATTGGGACTGGAACTTTTCAACGCTTTTGTTTTTAGCTGTCAACGAGAACAGAAAGATTAGTTGCAAAACATTTTCATCAACTCTTTTACGCATTTTACCTGTGGGCTTATTGGACTCTGTGGACTCTGTGAATCACTTGAATGTTTCTTATTGCTGCTGCTGCTGCGACTAGTACCACCTGTACCGGTGACATCACTGCTGCCACCCGTAGAGCTTTTTGTCGCATTCGTCGTATGACGACGGCGTGATAGTGGCGTATTCTCTACCGATTTAAAATATTTCTCATGCATTGAATCATCACTGGCGGCTCCACCACCACCATTGCCGCCGCCACCACCGCCATTTGCTTCGGCGCTCGACTTACGATACGATTTACTATGATGTCCGGCTGCTGCTGGATTTATTGAGGAAGACATGAAACTGCCCGAACGTGCCAATGACACTTTATATTCACGTGTGCGATCTGTAAATTATGATTATTTCATTATAAATCGTTCAAGTGCAGTGCAATTCAGTGCAATATTGTGTAATTACCATCACCATGATGATGAATTGCTGATTTATTACCACCAACACTACTGCTGGCGGCACTTCTTTGTGCAAATTGTTGCTGTTGCTGTCTTTGATGATGATGCTGCTGCTGCTGCTGATGATGATGATGTGGCGAGGATAATATAGCAGCACCAATATGTCCACCTGTGACTATTTCTTGTGGTGAGATTTTCTTCTTTGGCTGTGGTGTATGTATAGAATGTGTTGGCGATGCAATATCAGATGATTTTGATGAGGAGCAATAACCTTGCATATGTGTTGGCAAAAGTTGATGATCATAATATCTACCACCACCACCACCACCACCACCACCACCAACACCAACACCACTATCGACGGCACTATTACTACTGCTACCACCAAAGGATGAGGCATGCGGTAAATTATGTGAACTGACACTCTCTTGTAGCAACATATCAAAGCTGTTCCATATGATTACAGTGAATAGTAATAATAACAATAATAATAATAATAATAAGAAGAAGAAGAAGAAGAAGAAGAAGAATAGACAGGAAAACAGTGAGTGGATTGATCAAATTATGCATTTTTCATATATTTAACGTGATGTATTTAATGTGATCGAGTGTTTTTAATAAACAACAATAATAATAGTAGATAATGATAATAAAGAGAAATAAAACAGAGAAAATTTCAAATAATAATTATTTAGAGCTGTCTTTTCATAAAACTTGTCAAGATGGGGTCGCAGAATCAAGAGGTTTCGGTCTTCATGTCGGCCAATTTTACTAAGAGAACTGTGTGGCAACAAGAATGAAATTCGAAAATTTTTTGAGAAGATCAAGCGACTGAGTCGCAGAATCGAGGGGTTTCGGTCTTCATGCCGGCCACTTTTAGTAAGAGAAGTGTGTGGCGACAAAAATGAAATTCGAAATTCTTCAAAAAGAGCAAGCTCTTAAATAACAGTTTATATCTTGGAGCTCTGGGTTGGACGCAAGGCTGTCTCTTCATAAAACTGACCAAGATGGGGTCGCAGAATCGAGAGGTTCCGGTCTTCATGTCGGCCACTTTTAGTAAGAGAAGTGTGTGGCGCAAGAATGAAATTCGAAAATTATTCGAGATCAAGCGCCTGAATAACAGTTTATATCTTGGAGCTCTTGGTTGGATGCAGGGCTGTCTTTTCATAAAACTTACCAAGATGGGGTCACAGAATCAAGAGGTTTCGATCTTCATGTCGTCCACTTTTAGTGAGAGAAGTGTGTGGCAACAAGAATGAAATTCGAAAATTCTTCAAGAAGATCAAGCGCTTGAATAACAGTTTATATCTTGAAACTCTTGGCTGGAAGCAGGGCTGTCTTGGCATAAAATTGACCAAAACGAGGTCGCAGAATCCAGAGGTTTCGGTTCTCATGTCGGATACTTTCAGTAAGAGAATTGTGTGGCGATAAGAATGAAATTCGAAAATTCTTCGAGATCAAGCGCCCGAATAACAGTTTATATCTTTAAGATCTTGGATGGAAGCATGGCTGACTTTTGATAAAACTTGCCAAGATGGGGTCGCAGAACCGAGAGATTTCGGTCTTCATGTCGGCCAATTTTAGTAAGAGAACTGTGTGGCGTCAAGAATAAAATTGGAACACTCTTCGAAAAGATCGAGCGACTGAGTGGCAGTTTAAATCTTGGCACTTCTTCGTGAGATGACGAAGATGGAAATTTGGTAACATACATATGTTCAGAGTGTACCGAGTCTGTGGAGGGAAAACTACTCCAAATTTCTAAGTGACGAAGCTACGAACAATTTCGCCAGTGGACTATATTAGATATTGCCCGAACATCTCAATTACGTTTAATGGTGTTGTTATTCCACTACCGCACCATAAAGAGGTCGAAGCAGCTGTTATACGGCTTAAAAACCACAAAACTGTAGATCCTGATGGCCTGACTTTGTTTAAAACAGGTGGCGATGAGCTGCTCGTCTGCATGCATCAACTTGTAAGGAAAACATGATCGGTTCGAAGGAATGACCGATGATGGGAATCTGTGTTCTCCGCCCCACGCATAATTTTTAAAAATTTGCGCCAACTACCGTCGGTACTGTGTTAATTATTGAAAACTATGCTAAACAATATTTGTAGAAAAACATGATGTTAGCCTATGCCGACGATATTAAAATGTAACCGCAGTACACTTTCGATGTAGGACTTTATCTATTTGAAATCGCGTGGAGTTCAATCTTGGAACCAAGTGCTACTTTTAACTAAGTAAGCAAATGAGAAGTCGAGCCCATTCTCGAAGATTGAAAATCATACCCTACAACATGTCCATTTCTATTTTAGATGAGCGGCTGCTTGGAATTTCCAAGAGAAACGTTTTAGACAAGATTTTTGGAACTATTTACATTGATGGGGAGTACTGAATACTACACCACGCTTGAGCTGTACGAGCTGTATGGCGATCTTGACATAGTAAAGCACATCAATCAAATTCAATGGCTGACCTGGTTCGATAATGTCTAACAAATGGATGAACACGGTCCAGTCAAGGAGTTTGCTATATTCGGTATCCACTGTAGGACATAGACGAAGAGGAAGACCCAACCTCCGGTGGAAGGACCGCAAGTACTGGAAAATCTTCCAGTGTTCGTCGTCTAAGAAAATGAATGCCAAGGAGTTGTTACATTCGGTATCCGCTGTAGGACGCGGACAATGTGGAAGACCCAACCTCCGGTGGAAGGACCGGAAGTACTGGTAAATCTGCCAGTGGTCGTCGTCTAAGAAAATGAGTGCCAATGAGTTGTTACATTCGGTATCCGCTGTAGGACGCGAACGAAGTGGAAGACACAAACTCCAGTGGAAGAACCGAGTACTGGAGAACCTGCCGGTGTTCGTCGTCTAAGAAAATGAGTATTAGGGCTTTAGTTCACTAATAGTACGCTCAATAATCCAACGAGATGAGTTCTGACGATCCTAACATGATGGTCAGGTAATAAAAAGTAGTCTTTAATTTTGCTTATTCTGAGAGAACTGTCATTCCTTTTCCTATTGTTAAGTGCGACACTCGAAAAATACACCCTAACCTCTACATAAAATATCTATGTAATTATGCAAATGTGAATTAAATAAAAACATAAAAACAATGAAATAATAGAAATTGCCAAGAGTGACAGCAAAATAGGATATTCTTTAATATATGTTCGTATGTTATATGTAGCTTACCTAGCACCACCATCTTTTCTACTGCGTTGTTTTTGCAATGAGCCTAAACGCAAATTGTCAGCACCCCCACCACCGCTACCATTGCCGCCATCATTAAATCGTCGATAACCATGTATGCTAGATAAACTAGAATCACTTGATTTGCCACCTCCCGCCGATTCTTTATAATGATTGCCAGAATCTGTATATATATGTTATGTATACAAATCTATCAAACAATACATACTTAAGTTTGATGCAAAAGTTCAATCCATTTTATACGCCCGAAAATTTGGCGAAAAAAGCTTTTCGTAAAACTTCTCAGCTTTTCGAGATATACGTAATATTTTACGTTCCTTTTTAAGCTAATGTTATTATTTGCACCATATCTCGAGCAAAAGACAACCAAACTGATTGTTAAAGTCAATCGGTCCAGTGGTTTACGTCCAATGGATCAACATATGCGATAAAATTTCACTTTTTGGACCAAAAAGGTCTTAAAAAATGTGCTTGGGAAAATCGGATAAAGTTATGAGCAATTATGTGAAAGTAGCGAAATTAAAAATTTTCACCATTTTGAATCAAAAATCGGCAAATAACCCCATAGCTGCCCAGGAACCGCCTGTAGACAATTTTAATTTTTTGTTTTCCGAACTTTCAAGGATGCTAGGTTAGGTTAGATTATGTGGCTGCCCTCTCTCTGAGAGGACACACTTAGGCCAGAAGTGCCCATTGTAATACCACCGAGCTTCTCTTCCAATACTGTTAAATTTGGACAACATTAGAAGGGACCTACTTTTATTAGCCGGTTCCGAATGGTAGAACCCTTGTGATATCACTTTAACTTAGTTTTGTCACAGATCTCATTTGAAAAGCATTTTTGGCAAATTCTTAATGCCAATTCTTGCCGACAGGTGGGTACCGTTCGAAAGAAAAATCTTTTCGATATTAAATTTTGTTATGCTTTAGCCGGGGATTGAACCCACGACCTACAGATCAGAAGACCAACACACTAACCACTGAGCTACGACACCAACTTCAAGGATGCTCGTCTTGATTGATTGTTTGCATGAAAACCACCAGCACCACACCAAATGTAAATTGGTGTTGATGCTGATTACAATTTGTAATTTGCAGTTTTTTTAGGTCGGCTAAAACTTGTTGAAGCCAAGTCAGCCTCGGACGTCCTCTGGCTTTTGGTGTTAAGAGTGTTGTATTCGGGAATGGAATTTTGGGGTCGCCCATCTTTCATCCTCCTAATATGTCCAAGCAATCGTAGCCTTTGCAATTTAACCAATTTTACAATATCTTCTCCTTTGCACCATTCCAGCAATTCGTCATTGTACCGTATTCGGTAAGAGCCATCTTCAGGGCGAATTGGCCCAAATATTTTACGGTGCACGTTTCTCTCGAAAATCTTTAGGCTCGTTTCGTCTTTAGATGTCAAGGTTCAGTTTTCGCAGCCATACAATAGTACTGGCCGAATTACTGTTTGATATAGCCGTCGTGTTAGTTCCCTCGAGAGTAGCTTAGATTTAAACAGTTTTATATGGGCGAAGTATGCTTTGCAGCCACAATTCTTTCCTGTATTGTATCATAGCAGTTATAGTTATCATTATTTATCAGAAAGCCCAGGTATTTGAAACAGGATACTCCCTCCAACAGTTACGGGCCGACTGCAAAGTTTTTAGGTCGCCTTCTCTCTTCTCTGCGCGAGATTTTCAAATACTTCGTTTTATTGTCGTTTATTCTGAGTCCTACTGCTTTTGCTTGTTGTTCTATGCCAAGAAAAATTTTAGCGATGGCAATATCATCAGCATAAGCGATAGTAAGCCCTAAGCGGCTGAATAGGTTACCGGTTTTAACTTCTGAGAAAGCGAATCGCCTTGCTTCACACCACAAATGATATTGAAGGGAGCTGATATTGATTGCTGCACCACCACCTTTCCCACCGTGTTTTCCAAGATTGCCATAACCAAATGGGTAAGCTTGCGGAGCAGTTAATTAAATGGCATTGAATTTCTTTAATATGTTTTTTTCTCATAGATCCAAAGGATTACGCTGCAATCTTCTCAAATTTTGTTTAATGTTCCTCGCACTTTTTTTAAATATCTTTTGTCCTTGGATCATCACTTTTGCCATCAGTGACGAAAAAAAAAAAACCGAGACAAACTTTTGCATCAAAACACACATATCTTCTACATACCTTGTGAACGTCGTGAGGATAATTTTGGTTGCTGCTGCTGCTGCTGTATATCTGTGACACCACTGGAGCTGCTGCTGCCAATGCTGCAATCAATCCAAGACAAACAAACAAAAAAATTGTATTTACGAAATCACAAAATCAATCAATCAATCAATCAATCAATTGTACTTCATCGTACTCACCGAAAACTTTGACGGCCACGTGGACTAGATATCAATTCCGTGGAGAGTTTCTCCTCGGAACTGGCATGTATAGGTAAGCTGCCAACAACCCCCACACCGAGGCCACCACTACTGCGTTTACTGCTGGCAATGATGGTGGGTGGTGGCATGCAATGTGGTGAATTGCCATCCCCACTGCGAACACGACTACTAATGCGTTGTTGTTGTTGCTGTTGCGATGTACGTGACGACGATGAGCCTTTCAAATGTGCCGCTGCCGATGCTGTCGCCGTCGCTGACACAGCTGCCGCCGCTGCTGCTGCTGTATTAATCGGTGATTGTTGCGTTTGTGTGCCATTTTCTATACGATCCGTCGGATCGGTATTCTGTTTTAATGTTTGCAACTTTGCCAATGGTATGATGTCACATTTGTTTGGACGATGCCACACGGTTTTCTGTGTGGCCGCATTGTAATAATAGAAACGTTGCGTATTCGTATCAAATAATTCCCACCACTGTGATGAGTCGGTGCGCTTAATTGGAACATCCTGAATTTCAATAATAATAATGTTCATCATCATCATCATAATCATCATCAAAATCATTATAATTATAAATGTTGTATGACATTGTTGAATGCGCCATTATGCAAAATTGCAATGCGTGAGCAAAGTGTAGAGAGAGAGAGAGAGAGACAGAGAGCGCAGCAACGCAAAAACCATAGAATAAAGAGAGCATGAACAAGATGACATTCAATTCAATATCTTTATAATAACAATGAACAAATAAATGCGAAAATTTACAATAAAAATATATACAATGCTGGGCAAAATATTTGCAACATCTTTTCTCAGCTCACGAATTCGTGAAATTGAAATTAACAGTGAAATTAACATATTTTTTAGTGGATGGCATCAGTTTTTATAAGAATTTCGTAAATAATAATCCAAGAAAATTAATCAGATACGAAGTATATTAGTATTTCTAAGAAGTATATGTCCCACAGCCTTCACGAGCCTCTGCGTTAAGGTTAAGGTACACCGCTCAGAATTATTTTGCCTCATTCATGGTTCGAAATTATTTTCTACAGCATAATTATTGAAGGAATTCAAAAGAAAAATTGTCTAAAAAATCCACCAACTTCAGTTTATCCCTTAACCCTTTAATCGACAGACGTGTCTGAAGAGTGGGTTAAGGTAAATCGCTAAAAAATCATATTTCCAAATTATTTAGAATCATTCTTGCTTCGAAATTATTTTTTGCAGCGGAATTATTGAAGTTTCAGTTTAGTTTACCCCTCAACCCTTTAATCGGCAGAGGTGTCTGAAGAATGGTTTAAGGTAAATCGCTAAAAAATCATATTATTTAGAATCATTCTTGCTTCGAAATTATTTTGTACAGCGTAATTATTGAAGAGTTTAAAAAAATTTATAAAAAAAAGACAGACTTAAAAAATATTTAAATCAAATAGGTCCACATTCATTTCAACACACCAGAAGGGAATTTATCCGTCAATCCTTTAAAAGTCAGTGGTGCGCAAAGGCTTGGTTAAAGTAAATTGCTAAAAAAAACACATATTTCAGAATTACTTCGTTTCATTCATGCTTTCGAAACTATTTTGTATTTCATAAATATTGAAGCAATTGAAAAAATCCCATTCAAAAATTTCTAAAAATTTTAAAATATTCAAATCAAACAATCTCCACCGTTATTACAACATACCAGGAGCATTTACTCAACATGCTGAGATGGCTAATGGTAAGGTTAAAGTATATTACTTTAAAAAATTAGCCTATGCAGCAAACATGTTTTCCACGATAATTTTTCATGGAAAGATTTGTTTTATGTGATCATGCGATTTTGATCTTCAGCAACCTACAATCTTGTGAAGTGCCCAAATGCATACTCTAAACAATCGTGGGAATAGGGTGGTGTTAGATGGTGCCGCAACAAGTTTAAAGTTAAAAAAAAATAGATAGAAAATCGACCAATAGCACCATAGTTGCCCAGAAGTCGGTCCTATGGGGGTAAAATGTTTGACAGACTTCATTTTTCCCTGTAATATTCCTTCCGGAACATATTTAACCCCTATTTCTATCGTTTAGAAGAGATCCCCTACGAAATATATGATTTTATTTCATTTCATTTCATTTCCTACGTTCCTGGGATTCGCCCCTAGAGAGAGAAAATGTATAACCTATCTGCAAATAATTCTTCCGAGACGTACATATCCCCATGACCACTTCACAGGTGATCTCCGCTACAAAATATATTTTTAAAAAATTCACTCTGACCGCTCTCAAAATGTCCGTGTATGATTAAAATATATAAAAGACCTCCATTCATATTTTCACCCCATCATTTCACGCAAACATACTGCTCCCCTATATTCACCCTTTAAGGGAACGACCTTGAGTATTCCTATAATATTCAAAAGTACATGAAAATCGACAAACAACGCGATAGCTCTCCAGGAATCGCCCCTAGCATATGTATGATCAACTCTACTATGTTCCATTGGCAATTGGGTCTTCGTCCCGGAACATACCCTAGTCATTCCAGGTTAAGGATCGCCAACTCAGCGATAAAATTCTTTCTTTCTTTCATACATATCTATCCAACATCTCCATCCGAGCCTGTCGCGCCTCGAAAAAAATAGATAGTAAAAATGAATTTTCAGCATAGAAATGAGTGTCTTTCAGTGGTTCGATAGCTCAGAAACAATTATCAATTAATAGTTAGATTTATCATTGTAGAATATGAGAAAATAAATAGAATATCAAATTGAACTTTTCTCTTTTATTTTTAAATACGCGATACTTGAGAAGTCCACAGTTAACTGCCATTTTGTATTCAGACTTTTGACTTCATATCATTTTTCTTGCATCAATATTAGACGGTACGAATTTTCTCAGATACCAGGCAAAAATTAAACGGTTTAAAAATCCACTGCTCTTGACTCCTAAAGATAATCTTAAGCCCATAGTTTCATTCGGAAGAAAATTCGAAGTCAAATTTTCCGACTCGTAAACAATCGAGCGATCCAGAGCTCATTCTGAGTAATTTGACGAATATTTTCTACACTGATGGATCCAAAACCGACCAAGCCTCTGGATCCGGATGGTACTTGGAGAAAAGTATCAATTATCATTCTGCTATGGGAGAGGTGGCAACTGTTTTCCAAACGGAAATATTTCCTATCCTGAAAGTAGCAGAATGGATAATTGAGAGGAAATGGAGAGGGAAACAGTTTGACATCTGCAGTGACAGTCAAGCTGCACCTTATGCCCTGTTGAACTCAAAACTTACCTCAAAAATTATTCATGCATATAAAATGAAGCTAATTTCGGTTGCAAAATGAAATAACCTTGTACTTATCTGGCTTCCTGGACACTGTGGTGTCCAAGGTAACGAAATAGCCGATGAATTGGCCAACTGCGGTTCAGCAGATACGCCACTGAGACCAGAACCAGTTATCGGAATCAGTTCTACAGGTAACATGACTTGGATCAACAATTATATTAGTAACCTACATAATGACCGTTGATCCAGCCTTGAAAGCTGTAAAACTGCAAAGTGTTTTATGATGAATCCGAACAAAAAGCATAATTCATGGGGCAAACATAGGTATCATTGGAAATCCAATATCTATATCTTGTTTGAAGGGGGAGGACAGCACAGAGCATTTCCTCTGTGTTTGTCCTGCCTTCGCTCGAGGAAGATTGCATATCTTGGGCTCTGATATAATGAGAATGGATAAATTCCATTCTCTAGCCCCGCGAGGGATATACAGATTCGTTAAAGAATCTTAAAAATTCTCTCGGGAAGATTAACATCACCTCTCACCCCTCCTACTTTCCCATATTTTTCTTCCCTTCCCTTCCCTTCCTGCTATCTCCCATTTTCATGAGCTTTAAATATAATGGGCTTCTCTTAGGGCTCTCTCTACAATGGGCTCACCCTTACATCCACCCATCCAACCGGTTTAAGGCTAAACAAATGAAAAAACACACAGAAAATCTATAATTTAACTACAGTTCGAAGAAATTCATTAAAACATCCCAAGATGGGACAAAAAAAAAATAATATTTTCAAATTGCAACTAAATAGTTGCTCATTTTTTGCACAATACTGTAAGTGCACACTTATAAGAGAGCATAACAACAATGAAACCTCCAAAATGGCGTAGACCTAAAACTTACAGAGGGATGAAGAATTAAATCTACGAGTAGGTGTAGGGTGTCGTAGAGTGTGAGAGAGAGAGAGAGAGAGTAAGTTGACATTTATATACATAAACATACACTGTAATGCAAGTTGCAATGTAATGAAGGAACAAAAAAAAAAAACAAATCATAACGGCAAATGCAAATATCTCAACAACCATAATAGCTCATATAATAAAAAACAAACAACAAATTGAGAGTGAAAAAATTATGAAATGAGTGAAATTGGTCTACATTTGTTTAGAGGGTGTACATGCATATGTGGGTGATTGTCTGGGCTGGCTGACTGACTAATTGCTAACTGACTCAATGTATAAATGATGACATTTAGTTAATACGTTAATACTGCTGATTCTGATGATTGATATGAATTGGTGTGTGTGTGTGTGTGTGTGTGTTGTTGTGATATGGTGATGTGATGGCATTTGTAAATGACCTTGAACTCTTTATGATGCTTAGTACCTACACTCATTGCCACTGCTTCTGCTACTGCGTGCCTCAAAGTTAATATTCATTTACAATGAATAGAATAGAAAATGCAACAGCAACAACAAAATAAGTACATAAAAATTTCGTATGCAAATAATATGCGGCAGTGATGGCGGTGGTGGCGTAAGAGAATGTACAACAACAAAAATATATAATGCAATGTAATTTTATATTTTTTCAATCTTCAAAACACATCCATTTATGGCAAACGTACATACATACATATGTACACGTGATAAAATTGGGGTGAGGACACAGTGCACGTGACATCTCATATGGTGCTGCTGCTGGTTGGTTACCAACCGGTGACCTTGATACTTACATATTTGGGACATTTTGTGATTAAGAAAGCAAAGCATATAAAACGAAAAAGCAAGAACAATAAACATAAAATATTTCTTATCTGATGCGTACTCTATATCGTAGTGTATAGCTTAAAATACATATTTGCTGATATCATCAAATTGGAGACAAAGGCTTAATACATACACACTCAACGCATAATATGGCATCGTTATGATGTAACCATGACTACGCGATGTTGTATGGTATATACATAGCCAAAGCTGTGGTTAAGTAAAATGTGCCAACATATATTCAATAATATACTTTTGTATGAGAGGTAGGCGTGGATTTTATCTGATTACGCCCATTTTCTAATATATCCATTATGTGATTAAATTAACTCCCCATGACAAATTTTAGTTCGATCGTTAAAAATTTTCGCGCGTAAAGTGTAAAAATACCCGTTCAACATCATCATTTTGTATGGGAGGTAGACGTGGATTTTATCTGATTACGCCCATTTTCTAATATATCAATTCTGTGCTTAAATTAGCACTATATACTAAATTCTAGTTCGGTAGCTTTAAATTTTCGGACGTTAAGTGTAAAAACACCCGTTCAACATCATAATTTTGTATGGGAGATAGTCGTGAAATTAATCTGATTGCGCCCATTTTCCAATATATGCATTTTGTGCTTAAATTAACACTATATACTAAATTTTAGTTCGATAGCTAAAAATTTTCGCGCGTAAAGTGTAAAAACACCCGTTCAACATCATCATTTTGTATGAGAGGTAGGCGTGGATTTTATCTGATTACGCCCATTTTCTAATACATCCATTATGTGATTAAATTAACTCCCCATGACAAATTTTAGTTTTAAAGCTTAAAATTTTCGCGCGTAAAGTGTAAAAACACCCGTTCAACATCATCATTTTGTATGGGAGATAGTCGTGAAATTAATCTGATTGCGCCCATTTTCCAATATATGCATTCTGTGCTTAAATTAACACTATATACTAAATTTTAGTTCGATAGCTTTAAATTTTCGGACGTTAAGTGTAAAAACACCCGTTCAACATCATAATTTTGTATGGGAGGTAGGCGTGGATTTAATCTGATTGCGCCCATTTTCTAATATATCAATTCTGTACCTAAACTAAACCCACATGACAAATTTTAGTTCGGTAGCTTAATATTTTCGCGCGTAAAATGTGAAAACACACGTTCAACAATATATTTTTGTATGGGACGTACGTGTGGTTTTCATCCGATTTCGCCCACTCATCAACTCATCCATTCGTTGGTGAAAATAATACTATGTACCATTTTTCAGCGCCCATTTTCCAATATATGCATTTTGTGCTTAAATTAACACTATATACTAAATTTTAGTTCGATAGCTAAAAATTTTCGCGCGTAAAGTGTAAAAACACCCGTTCAACATCATCATTTTGTATGGGAGGTAGACGTGGATTTTATCTGATTACGCCCATTTTCTAATATATTCATTATGTACTTAATCTAACTCTATATGCTAAATGTTAGTTCGGTAGCTTCAAATTTTACAGCATATAGTGTAAAAACACACGTGCAACATCGTCATTTTGTATGGGAGGTAGGCGTGAATTTTATCTGATTACGCCCATTTTCTAATATATCCATTACGTGCTTCAATTAACTCCACATGATAAATTTTAGTTCGATAGATTAAAATTTTCGCGCGTAAAGTGTAAAAACACCTATTCAACATCATCATTTTGTATGGGAGGTAGGCGTGGATTTAATCTGATTACGCCCATTTTCTAATATATCAATTCTGTACCTAAACTAAACCCACATGACAAATTTTAGTTCGGTAGCTTAATATATTCGCGCGTAAAATGTGAAAACACACGTTCAACAACATATTTTTGTATGGGACGTATGTGTGGTTTTCATCCGATTTCGCCCACTCATCAACTCATCCATTCGTTGGTGAAAATAATACTATGTACCATTTTTCGGTTCGATTCCATCTGCGTAGCATTGACCAAATGAAACGAAATCGACAAATTTGTTAAACAGATGGTGACTGGGTGACTGATCAGGCTTATTATGAACAAATTTTCACGTGCAAGTTTTCACTTGTCAGCAATGCATTTTAGATTGCTGACAAGTGAATATATTCATGCGAAAATTTCTTCAGGATAACCCTAAATAAGACAATATTGTGTGAAGAATCTGGGTCCAAACATGTCGAAACTGTAGCCAAACTAGAACCAACGGCCAAGAAAGGTATAGTTGTTCATTTGATGGGACAGGAGGTGCTTCCATATGTCAAAATACTAAATTGTAATCTCTACTGTCAACAATTAGACCAGATTGATTGCACAGAAACGGCCAGAATTTGGCAATAGAAGAAGTATTGTGTTCCATAAGGGCGATACTACGCCACACATATCTCTAGTGATTCACCAAAAATTCCGAGAGCATAACTGAGTATTTTGAATGCAAATACATCATATAGTCCGAATCCAACACCAAGGAAGACTGGGTTCTGACAGTTCTGAGTGAAAGTAACACGCCTTTGTAGAAAGTGTCCCAATGACGTGAATATGCTCAAAAATCTGATTTTTTAGAAAGAAAAATAAATTAGAATTTTTTATTCCATTGTTTCATCTGGTAACACCGTCATTTTGAAGTGTCATCTTTTAAAGTATCTGTCATTTCGCTGAAGTGTAAACAACATGTACCCAATAATATGTTTTTGCGGGGAGTTTTATTACTTCATTACTTCAATATGAAGAAAAAGGCTGTCGAACGTTATCGTATTTTAGTGGAAGTTTATGGTGAACATTGCTTTAGCTGAACGAACGTGTCAGAATTGGTTTGCACGATTTAAAAGTGCCAATTTTGATTTGGAAGACGAAAAACGACCCGAGGCTCCACCAATGATTGAGGATGAAGAATTGAAGGCAAGGCTCGATGAAGATCCATCACAAACACAAGATGAAATTGTAAAAACATTCGGAGTCACTCAGCCAACCATTTGCCATCGTTTAAATGCAATGAGAATGATCCGAAAGGTATGAAATTGGGTGCCGTATGAACTAAAGCCAAGAGACGTCGAACGACGTTTTTTCACGGGTAAACAAGTGCTTCAACGGCAAAAAAAGAAAGGAGTTTTAGCATCGAATTGTGAATGTCGGCGAAAAGTTGGTACATTAATGGATAATCGATCATCAAAAACGTCGGGCAACGTATGGAACCGAATGACGATCATATCATGCTGTGCATTTGATGGTACCAGCTGGATGTGGTGCCAGACGATCACAGGGGAACTGTACCGACAACAATTGATGCATTTGAGCCAAGCATTGCGAGAAAAACAGCTGCAATACGCCGACAGACACGACCCAACATTATTTTGCAACATGATAATGCTAGGCGACATTTGCGGCGCCCTTTAAAATGTACTTAGAAACGCTCAAATGGCCCAGACATTGCTCCTTCCGATTTCCATTTGTTTCGATCGATGACACACGGCCTGTAAGAATAGCGCTTCCATTCTTACGAAGAAGCAAAATATTGCCCAAAAATTCATGAATTGCCTCAAAAAATGTCGACTTCTTCCGACACGGAGTCCGTATGCTGCCAGAAAGATGGGAAAAAGTAGTAGCTAGCGATGGACAATACTTTGAACATTGAATGTATAACCAATTTTTCAAAATAAAATTTCAATTTTCGAAAATAAACCGAATGACCTTAATTATACTTCTCTCGCTGTTTGCTCGTAGATGGCGTTAGTGAGCATATTGAGCTATTATCGACTGTGCATCCTTTTGTTTTTATGAGTTCGACACCAGTTTACATCAATTAGTAAACATCATCAGTGATTTCATACAACAACATACATTTTTCCTCGTATAATCATGTCTAGTTTCGTGCCAGAAAAAGAGCATATGCGGGAAGCTCTACTTTTTTGCTTCAATTTGATTAAATCTGCTGCTGAGTCGTATCGAACGCTTGTGAAGACAGTGCTCTATCGGAAAGCACCTGCAGAGACTGGTTTTGTCGGTTCAAAGAAGGCCATTTTGACTTGAGTGACAAGAAGCGTGAAAATAGACCCAGAAAAGTTGAGGACCATGATTTGCAGGCTCTTTTGGGGCGACACCCAATCGCAAAAAAATGCTTGCCGAACAGATAGATGTTACTCATCAAGCCATTTCGATACGTTTACGAGCAATGGGGAAGGTTCAAAAATTTGGAAAATGGGTACCCCATGAATTGAACGATAGACAGATGGAGCGACGCCAAAACACATGCGAAATCTTGCTTGCTAGACAAAAAAGAAAGTCGTTCCTGCATCTTGTGGTGACTTGCGATGAAAAGTGGATATACTTTAAGAATCCTAAACGAAAAAAATCGTGGGTCGATCCCGGCCAACCAGCAACTTCTTCTCCAAGACCAAATCGTTTTGGACGCAAGACGATGCTGTGCATTTGATGGGATCAGCAGGGTGTTATCTATTACGAGCTGTTGAAACCTGGTAAAACTGTCAATGCTCACCGCTACCACCAACAACTAATGAAATTGCGCCGTGCTTTGGGTGAAATGAGGCCTGGTTATGAACAAACACATGAGAAGCTGATTTTTCTCCACGACAACGCCCCATCGCACACGTCAAAACTGGTCCAAAACTACTTGGACACACTCAATTAGGAGGTGCTACCTCATCCCGCTTATTCACCAGACCTGGCCCCTTCTGACTATCACCTGTTTTCGTCGATGGGTCACGCGCTCGCCGAACAGCACAGTTCGATTCGTATGAAGACGTCGGAATATGGCTTGACGAGTGGTTTGCCTCGAATAATGAGGAATTCTTTTGGCATGGTATACACAAATTGCCCGAGAGATGAGAAAAATGTATAGCTAGCGAGGGCAAATACTTTGAATAAATTACTTTTTGGCTTTCTATGACGAAAAATGTGTCTTTTTTTTTTTTTTTTTGCAAAATTTGAAAAGTTTTGAACAAATGTATCCTGAGGACTCAATAAGCAAATGAAAAAGAATGAAAAATAGTGTCTTGATGGTTTTGAAAATTGTTGATACAATATTCGGTAAAATTTTTTGGTACTTTTGCATCAATAATAAAAAAAAAAATTATTATAAATCTTTATAGTTTTGACACAAATCGAAAATTCTGAAAATGTAGCAATTTCAATATTTTGTAAAAATATTTCAAAGAATTCTGTATTTATAACAAATAATATTAAGAATAAAAACAAAAAAAAAAACAAACACACATCAATTGCCACCCATTCGTAGAGTTTCGAGACCAGCCAAGCAATACAAAACCACAACAACAACAACAAAAGACAAAAACGAATCATATCGCTAAAATTGAAGAAATATGTACATATGTTCATAGAAACAGAAAAGGTCAGTTTCAAACTAGGCTAGAGAACTACACAAAAAAAAACCCCACCGCAACAACAACAATAACAGATCGAGAAAGAGCAGTGAATAAATGAAAATAAAAGTTTAAATTAGGTCATCATCAACAATATCATCATACATATTCGTATGTTTGTTGCTGTACTAGTACATACATGTGTATGGTAAGAAATTACAGCAATAGCAACAAGAGCCATTAACTCTAGGAACGACATAAAAATTCATATCAACAATTATAATAAAGAAACAAAATAAAATAAAAATAAAAAACAAAAAAAAAAAAATACACAAAAAAAACAAAAACACTCGAAATTATGTATTGTACATTATATGTTGTTGTAGCGCATCGAGTACAAAGAAAACACACACACACACACACACACGCTTCGTCATACATACGACTCTGTATGTACATTGGAGGCATAAAAGCTAATGAACCAAATGAAACCAAGTACACGCAACAGCAACAGCACATGTGTTTAACAAAAAACGAAAACCAACAACAACAATAATTACTTAATTAAATTTGGTGTTTGTTGTTGTTGAAAATTTTTGTCGATTGAATTGTAAAGAAATTATAAAAAAAAAAAATAAGAAAATTTTATATTGAAAAAAAAAATACATATATTTATAAATTAAATTAAAAAATAATTAATGGTTGATGGTGCTTAAGTATGTGCCATGTTTTGCACAAAAATTTCAACAAAAGAATTTGTTAAGCAATTAACTTTGGAAGCATAAAAAAAAAAAATAAATATGTGGCACTTAAAGCCCCGAAGGGCTCTTTGGCCCAACTTCTCTTCCATTACTGTTGTCCGTGTTAAATTTTGGACAGTATTAGAAGGGACCTACTTATTTTAGCCGGTTCCGAACGGCAGAACCCTTGTGACATCACTTTTTCTGAGCTTTGTCACAGAGTTCTTTTAGAAGCTTTTTCATGGCAAGTTATTACTGTCGGAAGAATTGCCAATTGCTTGCCGACAGGTAGGTTACCAGGTTCGAAAGAAAAATATTTTCGATATTGAATTTGTTATGCATCAGACAGGGATTGAACCACAACCTACAGATCAGAAGGCTTTGGAAGCATATACCAGGTGTACAAGCTTAAATCCGCTGTTTTTCGTTGAAAAAAAAAAACACATTTTTTTCATAGAACCTTCCCCATGGCTCGCAAACATATGGAAATGGCTTGTTGAGTAACACCTAACTGTTCGGCAAGCATTTTTTGCGATTGGATATCGTCCTCATCCAAAAGAGCCTGCAAATCATGGTCCTCAGCTTTTCTGGGTCTATTTTCACGCTTCTTGTCACTCAAGTCAAAATGGCCTTCTTTGAACCGACGAAACCAGAATCTGCAAGTGGTTTCCGATAGCGCACTGTCTCCACAAGCATTCGATGCGACTCAGCAGCAGATTTCTTCAAATTGAAGCAAAAAAGTAGAGCTTCCCGCATATGGACTTTTTCTGGCACGAAACTAGACATGATTATACGAGGAAAAATGTATGTTGTTGTATTAAATCACTGATGATGTTTACTAATTGATGTAAACAGGTGTTGAACTCATAAAAAAAAAGGATGCACAATCGATAATAGATCAATATGCTCACCAAGTATGCTAATGTACCAAGTTTCAGTTTTGTAATTTTACCTAATCAAGTCATAAATAATGATACACAACTAAACGCATTCATTACGAATGCAATATTGGACTCATCCATTTCATCTTGACTGCGATTTGACAGTTGACATTTATGCTTCATTGCAAAGTAAAAAGTTTTTGGCATCAATTGTTTACAATCATGGAATGGGGAGTGAGGACTCCGAAAGCGAATAAAGCCGTGAAGAAACGAATCGACCAAAAACCGCTGCGAAAACAGAAAATCTTGTCGCGGGAAATGCAAATTTCGCTAAAATTCATATCCATGAAGATTTGGGACTTAGCGCGTACAAGCGACACACTGGACACCTGCTCATGGCTGCATTGGAGGGAAAACGCAAGCGAAAATCGAAAGAGTTACGCAGCCGGTACGCTCACCGACAAATTTTGTTTACTGACGAGAAAATCTTCACCGTAGAAGAAACGTTCAATAAACAGAACAATCATGTGTATGCTCGGTCATCCAGGGAAGCATCCCAACTCATCCCGAGGATCCAAAGAGGCCTCTCCTCCTCCGGCTCACAAGGCAAAAACGACTCAACTATGGCTAAAAATCAACATTCCGGACCTCATATCAACGGACGATTGGCCAACTGGTAGTCCAGATCTCAACTCGTGGGATTACAAGTTATGGTCCGTATTAGAGGGCATGGCTTGCTCTACTCGACACCCAAATATTGAGTCGTTGAAGCGAGCCCGTGTTGTCCGTGCAGTGGACATTTTCCCCATGCATGAAGTGCATCTCACGATCGATGAGTGGCCACATCGTCTCAAGTCGTGATGGAAGGCAAATGGAAGTCATTTCGAATAAATTGTTCTAAGATTTGTAGCTATTGACATGACAGAACATATTTATAGAGTAATTATTTATTCTTATTAGAATGGCTTGACCCAAAATTCAAGCACTGGGACCTAAGAGCTGTTTGGTGCGTAGAGTGTAAAGTATGAAAAAAAAGCAATTCTTTATGAAGTTAGCCATATTTTTAAAGAATTTTGCTTATCCTATCCTTTGGTATTTTGTGGTATTTAGCGGTACATGTCCAATCGTATACCGACAACATCTGTGCTGATCTCGGGACAGTCTTTAACGATGATTTGTATCAAAATGCAACTAATTCTGTACAATATCCAGTTCAGGTGCAGTACACAAAGGCTTTCAGTAAATATCAGCAAAAATACACTTGTGCTTTTCACTGCGAAACCCAAAAGGGATGGCTTGTTGTTATCTACTTTAAAGGAAATAACCTTGAACTTGCATTCTCATAGGAAATATCTGGATCCGACAATTGATAGTAAGTTTAGATGGAAGAAGCGTCATGTCGAGCTGAAAATTTTGTAAACACTACTGATTTTCTGGCAGTGCAGGATAAATTTTGGCAAAATGTGTGGTCTGAAACCGGTATGAAATCCGATATTTAGTTTACACTTTTCTAATTAGACCTCTTGTGAAATATGCTTCCACAGTTGCTTTCCATCACAGGCTTCAAAGATGCATACTATGCCTGGGCCCCACCAGTTCGATTAGCACTTTTGGTGATGTTCTTAAATTCGAAAGGAAGCGATGAAAACGATTTTCAGACTTAAAATTTATAGAGTCCGGAAGGGCGAAACGCGCGTAGGTCACAGACATATATAAGACCACCTATCGGTCGGTTGCTTTTGATGCCAATGGAGAATCGTAAGCCCTCAATACGCACCGGACATAGATTAGATTTTACATTTCCAGAACGGGAACAGTGATAAGTCCGTAGATATTGCTAAGGGGGCTGACTAACATCTTCTTTTCTGACGGCTTCTCGGCTAAAGCTCGAAGTGTACTAGGTCTGGCTGGTGCTTGGACAGTAAGATCGTGTACTCTTTCTCCACAGAGAGTAATGTGACAGCCTTCACATTGGAAGTCTTCACCATATTCAAGATGGCGCGCTAAATTATCGAGAAAGAGTGGTGTGAAAGGCACATCGGCATTTGCAGTAAAAGTCAGACTGTACTGAAGGTCCTTGCAAACCTTGCCACCACTTCTAAAATGATCATTGAATGTGCTGCAAAGTTGAATAGCGTTGCAAATGCGTAACAAACTGCATTTTATATGGATCCCAGGCCATTGCGGTATTGAATGCATCAAATGTGAAATGAATTGGCTGATATGATCTTCCCAATGAAAACTCTACTGATACACCTGCGATCCAGAATCAATTTTCGGCATCAATTCTGCGGGATGAGTCAATGACCTTGTGGCGACTGGCAAAGTTCCTCCTACAATTTAGGTGGAAGCACCTCAAGTTACTGATCGGAGTCATCTCAAGGCATCACACGAATGGAAATGACCACTGCTGGTGTCATCAAAGAGACCCAACTTGCCAATATTTTGACTCGAAGATGTGGACACTATGAAATATTTTTTCTACGTCATCAGGCAGACTGACAAATGGGTGGGCATATTTAAATATCTACATTCAGGAGCTTATGGTGGTTTTTGTTCTTTACCTTCGTCAAATCCATCAAGTGGTTAAAAACATTAGATACAAATGAACATACAACCTTCGCCCTGAGGTGCGGCATACATGTCTAAATAAGTCCCGCTCACAAGTGCAAACGGAAGAAAGTTGTTGTAAAAATGAGTACAAACAACTACTTGTAAATACATATGTATGTGGTTACATATTTGCACACATATATGTTTGCCAGTGTGTGTGTGTGTGTGTGTGTGTGTCTGGTGGATATGAGTAATAATAATTTTAGCGCCATAATTATTAAGCAATTAAAAATAGCAACTACAACAACGAAGACGACGACGGTGATAATTACTAAACATTTAGTAAATTTACATTAATAAAAATATTTTATTGTTGTTGTATGAATGCTTGTCATAGAATGTAGTTAATCATTTCAACTTGTTCGCTACTAATTGCAACATTTACACACACACACAAACATGTAACTAAAACAAAAAGCACCAAAATGGCAAAAGCAACAAAAACCCAATTAGAAGCAAAGTACAATAAAAAAAAAACAAACAACAAACGGAACTTGACACCATAAAAAAAATTAAAAACTTCACACACACACACACACACACGCATATACGAGTACAATTATGTATGATACGATTGGATTACAATTTTCTTTTGCGTTCACGTTCAAATCAGTGATGCCAATTTAATTTGATTTTACACAAGAAAAAGAAATTAATCCTTAATGTACATAGATAGATCATCGTTTTATATTACTTGATAGATTTTGAAAAAAAAAATATCAATTATGGGCTTATTTTTATCAAAAAACTATCTTATAGCCTAGACAGACGGCAACGTTAATCCGGATTAACGGCGTATTTAATCCGAATAAAATATTAACCTGACAGACGGCAGTATTGCGAATTAAGTAAACAGCTGATTGCTCCCACTATTACTATCACTATCGCTTTCTGTCATCTGTCATTTTCGATATGAGAAAATAGAAAAGTACATGAACTGAAAATTATCAGAAAATTGTAAAATGACATTCACAGTTCGTAATTGACATCTGGATTTATTTGTTCGCTAACGCATTTCATGTCGAAAACTGTTAACGATTGTTGAAAGTTTTTTGTTAGCGAACACATCTATTGTTTTGTAAGTTGGATCGAGAAAAAATTCACCATAGAAAACAGCTGTTAATTTTCAGCAGTGTTGCCATCGAAAATTACCCTAATCCCCTTTAATTAACTCGAATTAAGTTAAGTTAATGCCCGAGTTAATTCGAATTAACTCGTTAATCCTGATTAACGCTGCCGTCTGTCAGGGCTATTAGAGGCGATTTTAAGCAGAATATAGAGATATTATTGAGTTTATTAAAGGTAACGAATTCGTAACAAAAAATACACGTATTTAGATTTTTGACATCATTACAAAATTGTTTCCAAAAATTATGATAATAAAAAAAATTTGTATTATAAAAATGAAAATCATAATTGCAAAATTTGTTCGACAGCACAGTATTTTTTGTGCCATACAATGAAACACTGTGGGCCAGCAAATCAAAGAAGTGCTATAACTGATAAAGGCCGTTATAAGGAAAAGTCATACATAGAGTGGGTGTATAGAGAGGCATAGGTTTATAGTATTTTTAACAATAATGTATATTGTTTTGCTAGAATTTCTCCCCTTATAAAGCTCCAATATTTTACGATTGCTTGAATATTTGGACCGGTTTTTTGTTTAATGCCGCAAATGTGAAAGAAAATTAGCGCTTTCATGCATCAAGTGTGTTTTTTCTGAAATTCAAATTTACTTTTAGTTATCTCTTGGAAAGAATAAACAACAAATAAAAATCTGAGCGAAATCCTTTGGCAAATAAAAGAGATAGGTTAGGTTAGGTTAGGTTATGGGGCTGCCCTCTCTCTGAGAGGACACACTTAGGCCAGAAAGGCCCATTGTGTTAAATTTGTAAAACAGCATTAGAAGGGACCTATTTGCCAATCCTTGCCGGCAGGTGGGTACCGTTCGAAAGAAAAGTATTTTCGATATTAAATTTTGTTATGCTTCATCCGGGGATTGAACCCATGACCTACAGATCAGAAGGCCAACGCACTAACCACTGAGCTACGGCACCCATCAATAAAAGAGATAGGAAAATTAAAAAGAGCACGTTGCTTCATTTTACGATTGAAAAAATATGTCATGAAATGACTATTGCCATGGACTGAGCACTTAAATGCATAATCTGAGGCATGCCTGCCTTGTATACCATGGTGTAAAATCAAAACTGGTAGGAATAAACTTAAAACCCCCGTACCTTCGTTATACAATTTATTGGACGAACGCACGAAAGGGCTTAAAATCGACAAGAAAAATGAACACATATTCTAAATTTATTTTGAAATAGGAAACTAATAGCGAAATTCGAATTGAAGACTACAATTTATTGCAATTTGAAGCAATTCTTGTTAATTACTCATTTCAGCTAATTTTAAATATTGTAGGCTTAAAGAAATACATCATATTTTTGACATCTACATATATTTCTATTAGTAAAAAACCTAACTAATTGAAAATTAAAATTTACACATTTAATGACTAAAAGTAAAGAAATTTCTAAAATTAATTTATTCTCTTATAAAATTCAGATTTTACTCCGTAATATTTTAAACTGTCTTTATTGCTCTTATTTATATCGTTTTCATCATTCCACTACTAACTAATTGTATATCAACCATATGGCATGCCTTTTTTTTTACTCCATTTCACCCCTTGGCAATATCTACCATATGGCAACACCACACTCACTTTGTGTGACACTTTTGTTTTAGTACTTGAGCAATTTACCGGAAGCTTTGAATTCGATCACCATCAACATTACCACCGGCAAAAACAACAACAACAACAACGACGACGACAAAATTAGCAATTTGAATAGCAAATGTAATGCATACGAGTATATTTTAATACAAAAATACATGCACGCATTGACGACGACGAAACAAATAGTGATAAAAAAAAAAAAGAAATTACGTTTGATGAAAGAAAAAATACCAAATATGTATGTATGTACTCGTATGTACACAAATTCGAGTATGTGCAATTTCATATAAGAAAAAATAAAAAATAAAAATAATGAAAGAACGAAAAACTAAAAAAGAACGGCATTTAATGAATTTCAAATCACGTACAAAGTGTCAACCAACAGCAGCAAATAAGCACATGCTAAATACGTGAGTAAACCCAGCAAACATTATCAACAAAATGATGTAATTTGGTATGTACTTTCTATAAAATACTCCAAAATCGCGTCTAGAAGGACAAAATCTATGACCGACCACCATGAATTTTTTACCCATAACATTTTCTCTGAACATACTTATCACCTATCTTTACCACTTAGAGAGATACCCCTACAAAACTGAAGCTTATATAAATTCTTTTTGCCTCAGCTCTCAACGTAGACCTAGAGGGTTAAAATATAATATATGACCGACCCCAATTAATTTTTACTACCCCTACCCCTGCTCCTTAGAACTCCTACTACTACTACTACTACTACTACTCCTACTCCTACTCCTACTACTCCCTACTCCTTTTCTACAGAATGAATTTAAAAGTATGTGAAAATCGACAAATAAGACCATAATTGTTCAGGAATTTCCTCTGGAGAGGTGAAATGTATGACCGACCCTCATTTATTCTTCCACCCCAACATTTCCCTTGAATATACTTTGACCCTATGAAGCGGGCTCTTGGGGGAATCAATATAAATTATTCCGACGAAGTCAAATACCTAGGTGTAGTCCTAGATAATCGACTAAATTGGAATTCTCACATAAAGTCGGTGATAGGCAAAGCTACAAGAGCTGTGTGGGCCTGTTGCAGTCTTATCGGTAGAACATAGGGTCATATTGAAGATACAAATCTTGTCTAGACAGGAACTCTTTAACTTTGGTCATATGAGTATTTTAAAAAACATACCTGATCAAAAGATTATCTGTTGATTAACAGACTTTATGATCACAACACAGAACACTCCCCCACTTGATGATACATGCGCACGGTGGACACATATATCCCACTCCATGACTACTGCTGCCGAGGAGGTAATCGGTTACTACCGGCCTCTGAGGAATGAGTGGTATGATCAGGAGTGTCGCGACGCTACCGGAGAGAAAGACGCCGCCTACAGAAAAACCCTGCGTGCAGGCGTAACGCGAGCTGTTAAGGAGCGGTATAGAGAGAAAAGGAGTGCAGAGAGACGTCTTTTCAGGCGCAAGAAGAGGGAGTTGGAAAGACGCGAGTGTGAGGAGATAGAGATGTGTACCGACAAGAATGAGACTCGAAAATTCTTCGAAAAGATCAAGCGCCTGAGTGGAGGTTTAAATCCCGGAGCCTCTTCTTGTCGTGATGGAAATGGGAATCTGGTTACGGATGTCCAGAGTGTACTGAGCCTATGGAGGGAACACTTCTCCACGTTACTGAATGGCGATGCTACGAACAATTCCGCCAGTGGAGGAGAATGCCCGATAACCCCAATTACAGATGATGGTGTTGATGTTCCACCACCCGACTATGACGAGGTTGAAACGGCCATTTTAAGGCTGAAGAACAACAAAGCTGCAGGTGCTGATGGCCTGCCTGCCGAGTTGTTTAAGACCGGAGCCGATGAGCTGCTCACCCGCATGCACCAGCTCATAAGCAGAATATGGTCGGATGAAAGCATGCCTGATGATTGAAGGCTCAGTGTTCTCTGTCCTGTACATAAAAAAGGAGACCCCACAATTTGCGCCAACTACCGTGGAATAAGTCTCCTGAGCATCGCGTACAAGGTTCTATCGAGCGTACTCTGTGAAAGATTGAAGCCTATGCTCAGCAACCTGATTGGACCTTATCAGTGTGGCTTCAGACCTGGTAAATCCACCATCGACCAGATTTTCACACTGCGCCAAATCCTGGAGAAGACCCAAGAAAAACAGATCGACACACACCACCTATTTGTTGATTATAAAGCCGCTTTCGACAGTCCGGTAAGGGATTACCTCTACGCAACAATGTCTGAGTTCGGTATTCCTGCAAAGCTCATTCGACTTTGTAGAATGACACTGCATAACTCCCGTTGTGCAGTGAAAATTGGGAAGGACCTCTCCGCACCGTTTAATACCGAACGGGGTTTCAGACAAGGTGATTCGTTATCGTGCGACTTCTTCAATCTTAGTATGGAGAAAATAATACGAGCTGCTGATCTACGACATAATGGCACTATCTTCAACAAAAGTGTCATGCTGTTAGCGTATGCCGACGATATTGACATAATCGGCATGAACACGCGAGCAGTCAGTGCAGCATTCTCAGAGTTGGAAAGAGAGTCGAGTCGGATGGGTCTCACGGTGAACGAGGGCAAGACGAAGTATCTAGGGTCAACAAACAAAGAGTCCCGGCGTCTTGGACAGCACGTCACTGTTGACAACTACGCTTTTGAAGTAGTAAGGGACTTTGTCTATCTTGGAACCAGCATTAACAGCAGTAATGACGTCAGCTTGGAGATCATGCGTAGGATAACTCTTGCTAACAGGTGTTACTTTGGGCTGAGTAAGCAATTGAGAAGTCGAGCCCTCTCTCGAAGAACGAAAACTACATTCTACAAGTCTCTCATCATGCCTGTCCTAACATATGGCGCTGAAGCCTGGACAATTTCCACCTCGGATGAGCGAATACTTGGAGTTTTCGAGAGAAAAGTCCTACGCAAGATCTTTGGACCTATTTGCGTTGGTGGCGAGTACCGAATAAGGTACAACCATGAGCTGTACGAGCTGTATGCCGATATTGACATAGTAAAGCGCATCAAAATCCAGCGGCTGCGCTGGCTAGGTCATGTCGAGCGAATGGAAGAACACGCTCCAGCTAAGAAGGTGTTATATTCGGAACCCGCTGGAGGACGACGCAAAAGAGGAAGACCAAACCTCCGGTGGAAAGACCAAGTACTGGAGAACCTGACGGCGCTTGGAATTTCTAACTGGCGCCAGCTAGCGAAGAACAGAGATGGCTGGCGAAGCATGTTATTTTCGGCCTAAATCGATATTCGGTTGTTATGGCCACATAAGTAAGTAAGTAATGATCACAAAACGACAATTTGATCATAAATTTAAGATTATCATCTCAGATCGTGATGAATGGGACTTTGGAGGACCTTGGGTCGTTCCTAGAAGTCTGAAATGATTCAGTGCGGGAATCTACGGACCCAACACCAAAATTTCAGAACCAATGGGCAGACGGCCTAGCGTCTTTCAGGCTAAAATTCAAGCAATTTCAATCTGCGCAAGGATAAATCTGAAAAGAGGCATCAAGGGCGCATATATTGCTATCTATTCAGATAGTCAAGCTGCATTGCAAGCATTAGAATTATATTCTATGGAATCGAAACAAGTGCAAGAATGCTTCAACAACCTTCTATCTTTAGGTACAATGATAAAGATTGTACTTGCCTGGAATGACCTTCCTGGTCATTCAGGGATCTAAGGTAACGAATTAGCCAGGGCTGATTCAGCAGCAAACCTGATAGGTCCAGAACCATACTGTGGTATCAACTGGGCGGAGGCTAAATCAACTATAAACAACTGGGAACATAACCTTAGAATATCACACTGGGAAGAAATACAACAACTTCGCCAAGCCAAACGATTAGTAGGTCATTTTACCTACAACAAGGAACTACGCAATATGTACAAAGCAGATATTAGGAAAATAGTAGGTTTTTCTCTCAGGTCACTACTACCTAAAGTACCATCTCACCAAATTACACATACTCGACGACATGGAGTGCCGGCTCTGTCTAGAAGAGGATGAAACCACAGATCACTAGTACAGATCGATAGTACAATTGCGATCAAGTGGATCACAAAAATTTAAATGTAGTGTGACACAAAAGATCTAATAGGTCGCACAGTCGGCCTTTGGGCAACCTACAACAGTAAATTATTATTATTATTATATGAAGCGGGCTCCACCACAGTCTTAATAATACTATTTTTCAATTTCATAATGATTTCTCATCAAGTTGATGAATTTAATTGTATCACAGCTTTGCAATTGTGTTTGGCTGGGATATGTGTTGAGTTTAGAGTTTCTTAATTAGTGTTGCTAGAAGGTAAAAAGAAAGACAGCTAGCAACCACACACCCCTATTAAAATTACTTAGTAAGTGTTGGTTTGTTAGTTGGCTGGTTGGTTGTTTGCTTAATTTAAACATATATTTTATATGAAAGAACAACTACTACTGCTGCTGCTGCTGCTGCTGCTGCTGTTGTTGCTTCTTCTGCTTGTTGGTTATCACGCTTGCAATAATAAATTCAAATAAAAGGATTCAGTTCAACCAGTGACGCAGTGACGCATTTTATGTTGCGAACGTATGAATGAATGAATGAATGAATAAGTTTAACGTCGTTAAAGAGAGCGTAAGTAACTCCACCCGAAGGTAAGTGAAAAAAGGAAGACCAGGAGTGAGTAGTATGTATTGCATATACAATAAATGCACCTAGGTAGACATACATATATATAGTACTAGATTGCAATAAATTGTGCAATATGCAAATTTTTATCGCCTCACTTTAATAAATAAGCGCAGAGAGATCATAAATTAAATAAAACTACTATATACTATATTATTTTTTACACATAATACTCAATTCATAAGGTATGTGTACGAGAACCACAGAAAAATAATCAGTTAAACGCCAATTTGATATATTAACTGCCATCCGATGACAGCGTAGTGAAATAATCTAGCGATTTCGTAGGATTTTTAATTTATTCACGAGTTCTTTGATGTTCTGGCTTATTTCTTTTTAAATTACATCTTGATGTTTTGACACTGACAACTGTTTCACGATCAAAAAAGTGAAAGCCATTCAGTGTTTACAGAGTGTAATTAATTCAAAATAACCATTCGCTTTTGTTATTGTTTACCTTTTTCGGATTTTAAATCCGATTGTAAATTACGTTAATTATGTGAAATATATTCACATGTGCTATATGTTTTCATTTCGGCGAGTAATCATACATTAAAGGTTTTGAAAGTGAAAGGTTGCATTCTTCAACGCATTTTTGTATGGTAGCTAGGGGTGGTTTTCATTCTATTTCGCCAATTTTCTAATATATCAATTCTGTGATAGAAATAATTGTTCGCACCAAATTTTAGCTTGAGAGCTTTGTATTTTAGCGCGTTTTAGTGAAAACTTGCATTCAATAACGCACTTTTGTATGAGAGCCAGTGGTGGTTTTCATTCGATTTCGCCAATTTTCTACTATATCAATTATGTGGTGGAAATAACTTATCGTACCTAATTTTAGTTTAATAGCTTTATATTTTCAAGCTTAAAGTGTGAAAACTTACATTCAACAACGCATTTTTGTATGGGAGCTAAGCGTGGATTTCATACGATTATGTCCATTTTCTAGTATATCAATTCTATGCTAAGTATAACTTTACGCACCAAATTTTAGTTCAATAGCTTTATATTTTCACGCGTAAAGTGTGAAAACTTACATTCAACAACGCATTTTTATATGAGAGCTATGGGTAGTTTTCATTTGATTTCCCCAATTTTCTAGTATATCAATTCTATGGTAGAAATAACTTCACGCACCAAATTTTAGTTCGATTCCTTTATATTTTCAAGCGTAAATTGTGAAAACGTACATTCAACAACGTACTTTTGTATGGGAGCTAGGCGTGGTTTTCATCCGCTTATGACCATTTTCTAGAATATCAATTGTGTGGTAGAAATAATTGTTCGTACCAAATTTTAGCTCGAGAGCTTTGTATTTATGCGCGTTATGTATGAAAACTTACATTCAACAACGCATTTTTATATGAGAGCTAAGGGTAGTTTTCATTTGATTTCCCCAATTTTCTAGTATATCAATTCTATAGTAGAAATAACTTCACGCACCAAATTTTAGTTCGATTCCTTTATATTTTCAAGCGTAAATTGTGAAAACGTACATTCAACAACGTACTTTTGTATGGGAGCTAGGCGTGGTTTTCATCCGCTTATGACCATTTTCTAGAATATCAATTGTGTGGTAGAAATAATTGTTCGTACCAAATTTTAGCTCGAGAGCTTTGTATTTATGCGCGTTTTGTATGAAAACTTACATTCAACAACACTCTTTTGTATGGCAGCTAGGCGTGGTTTTCATCCTAATTCGCCGATTCATGAACCAAATTCATTTATTGTTGAAAATAGTCGTATCTACCAATTTTCAGATAAATCGATCTATAATTACGGCAGTTATCGTGCGAAAAGATAGGCAGACATAAGTAAATTGACTCAGAACGTGATACTGATTAATAGGTTGTGCATATATATTTTTCCATATCTCTCAACTCACTTAATGGATGCTACAAATGCACAAACTCAATATGTCTCTTTAACAGTAGGTTATAAATATTTTATACAAACACATTCCTAAATAGCGTCGAACGAGGAATTCTTGACTTCGTGCTCAACTATAATCGCCAACATGTGTGTGTGTGTGTGTGTGGATTTGTGGATATGTTTGAATGCTCTAATTTTTTAACCGCTATGATTTCATTGTATAGTTGCAAATGTGTTCACAACATAAGTGTATATGCTTCAAATTACTCATCAATCATACTGTGTTTCCCTTAATATGCACTATTATATATGCACTAAGTATGTATAAAAGAAATTACCAACGACTTTGTACATAAAAAATGCATATAAAAAGGGGTAATGAATACTTTCATGACATACTTTATGCAAATTTGCATTTCATTACAGGTAGGTACTATAACTTACGTCAGGTGGATCCCAAACACATTCGCCTGTTGTTAAATTGGCATACATATGCTCCTTGGTCCGTGGTTCGATTATTTCTACCCATTCTATTCTGTAATTAGAAAGAGAAGAGAGAGAGAAAAATCATAAATAATTAAACAACAGCAGTAAGGATATAATATATGTAAAAGTCATTAACTTGTGTTTACAGTATGTTCGAAAATAAATTTTTATATGGGAACTAGGAATGATATTCATCCGATTACGCCCATATTCGAACTCCTCTGTATAAATAAACTTCTGGTGCCAATATTCAGTTCAATAACTTTACATTTGAGTCTGCACAGTGAGAAATCGCATATTCGAAAATATACTTTTGTATGGAAGGCAGGCATTATGTTCATCCAAATACGTCCTAAAACAGTTTAAGATAACTATGAACAAAAATGTACATTAAGGTGACCGCCAAATATATGGGAGAAGCATTTTAGATGCGAATTCCACTTCTCATAGTCTAAAATATATTCGATTTAACAAATAAAATTACAAAATGGAAATGGATTCCATCTCCATTGAAATGGAATCGAGTCTTAGAGTTGGGAAAATGTCATTTTCACTATTTTTCTTATTATTTTACAATATAGAACCTGTAGCTTAGTGGTTAGTGTGTTGGCCTTCTGATCTGTAAGTCGCGGGTTCAATCCTCGGCTGAAGCATAACAAATTTAATATCGACAAGATTTTTCTTTCGAACGGTACCCACCAGTCGGCAAGCAATTAACAATTTTTCCGGCAGTAATAATTTGCCATGGAAAATCTTCTAAAAGAACTCTGTGACAAAGTTCAGAAAAAGTGATGTCACAAGAGTTCTGCCATTCAGAATCGGCTAAAATAAGTAGGTCCTTTCTAATACGGTCCAAAAATTTAACACGCACAACAGTACTGGAAGAGAAGATCGGCCAAAGAGCCCTTCGGAACTTATAAGTGCCACATATTTATTATTTTTTTTTTTTTTTTTTTAGAACCGTATTAATATTTCCTCCCCAACATTTCCTCCGAACATACTTGTCCCCTATCTCAACCCATTACATTAGGAGGGCTCTCCTACCAAATTGATGGTTTTTTTTTTATAAAATTTGCTCTCTTCGCTACCTCGAGTCGCCCATAGAGTGATCAAATGTACACCCGATCCTCAATAAATTGTTTTTCCACTTTTTTCGAAATATAACTTAACCTTTATGACCGAGACTTATTTATTTTTCCATCATAATATTTCCCACAAACATGCAAAATGAGCGCAAAAACACCTGAAAATGAACAAAAAACCACATAGCAGCCCATGAATCACCAATAGGAGTAATATGTGGGTTCGAACCGCAGTATTTTTGCATGCCCCATTTTTTTGGTGCATCAACTTAGCCTGTATCTCCACCCGTTAAGGGGCTGCCACACAAAAAAAAAGGAAAAAATCGTGCAAATAGAAAAATAAGCACATAATTGCCCAGGATTTGCCTCTATGAGGGTATTAGTTTTCCTTCTCCAATATTTTTTCCCATATATATGAGTATTTTTACCCTTTATCCCCATCCCTTAAGAGGACTGCAACGCAAACGAACGCAAAAACAAAATGAAAATCGAAAAAATAGCCCCAAAGCACCATAGAAAGCACTTCTAGTCTCTAATCAAATGTATAGACCACATATAAGGAATACAAACGAACTGTTGATTTACTAACCACCAGCCTGACAGAGGTGCAAAAGGTTTTTTTTTTTTTTTTGAATAACTGACACCTTAATGTACATTCACAATCATACTTTCCATACCTGACATACATCCCTAAGAATGTTACAAACGGAATCGATCTATATACCCTTGGCCCCTTCGGTATATAGTATGTACAATATATAAAAAGACAAACATCAATAACATCAATAATAAAGTAAATTGATTGTAGTTGTAACATTTAATGGAACAGCAGTAACAACAATAAAAATGAAATAGAAAAGGAAAATACAATATTCTATATTGGTATTCATGTAGAAATAGAAAACATATGGTGATGGTGGTGGTGATGATTGCTGATGCTGCTGCTGCTGATGCTGCAACTACAGATGCAACTGTTAATCGAGGATGGCAGCACACCAAGGATAGGGCAAGATGAGGGCTGGTTGAAAGATAACAAAAACTACTGCTGACTATTAAGTGGAGCAGAGTGCTACAACAACAGCAACAAATTATAAAACAGTACACATATACACAAGCACTCACATACATATGCTCATAGATAAATTGAATAGACCATAAATAATAAGGAGGAATGCAACGAGCAATGAAGAATTCGGCATAATCATCGTTGACGTTATTAAGTCGTTTGTATCTACACATGATTTGTTTTCATTCAAAATATTCCTTTCATTCATTCATTCATATATTCAAAATTTGTTATTCCTAATACATGCAGAAATCGTCCTATATAATTATATGTACTTGTCTCGAATAAATATTTCGTAATGTGAAACTCCTCATGGCACTCCTCCAATATATTGTATTACATTTCTACTTGTTCATATATGTATATATTTGACTACTAATTTCCGTTTTTTTTCCACTCTCTTTCTATCTGTCTCTTGCGATATCTCTTCTTGCTCTTCTCCATTAGTTGCTGTGTTTCCATTATTTCTTATTTACATATATTCGCTTCCTGTATGTTTTCCGGATTTTCCTTATATCGTTGAACAAAAATGCATTGATTCTCTTTAGATTTGGTACTGTTATTGTTGCTACGGTTATTGCTGTTGTTAGGTTTAGAGTTGCCAGACGAATAACAGCGATTGTATGAATTAATACGGAATTCCGGATTTTTCTGATAGTTCTGACATCAAGTTTACATGTTTTAGATGTATAAAATTAAATCAGTAACATTTTTCTGAAATCTATTCACCTTATGTGACCATTTCTAATAATTTATAGAACGATTTTTCTCGAAAATGATAGACAAAATACATAATAAATACATTCCAAAAATGTGTTATACGGAAAATTTTGAAATTACGCTTCAAACACTCAAAGATTCTCACCCTTACTTCTATTCCATTTTTTAGTTCACTTGTTTATAACAATACTATATATATTTTTTTCATGGTAGATAATTCTAAATCTATATTTACACAATTCTGATGTTCAAGAGCAAAACTTTTCCAGCAATTATTAACAATTTATTGACAAGGGCATGAATACGTGATTTCTCATAAATGATGCAAAAGTTTGCAATAGAAAGGAATCATGGCTTGATATATTCTGAAAAAATGTTCTACATAAGATCTTGCTTTATGGTGTTAAGTAAATAATCACTCTCAGATGTAAAATATTCAAGACATCTTATGTTTTATTATAGCAATTTGTTTTGGAAATGTTCAAAATTTAGAACCACATTGAACAAATTCAATTTTTATGCTTCCACAATCCAACAAGCATACGTTGACTCCGATCACTTGTTGTCTCCGTCAATTTGTTTCACAAAAAGAATCAAGAATGACAGAAATCGAACATCGAAAGACGCTTAAGTTCATAAAATGATGTTGAATAGCGTTCTTCATTAAATAAAAATAAATAAATATGTGGCACTTAAAGCACCGAAGGGCTCATTGGCCGAGCTTCGCTTCAATTACTGTTGTGCGTGTTAAATTTTGGACAGTATTAGAAGGGACCTACTTATTTTATCCGGTTCCGAATGGCAGAACCCTTGCGACATCACTTTTTCTGAGCTTTGTCACATAGTTCTTTTAGAAGCTTTTTCATGGCAAGTTGTTACTGTCGAAATAATTGCCAATTGCTTGCCGACAGGTGGGTACCGTTCGAAAGAAATATCTTTTCGATATTAAATTTGTTATGCATCAGCCGGGGATTGAACCACGACCTACAGATCAGAAGATCAACACACTAACCACTGAGCTACGGCACCCACAAAATCAAATTAGAACACGAAATTCACACGAAACGACACTAAAGGAGGTTTCGGAAAAGTGTATTATTGTCTTTATAATCGTCTGGACGCCTTTTTACAGAGTAGACCTTGGATTGACCATCATAGATCTGCATGTTAAAAAGTGTGGGCATTATTGGAAGAAATCTTCTTTTATAATATATATTAACCGGTTTCAAACAGAAGAATTATTCTGCCACCATTTTTCCTGTTATATTATATTAATTTTTAATAGCAACTGCTATGAAACGAAGAAATATTTCCAATTATATTAGCAAATTTATTTTAAACCTGAGTTTCTAGAGAAACAACCAAGTAACAAAACCAAATTTTAATTTTAAATATGTTTTCTGGCAACCCTGACACTGTTATGTTGTCATCTTTTTGTTTTCCTCCTCTTGCACACATTTCGGTTTCTCTTAAGTACACACACTAGCGCATAAAGAGAATTGTCTCCCTTTGTATGGGTGTCCTTTGAAGAAAATCGATTTTGACAGGAGTATTTGACAAATCGTGCACAACAACAACAACACTAAAGGGAATCCGGAAAAAGCAACGAGTAACGCGATATACGCAAAAATGGGGAGAGGCTCGTGCGGCAAACTGCAGCACTATGTAAAATTGTTGTTGTTTCTGATTCGGCCGACCGTCTTTTTGCTCCATCACACCCAACTATCCAAGAAGTTTGCTCCAATTTAAAAAGGAAAAAAAAACAGAAAACCATAGAGGCCAAATGCAGTTTTCGCCGTATGAAAGAATAAGCGACAAACATGATGATCACGTATTAGCCAAATTTAGCAAATACTTCTCGAGTATGTAGTTATTTTGGTCGTTGCTGTTGATTCAGCTATTACTTTTATTCTTGTATAGAATAAAAAAATGTGTTTATACAATAAATCAAACACACGTACACACACACACGCATAGTAGTACACACCTTTCACAACTTGAATTCATATTTTCTTTTGCGTTTTCCGCTACTGCCGCTACCGTTTGTAGTTGCCTTCCGTTGTAGTTTCAGTCGCCTTCTTCTTGCTACTACTACTGCTGCTGCTGCTGCTGCTGCTGCTGCGTTTCTTATTCACCCAACACACACATCCACTCACATACACTTTTTTCTTTTCTTCTTCGTTATTTCTCCTTTTTTTTTGTTATATTATTCTTTTAATTTTTCACTATTCATCCAAAATGAATTTGGATTTTTCATCGATGTGCAAATAATTAATCAACACGATAGGCAAAAATGCAATTTTCCATTTAAAATGCTTTTTACTTTTTGCATATCTCAGCACTTTATACATATGTGCTGCATATGTATGTATGGCCCGTGTGTGGGAGCACATTTCATAAACTGATGTGTTGCCATTTCATTAAAAATTTTTTCTTTTTAACAAAACACTTTTTATTTTTAATTAATTTTTGTTCACATTATTAAATTTATAAAAATTTATATATGTATGAATTTAATAAAATTTTCGCACTCCACCGCAAACTTTACTGGTCGCCTGCTCACACGCACTTTAAATGAAAATACAAATCGAAATGTGTTGAATTACAGACAATGAGAGAAAAGGGGAGCAAGCGATTCAATTCAAAGAAATCATGAATGAAGAGAGCGAAAAAGTGACCAAAAACAAATCTGCCGATAATGCAGGGTTGCATTTTGAAACGAATTTCTAAAATCATTGAATATTCGATTTGCAGCACAATTTATCATAAGCGGTATTCACGACAATGATGTTTTGACCTTCTGGCATAATAACATTTAGCAATTGTATAAAAATACATCATCAGAAGGTCGTTTATTGTTGAAGACACAAAAAATTAACTCGTATGCATGTATCAAGGGACGGAAACAACAAAAACTCCGCTATTTTACTAAAAAAAAAGATAAACCATTGTAAAAATATTATTTTAATAATGAACTATTGAAAAATCCAAATCTATTATAAAATAGTGAGCTAATTCAATATATAAAAACGCTGACTCGCATTTATATTCAAAATTAAGAACATCTTAAATTTAGTATCAGCTTTTCGACAGATTTTTGCAGGAGAAATATATCAAATAAATCGATTCTAAATTTAAGATGATCTTAGTTTTGACTATAATTACGTTACTATAATTATGAAATTTGATGTTTTTTTTTTCTTGCAAATGAAATCGTTTTACCGAAATTTCTGCCTTAACTTGTCAAGTAACTCGCCTTGTAATGATTTTTCTTTTTTGAAGAAAAGCAATTAATAAGACTCCATGATAATTCCAAACAATAGCGAGTCCAAAAACTCTGGTTTATTGCCTAAACTGCGCCAACAAAATTGGAAATATTGATTCGAACCATTGGACCACAAATGTGCTAAAGTGAACAAATGCTTCACCCAACGCGTCGACAGCTTTCTCATGACTAAAAGTAGAAGTCCATAACATCCGTGTGCGTGCGATTGCATTCTGCCTTTCTATGAATATTACTGCTATAATAGCCAAGACAGACGGCAGCCGGATTACCGAGTTAATTCGAATTAACTCGGGCATTAACTGCAGCTAATCCGCATTAACTCTATGAGTTAATTCTCAAAATAAAAGAGGATTAGAGCAATTTGCAATGGCAACACTACTGAAAATTGTCTATTGTGAATTTTTCTCGATCCATTTTACAAAATATTAGGTGTGTTCGCTAACAAAAAACTTTCAACAATTGTTAACAGTTTTCAACATGAAAAGCGTTGGCGAACAAATAAATCCAGCTGTCAATTACGAACTGTAAATGTCAATTTACAAGTTTCTGATAGTTTTCAGTTCACGTACTTCTTGTAGATTTTCTCATATCGAGAGTAACAGATGACAGAAATTGATAGTGATAGTAATGTAACTGAGCAGACCTAATAAAACAGCAATCAGCTGTTTAGTTAATCCGCAATACTGCCGTCTGTCAGGTTATTATTTTATTAGGATTCAGTACGCCGGTAATCCGGAATTAGGCTGCCGTCTGTCTAGGCTATAAGGCAACTACATAGAATACGTATTATACGCTTGAAAGTGACATTTTAAACGTATAGAACGTATATTATTTTTAAAAATAAGAATGGACGAAGATTTCATGTTTATATCGATGGTGATTTGAAGCGTATTACAGTGTACTTGAATGACAACAAGAAGGATGTGGGTGCAAGAAATATGCTTGGACCATGAAGTTAGTGGTTTATTTGCCATAACGTTCGAGAAATTAAAACAGCGTGATCCTGAGTATTTTTGCATCGGAACTCGCATGAAATACACAGTCTTTGATGCTTTATTAAGCCTCATTTCATTTCTATCATCTTTTTATCATTTCGATTTACTATCATTACTATTATTTTGATTTACAGCGTTATCGTATTTGTATTTGTGCACACAAATGGCAGTTGTCATTTTACGCATGAAAGTAGAAAAAGTGGAATATTTATGCGTTCAAGTCATCTCATCAGATCACTTGTTTTCTACTCTGCTGTCAAATGCACCCATACGCCTACGCCTGCGTTGAATTTCAACTTTAAATCTTAATACATTATGTAACGAAGGCGTTCTTTGAACATATTCATAGCCACTGTTATTAATTTCATTTTATTTTGAGTGTTGTCTAGCATCATTTAGCTTTCAAAAACAACAATAAAATACATCTCGGTACCTGATTTGTTCAATTTTCACAATTTGTAATGGTTTTCAGAACACCCTTGTATATCAGATTTCAACTATTTTTCCAACAAAATGTTCGAATATGACAAAACCTCTTAGTTAATTCTTAATTAGGTCTGGATTTCATAAAATATTAATTTATGGTTCAAGTTTTGCGGACAGTCATGTGATCGCATAACGCGGCGTATTTACGTTCGCTTTGTCTCTCAATATTTGAATCTGTTAAGTGTAGCCAGTCAACATTGTTTTGACTCTGTGAATGACCCACTTATATGCATTCATTTTGTGACTATCTGCGAGAGGATTTTACTATGTATCTCTTCCGATCTCTTAAATTTAAATTTTGCATTATGAGCGACAAGTCGTGGCCATGATGTAGGTTTTGATCGTCTGATGTCTGCATCGCAAAAAATCTAGTTTTTTACACAAGGTCGCATTATGATTTTTATTGAAATTCAGATTTTCATTCAATTATTGGTGGATATGAATAAAAACAAAGGCATTTTGTCTACCTGAACAGCTGAATTATGTGAAACGACGCAACGCGACGAATCACTGCCTTGTTGTTTGTATTTTCGATAGAACAAAAACATATTTTGCAATACATAATTTGGTAGTAAATTAAAAATAAATTGATTAAAAGTAATTGTTTTTATCGTTCATTCCCCTAAACATTTGAAATTGAAATTTGAATATGGTTTAAAAAAGTTTTACATTTTATTGATAAATTCACTAAGCATGGATTACATATCGACCCCTTATAAAAAATTCTATAATAATTATAATTACTAAATTATACCAAATAAAAAGAAATTATACACACACACACACACACACTCAATAGCAATCTGCAAATATGCCACCATCTGTAGAATTGTCTATATCAATCGGTTTGATATCAATTTGTATATCGTCTAATAATGAGGTAAAACTTTCTGAACATAAAAACCATTCGTTATGATTTTGTAATAACTGTTCCAAATCGATTGTTTTGATTTTACTTATAAACTCTTTTGCAGTAACACTTGCATATTTCTTATAGAAATGCTTATCGATATGTAATAATTGCTTTTGTTGCTGCTGGTATGTCTCATCACTGGTCAATTGTAACTTTTTCTCATAGGCTGCTGCTAATAGATTAATATCTTGTGCATCGAGTATACCTTCGATTATTTCATCCGAATTAGGAGTAGTATTAGTGGTAGTGATGTCATTGCCTATGATGTTATTTTCCACTATGGAAGAAGTAGTAGTTGTTGTAGCTTGTGCATTCATGTTGATTGCATTATTACCACCACCACCACCACCACCACCATTTCCATTACCATCCATACTATTAACAATCGATTCATAATCATATCTATTCAATTTCTCCATTAAACGTTGCACCATACACACAGTTGTTTTGATCACCTCCAGATCATAGTCATCGTTTAGGCATCTCAATATAATGCCCAAACAGCCGCGTTGGCCCAGTTCATTTAGTACTTTTGCTATACGTAAATTAACCTCCTTCTCTGTTAGTTGAACAATTTTCTTATGTTCTTTAGAGAATGTCACCGTTGGAAATGTACCATCGATCATACCCTGATTTTCAAATTGTTTCTGTATTTCCAATTCCCAGAAATGCAATGCATTCACCTGAACCTCCCAATGCAAATCATCGAGTACACAATGTGCGAGTGTCGAATAAAGTGTGTCCTTATATTGATTTGGTATTTTACGATGATCATAGATTTGTGTTAGAGTACAAACTGCCTCCTTACGTACAATACCTTCACTCTCATTGAAGAGTACATGAAAAAGATGATCCTATAATTGAAATTGATTAATATTACATAAGGCGAGCGAGCATGCACTACCACACTTACAAATAAATTCAATTTATTAAGCTCACTCTCCCATATCATATTGATGGCAACCATTTGTGCTAGACATTTTAGTGCTGATGCGCGTACATATGATTCACAATCGTTTACAGCCAATTGATATACAATCGGGCATATGCCAAAGTCGATGAGAAATCTTTGAAATGCTGGAAATTCTACGTATCAAATGCAAAAGAAAAGTATGAGTTTATATTTATGTACAATTGCAATGACCCATACTCAGACACGATATATTCGCAATGGATGTAGTCAATTCCAATGTACTATCACGAACCTCCCAAGCGATATCATGAAAACGTTTAACAATTATGGGTCCCAGACATACTAAACCAGAACCTTGTAGATTATCCACCAAAAGTGCCATATTTGGTGCAAGAAAATGTTCAATTGCCAATTGTACTAATTTCAATGCTTGTACGGCCAGCTGTAAAATAAATTAGGTCAATTTAATTATTGAACTTCGACTATTCGAATTAATCCATTAACCAACTAACCTGTGTTGTCAAATTTGGATTTTCCAATATAAACGAAACACTATTTACCAAACAGATTGTCTCAATCGATTCCTTCCATGTGATGCGATACCTTTTTATCAGCATTTGTAGGCCAATTAATGCTGCATAAAGGACATTCGGCATTTGCACAATCAGTTCGGTGCTCTTCGAATAATCACTGGTGTTAGCATTAGGTTCTCCAGTGTCGCTGGCCTTCGTTGCCACCGAATTCAATATGAACTCTTTGAGGGCATATATCATTGCCTGAAATACGAGTACAGCCTGCTCGCGTTCCAATGTATTCTCCATGGCCACTATACCATTTATGGCTTTGTAGGCCAGATCAGCATTCAGTGGTGTTGTTATATTATCAACACGACAAAGTACATCTCGAAAGGCATAACATAGACGAAATGTAAGGTCACAGCTTAGTTGACACAGATTTACAATGTACGCATCAATTATTTCACCTTCCTTAAGCTCTTTCGATTTCAACAGAAAAAGCACAGGCATCAATTGGAAGGTGATGAGTTGATTTTCGAAACGAATACGTTGATTTTCAATTTGTATTTCGCTTGGTGCACGTTTGCCCAATTTTTTCCATAGCACATGATTTAATTCGGCCATTTTCAGAAAGTTGCCACATTCACGACGTCCCACCAAAAATTTCATCATATTGAAAAATGTAACGCCGAATGTATTAAATTTCTCTGGCGGTATCTGACAACTTGTCCATTCCTCATATACTAAACGTGCAAAATTAAAACTACTCAATGTAGTTACGATTTTCTCCAGAAATAATGCATTATGTGCCATTTCGGTTAATTTCCAAATCATCGTTTCCATATTATGCTTGACAATGCATAAATGTATGATATTTGTCTTTTCATCCGATTCAAGTGTCTGTTGAAAAATGTATGATAGCAAATCGAGTGCCGACACTAACTTATGCTGTATTTCAGGATCATTCACATTAATTATGATTTTCTCACTACGCTCTTCGTATGTATTCTCAGTAATGGGTTTCAATATCTCATTCAACATCTCTAGTGTCAATGGTTCATCGTTTGTTTTTACAGAGAATTTATAAAGTAACTCATAAAGCAGTTGACGTGATTCACGCAACACATACAATGTATGATCCCTATAGCAATAGTCGATGAGGCAGCGCCATACCTTCTTCAAACGTATATAATGTAGACCTAGACTATAGCGTGAGATGGCCGATAACAAACGTATACTACCCAATTTAATTGATGGACTAAATTTATCTCTATCCCGATCAACGATTAGTAGTGTTCTGAAAAGAATTCATTAGCATTATGAAAAATCTCGTCATACATTCAAAAGTTAATGCAACGAATAACTAACCTATCGAAAATGCGACGTTCCTTTATTTCAATCAGAATCCATTCGTTGAGAGTCAGAAGGCCACAAAAATTTAACATAAAAGAAATCACCTTTGGATTTACATCGTTAAAATTCTCACTGACAATTGTGATGCATTTTTCAAGCCATTCCAATGTAAATGGTGCTTGCAATATATACAAATTCTCTGAAACAAAAGCAGTAGCATCGATTTACGCATTCACAAATTAAATATTCAATTCCCATTAAAATACCTTTTGCCGAAAGATGCGTTATAAGTTTATTAAAGTAAACATCGTTGTTTGTAGTGAAATCCTTCTCTAAGAAACGATCAAATATACGTGTTAAACGATCGATAACTGCTGTTTGCTGTGCATCCATTTTATCCCCCATTTTAGTTATGCTTATGTGTGTCGATAACAAATATTAACATAATTATTATATATGGATTTAATGTTATTTGTAAAAGAAAAAAATACAACACGAATCAATGCGCTTTAATAAAATAAAACATAATAGACATCAGTTGAAAAGCACTGACACCTGACAGCAATAAATGCTGTCATTACGGCAAAAATCTGACAGATAGAGTAAAAAGAACAAAAGAGTGAGAGAGAGAGATAGCGAGCGCAAAATTTTAATCATCAGGAAGGTATGCATTCCGATTGTAGCCAAATCTGTCGTATGTTCAGTGCTGAAATCATATTTGTGTGATAAGAATGTTGTACAATATATACCCAATCTCAAGCAGGATCTAAAGAATAGCCTCGTTTCCAATAGTCATAGATTTGATCAGATTGCCGACATTACCATACAGAAATATTGCTATATGAGTGAGCCAACCGATTGTCGATGTATGACAGTTAATTTGATATAAAATCCAAGAGCGTAGTGAAAAGTATTTGTCAAAAGATTTAGTAAACAAATTCCTCAAATCGATAATATTTTGTATCCAAATTTTATTATTCTGTGCGGTAAAGAAATTCTATACATTAATAATGCCACATAGATGTTTATTATGTTCAATAAGATGTGAACATGAAGCAAAAGTAATTGTTTTGCGCACGTAAGTTTATGCGTTTTTGACAGTCGATTCTGTGTTTTGGTTAAATCGAAATATATTAAGCAGATAGTAACAAATTCCTCGATCTTCACATTTTTGCAAGGCTAGGTATATATCGTAGCGCACTTGTTCATACAAGCAGGGTTGTATTTGCAAATTTTCTAACAACAACAACAACAACGTTTCTTCGAGTGCAACAGCAGTCTTGTGCCGTGCATTTCAACGCATTGAACACGTATTTATTACAGCTCTTTAAGAAAATCGGTAATTTTTTTTTTATTATCGTTCTTGTTATTGTATTTACGGGTGACACAAATAAAAATTGAAATTTCTTTTCAACACACATATATAAGCAAGCACATAACGATGGTGATGCATATGTATAATGCAAATAATATAAAAATCATTACAAAATATAAATAAGTATCCCAGAAAATTTCGTATAGGAATTCTAAATTACAAGAGCCCCTCTCTATTTCACTCATTGAATAGAATATAAAATTAATGAATATTTATTTATTGTTGTGATTGTGCGAATTTGTAATAACATACTATGGACAATGTGAATATAAATAGCAACAGCCATATTAGCAGTAGTACTATAATAATAACAGGAGCACGGATAACAACGACAGCAGCAGCAGCAGCGACAGCGGCTGCGGCAACAGCAACTGCAGTAAACATAGCAGCACAAAGTAATAGTAGCAACAGCAGCAGCAATAATTCGACTTCATCGTTTTGGAGAAATAGTGGGCGTGCAGTGCCTGGACGTCCAATGGTGTCGAATTTTCGTGATTATCAGCAATCCGTGAGTGATGCTTGGGACACCGGTGATGATGAATATTGTATTATGTCGATGTCAGGTAATCCCGGTGGCGGCAGCAGTGGCAATGGAACAACATCAGGTTAGTATATTGGATATATCGAACATGTTCATATAGCGAGTTTATTATGTATTAATTATAATTCTGATTGCACTCATAGAATCGCGTATATCCAAAAAGGTATCACAAACGGTTGCACTGAATGTAATTGAAACACATAGGACTAGTGGTAATAATGGTAGCAATGTGGGAAGCAGCAATAGTGTGTCGAATAATAGTAGTAATGCAATACCAAATAACACAGCGACAACAACAACGAAAACAACGTTTGCAGCAGCAAAAGCATCACCACTGCCACCACCACCATCAGGAACAACATCAGCATCAGCATCAGGAATGCTAGAGGATAGTCATATGAATAAACAGCATCATCTCAAAACTGAAAATCCACATAATGAAGCCAAATCGAATGAAAATAATGAAAATAAGTAATTACATGCATCTATACTATGAATATTCTTAAAATATATTTTACATATATATTTGTTAGATCGAAAACACGCAATTTCCATGCATATCCAGGGCGGCCACAATTACAAAAATTCACCTCGAATTCACAAGATTCCGAATATGAGACGAAAATTGAGAAATTTCAAATATTACTCGAATCACCATTGCTCGATTTAGTTGCTTTAAAAAGGCTCAGTTGGTCGGGTGTGCCAAGAAAGGTATGATATTGATTAGACTTGATTGATTACATTGACCATATAATGTAATGCATTATTCAATAGATGCGTGCTGTTAGCTGGCGTCTATTATCGAAATATTTACCACCATCCGGTGAACGTCGCAATGCTGTGCTAGAAAGTAAACGTCAAGGTTATCAAGACTTGCGACATAATTATTTTCGGGTCGATAGTCAAGATGAAACACAACAGGATACCTACAGACAAGTATGAATACATATATATACAACAAGAGAAATGATCTCTTATTGTTTTATTCTATTAATATTTTCTCTTTAGATACATATCGATGTGCCACGTATGAATCCACAAATTGCATTATTTCAACAGAAGCTAGTGCAAGAGATGTTCGAACGTATACTATTCATATGGGCCATACGACATCCAGCTTCAGGTTATGTACAGGGTATAAATGATTTGGTTACACCATTTTTTATTGTTTTTCTACAAGAAGCATTGGATCCTGGTATGATTAGTACAATAATATTTATTAGTCAATTTGTTTGTACAAAAATGTGATTTATAATTATCGAATTTTTAATTTGTAATATTCTCATACAGGTACTGATTTAGAAAAATTTGATATAGCCAATTTATCCGTAGACACTCGTGATGCTATTGAAGCAGATTCATTTTGGTGTCTATCAAAATTTTTGGATTGCATACAAGATAATTATATATTTGCGCAATTAGGAATACAGGAGAAAGTCAATCAGCTAAAGGATCTAATACAAAGAATTGATGGTAAGTTTGTGTGTATATTATATACTGAGCTGTAAGCTATTTTTATTGTACAAACCATCAGTACAAGGTAAAGAGTTGAAAATATTTTTTTTTTGTTTTTTAATTTATTCCATTCTTAGGTACTTTGCATCGCCATTTGCAAACGCATGGTGTTGATTATTTACAATTCTCATTTCGTTGGATGAATAATCTGTTGACACGTGAACTTCCATTACATTGTACAATACGTTTATGGGATACGTATCTGGCTGAATCCGATGGATTTGCATTATTCCATTTATATGTATGTGCTGCCTTTTTGTTGCATTGGAAGGAGCAATTAATGCAACAAAATGATTTTCAAGTAAATCTGCACATTTATTTTATAATAAAATATCAACAAAAAATGTAATATTAATCATGTATATATATACAGGGTCTTTTGTTATTATTGCAAAATTTGCCAACACATAATTGGACCGATCGTCAAATTAATGTACTGGTCGCTGAAGCATTTCGTCTGAAATTTACATATGCTGATGCACCAAAGCATTTGGAGGTGAAAAGTTGACAACAGCATCAAAAGCAGCAGCGACAACAAGATCAGAAATTAAAACCAAAACAACAACAACAGCATATTTATGTCTCATAGAAATAATAGCAATCAATTAGATATACTGTCGGTCATTTGACTGCTACTGATGCTGCTACGGATGCTGTTATTTCTTTAAAATCTACTACTATGCAAATATATTATAGGCAGAGATACACACACACACACACACATATACACATGCAGCATAAATATGTATAATCGATTAAAATTTTTTATTTTATTGGTAGATATAAAACCATATTGATAATAATTTTGCAAAATATTACATGCAAATGCATGATAAAATATAAACAGTTAAACAATTTACATCTGTCATTTACATCCAATATGTAACAGCAGAGACTTAAGAGAATACTTCTAAAGTCTCTGATATTAATTTGTTCTCTTATTTACTTCACTTTAAAGAAGAAACATTAATAATCACATTTGTATATATTGAATAATTAAAAATATAAATGCATACTACATATATTACAAAATAAACAAATTAAAACAATTTATATTAATTGAATAATACGTCAATATAATAATATCATATATTAAATTAAAATCAATTACATAAAATTATGGAAATAAAGTTATACAATATAATTGTCATTTTATAAAAAAAAAAACCAAAAAAAGACAATATTATTATTGTATTATTTAATTATAATATATATACTACCATATTCAAAAGGCAATTTTTTATTTTGAAATTTCCATATGAAGAAAATCGTATCGAGGGGTGTTTCTAGTTGATTTGGGAAAAAAATAGGGTATGCAGCCAAAGATTGTGTGTCAGATATACAGTTATTAGGCAAATTCTGCTTCTTAAGAGCACTAGCTTGGATGATTTCATTGCCCAAGTTGTCACATATCAAACCTCTTAAAAGAAAAACAACAAGCGGTAGGTATTTTAATTACCGGAGCACTGAGGGCAATGACGACGTTCTTCTTCATCTTACCCCATTTGAGCACCACAGTATTGTACTGTGCTGCACACCAGGACACAGGGGAATGTGAGAGGCTGTAAGGCACTGAGCTCCAAGCAACGGTAGAAATAAAGCTCCAAGGATCATAAATGCTACGATCAAGTAATGTTATTTCCAAAAAGATAGTCCAACTCAACCATTTGTAGTAGGGCTGTACGCTTAAGCGTTTAATCGAACAATTTGATTAATCAAAATTGTCGATTAATAAATTCTTCCATCAATCAAATCAAAATTATTCGAATAATTATAATTTTGAATAATAAAATAAATTGAAACCATTCCATTAAACAGAAGTATTAGGCAGAGAAAAATCAATCGGCATAACCATTCTCTTAGGCTGATGTTACACAGAGAATCAAAATCATGAGGGTCATAGGTTTTTTTTACACTGAATTTCTCAATATGCGTATTGAATTTTGCAATAACAATAGAGCAATAATAAGAGAAAGTAAATATATTCGACTCTCTCATGAATCTATGATTTGCCTCTTGGATGTTCGTTCGTTTTGTGACCGTTTGTGAGCTGATTTGTTCTTGTTCTCTTCGAACGATTTCATTTTGTATTGAAAGTAACAACAATTCGTGATCGTGACGCTCTGTGTAACATCGGCCTTACCGTGTACGAATGATGTCAAAAAAGGACGACGTTAGAAATGTCACCCATCCGTATAAAATGATAAATTCCATATTAATTTAAATTTTTTTGGATTATTTTATTTAATCGTCTAGTAATTTCTTTTCAATTCGAATTCAGTTTTGTCGCTCAGCTAAATGCTTCAATTGCTTCAGTACCGTTTCGAGAAGTTTCTTCTTATCGTTTTTGCGCAACACCGAAAACATTGTCTTCTTATCGGCTTCACGTATTTTCTCCAATATCACAATAATCGATTGTGGATGCACCAAGTGATAACGATTATCTTGTTTACCATAATCATGTAAGTATGTACTCCATTCCTCCATAATGAGTAGATCGAGAAGTTGACGATTTTTCAGAAAATACTTTGTCAGCTCACCCTCGCGTAACCCGGGCACCGGTTCAGAGGCGGCAAAAAATTCACATTGCATTAAATCCAAATTGATCTGTTGCAAGGCACCGGTCGATATTTGTTTCACTTCATCATCGAATAGTATCGAATACATTTTCTCTGCAATATGTTCACAGGTACGACGACAAGCCGCTTGTGCTATATTCGGTAATTTAAATGCGAAATTATCGAATGTGCTCTTCAAATATGATATCATATCGGTTATATATGCAGAAGCGATACCAGGTGGTTCTACCAGTAGCCAATCATATTCGGATAGTTCGAAGAATTCATCAATTTTCGAACAGATACGTACACCGACTTGTTTTTCGGCATCTTGACGTGCCACATGAAACATTGTCGATGGCGGTGTCTTTGTGACATTGCTATGTGTGCTGGTCATGTGACAAACAAATTCATCCAGGAATGGACCAGCCTTCTCCAAGTACTGTGTATCGATAATGACTTGTATGAGTTGTGGCAGTGTAACGCTCGGATTACGAAACACCACCGATAGGCAACCGCTAAAACTACGTGTCAACAGTAGATTGGCCGCTTTGCGTACCATTGCGGCGACCTCATTTGGTGACAGTGTTAGTTCTTCCGCAAACTTCATGCAGGCATACATGAACTCTTTGGCCTGATGATAGACTTCGGGTACCATGCGTGAGAATGGGAATTTCTTCGGGAATGCAGCATTCTCCAATTGTTCCGAATGAAATGGAAATCGTTCAATAATGGCCTCATATTCTTCCTGATTTTCCACAATCATCGGCAAGAATTCTTCCTTATCGAGTATATCACGAAAGACGTGTACCCAACGTTGTAGCAATACCTATAAATATATCAGCATACATTATTATATTGTAAATATTATGTCACAAAATCGTACATACCTCATTATAATGATCACGCATATTATGCAATAACTCCAACAGCATATTAACACTGTAGCCATAGCACTTGAATGTATTGATCGAGAGCATGATTAAATTTTTTATACGCAACAATATATTTGGATCCGTACACGATGATGAACTCATACTAATCTCATTTACAAATTTTGTCAACGATGTTGACCATAAATCCTCGAGATATGAGCTTGTGACAACATCACCGGCAGTACTCTTAACATGATCCTCCACCACAAAGAAACCGACTATAGCACAAATATACGTTTTATATGCCTCCAGATTGTCATGCATAACCGGTGGTGGTTGCAATACCAATTTGGCCTGATCACGTCTCTGTTGACGATAGTCCTTCTCAAAATACTCACGTTGACCCAATACATTGTAAATGTGCAGACAACGATAGATGGGTGAGAAATCAATTAAATCCTGTGCACTCAAATTATGATGTTCATCATCGGCGATCGTCTGCTGATGCAATTGCTGCTGCTGCTTCTTTTGTTGCTGTTGCAATTTATATTCTTCTATTATTGCATTCATATCACGTTTTTGCAATTGTTTGGTGTGTGTTATGGCAACTTCACCAATTTTCGGTGAGAATTTACGTATATTTTCGAGAAATTCACGAAAATCTGATTCAGCCGAACGACGTATATTCTCCTTAATCACCGGTATCGCTTGGCGCATTTTCGTTGCGAAACGATAATTTTGCAAACGTTGCAAATGCTGTTTCTCCAATGTTTCCAAAGTACGCAACGATTGATAGTATTGCTTGTTACTGGCTTGTTGTGTAAATTTCACATAGCATTCCAATGCGGGCAGGCAGGCTTTGAGAGCTTCAATGGCACGTGCCAAATTCGACTCGATTTGACGTGCTCGCACCAAATCATTGCCTTTCTGTAGGAGAGCAGCACTTATCTGCTGCAATGACGAATCCAGCGTATGTACTTCTTCGTGCAGTTGCTTTGCTTGAGTGCGCACCTGTAGCAATTCTTGTATGGAATCGATGAATCCTTGATAATATAAATTACATATACGTTCGATATCCTTATCATGACTACGTATACGTTGATCAAGCTGTTCGCATATAGCATCGGTATTGTTACCTATCAAGAGGGGGTGTTTTATTTACAGAAGTGGGCGTATAATTGATGCAGTGCTTATTTACATACCTTCTAAAATCGATCGAAATGTAGGACCCCAATAATCATCAACCGCTTCAATATCTTGCACAGTAACTTTTGCCATTTTCAAACTATGCCTTTTAGCAACAAAAAAAAAATATTTTATTGTAATAAAAAGAAATTACTAGACACGAATAATTTTACTCTTTCATTTTTTAATAACAAAAATTGCACACAGCTGTTTCGTTGTTCATTGCTTATCTCATGTAGCGTTGCCAATCAAATACATATAATACAATATTTCGTAGATATTTTAAAAATAACAAATTATTAAAATAATTAGTGTAATAATTGATAATGATAAATGATAAGATATATTTAGTTCAGAAAATAATTGTGCAGAAAATCCAATTAAAATTCAGAAAAGAATTAAAAATTTAGTTGGCAATGCCATAGTTGCATTCATATAGAAGAGGTGCTTTTGCAGCCATATGTATTGGCGTGGGAAGTAAAGCTTTTTGTTTTTGTTTATTTAACTATTGTTGTTGCTTTATATAGTTTTTTGTTTTGTGTGTATGAACAAACAATGTGTAATTAAATGCTATTGTAAGTAATACTGTAGCGTCTTGAGAAACAATAAAGAAAATGTGAATGGATCTTCTATAATTTAGTGTATTATAATATAGGAGTAGAGGTGAGTTCGGTGAGTTTGTAGCGGTGGTGCCAATTTGCCGCAGTTAAACAAATACAAATACAAAAATGTTAATAAATAAATTTTTTCTTTTTGACCAGTAATAGTTAATACTTTGTAGATTCATTCGATTCCGGTTCTTTGGCGGCTGTAGTAGTGTACTAATGTGGCGGTTCAGCGCGTGATCTTATCGTTTGTGAATGTAAGTAGCTACATACATACATATATACAAGTTTGGAAGATAACTTTCACTCGAAGATATTCAAGAGAGCATATCGTCGTGAATGAATGAAAAGTGTATCCATCGAAAGTAAAAGGTAAATTTTATACAATCGTAATTCATTTTATTCTTGAGCCAAAGTGAATAGACATGCAATTTTTATTTGTTTATAGATCATAAAAAGTAGATTGCAAAAATATATGTACATACATACAATAATATGGCTGAATTACGAAAGTCGGTTAACCACAACAACAACATGGCCGATGTGCAAGAAAAATATGAGGCCATGAGACTGAAAGCGAATGGAGGTCATCAGTTAAACAAAAATGCAAGCAATGGCGCAAAGGAGGCTAGAAGTAATCCAATGATATATGTTGTTTTTGTATCGTTACTTTTCGATTTGTTGGCATTTACAATTATACTGCCATTGTTGCCATCATTATTGGAATATTTTCGTTCTAATGACAGTTCCGGACTCTATGCATCACTCTCGAATCGTATACGTTGGTTTCAGGACTCTGTTGGTGCCCCTGAACGATATACATCAGTGCTGTTTGGTGGTTTTCTCGGTTCCATGTTTAGTTTTTTACAATTTGTTGCAAGTCCAATTGTAGGCGGTCTATCTGATTATTATGGACGTAAACCCGTCATAATTACTTGTGCTGTAAGTTGCTTGTGAATAGTGTGGAGAAACATTTTTATCGACTATGTAATATATTTTGCTTCCAGATAGGTATAGCATTATCATATCTCCTTTGGGCACTTTCTCGAAATTTCGCATTGTTTGTACTGGCACGATTTGTTGGTGGCATCAGCAAGGGTAACATATCATTATGCATGTCAATCATAACGGATGTATCGAGTGAACGTAATCGTGGACGTGGTATGGCTCTAGTGGGTGTAGCATTTTCCTTGGGTTTCATTGTGGGCCCAATGATTGGTGCACTTTTTGCAATTTTCTCGAATAAATCAACCGGACCATGGTTTGTGCTGCCATCATCATTGGCTTTTGCATTAGCCATAGGCGATCTACTAGTCTTAATGTTCTGCCTCAAAGAAACACTACCTAAGGTGAGTTTTGCAAATGCATTTTTAGTGATTTTTATTACTTTTCAAACGTATTTCAGGAAAAACGAGTTCAAGAAATCTCTTCAGCCATGTCTTATGCCGTACAATTGTTAAATGTCGCATCAATATTCAAGTGAGTTGTTGTTGTGGAGTATCTTAGATAAATTGATTTGCAATTTGAATTTCTATATGCGAAAAATACCTTAACAACAGAACTTCATACGATTACATACATACATACATACTATATACATACCGGTAACGACATGTTTGTTTATCTTTCACGGATGTTGTTCGCACATTAATGAATTATTCATATTCTCCTACTTATTTGTGGCAAATAAATTACTTGTGGATTTCCATATGCATTAAATTTGTTAGAACGTGACGTACCAGCTGTATTTGTTATCAGCTACAATATCGTGTAAAATTAGTCAAATTCCAACAACAATATTTCAATTTTCATAAACTCAAATTAAGCTATATTGTGTGTTATCGAAATTAGGTTTAGAGCACAATTTGTTAATATCATTCAATTACTCTACAGTCTGTCTAATACGTTGATGATTATGAAATTTATATATAATATTTTTTGTTTGTTGTTTTTACAGATTTTCAGCTATAAAAAATGTACATCAGAAACAGATAAATGCATTACGAACGATTGGGCTAATTTATTTTATTTATCTATTTCTGTATTCTGGTTTGGAATTTACTGTTACATTTTTAATGTTTCATAAATTTGGTTATACCTCAATGGATCAAGCGAAAATGTTTTTAACCACAGGTAGTTTTTTTTTCAGAAAATCATTCTTGCAAATGTCTTTATTAAATGTTTCTTCTTCCCCATTTCAGGTGTCATAATGACTATTTTGCAAGGTTCTGTAGTAAGACGTTTACCCGAAGCTGCCATCAAGCGTTATGCTATATTTAGTTTATACTTAATTGTACCTGCATTTATATTAGTTGGTTTAGCTGAGAGTAGCATTATGCTATATGCTGGCATGATATTATTTGCTATTTGTAAGTGACCAATTGATCGATAGGAGTTTTGAAGCAACAATTTATAATTTTCTTTGTAGCTACCGCATTTGCTGTGACTTGTTTAACTACATTAGTTTCAAAATATGGCAACGATGATCAAAAGGGTTCAGTATTAGGCATATTTCGATCTTTGGGTGCATTAGCTAGAGCACTTGGACCTGTCGTGGGCTCAATTGGTAAGCATACTGTTGTTTTAAATCAATTTAGTAGTGAGCCTAATTTTATTTTTCATGCCTCTTCCTTCTTTAAGCATTTTGGTGTATTGGCTCTAAATTGACTTACATTATTGGTGGTCTACTGCTATTGTACCCGGCATTGGCATTACAACGTTCGCGCCTCTAAATTGGAAAACTAATAGAAAAATACTCAATACTGTATTACTTTGTAATTTTAGTATTAGCAATTGTTACATTCGTATATATATTTACATATTTAGTTCATAAGCTTTTTGCATTTTTATATATAACATATATGAAATAATAAAATATAGAAAATTTAGAACAAAATGTTCCTTGTAAATGGTGATTTTTAAGGAAATGTGAGCTGTAAAAAAACCGTAATATCTGAAGATGTAAGTGTCGATAATATCAATAACGTATCAAATGGTATGGGGTATTCACTACTTGCTCCGGGTTGAACTAACCTATAAATTTGCTTGTTCACGCATAAATTAAGCTAAATATGAGACTTATGTAAGTCCATAAATAACAAACCCCATTAACAGCGGCTGTTGTTTCTTTAGTACCAACAATACTTTGACGTTGCGTCGTACGAAATATATAAATTGTTGGACGAATTCTATGCTCTGATGGACGATTATACTGAACATAAAATTTATGTAATTTCTTATGCATTTTATGAATTGTACATTGGTCTTCAAAGTAGATTTCACAGCGTTTATGAGGCATTAGTCTTTCAATCATAAAATGTCAAGCCACCTCACTTTTAAATTTGCTTTATATGGTTGTCCAAAATAGAAGAAGAGTTAGAAATAGAAGTGTATTTTTTATTTAAAAAAATTTTTTAATTAATTTTTTTATTTTAAATATGTTATTCTATTTCAATAATAAAAATTTTTGGATGGTTATTTTTTTGTTGGTATGATTAGTGTAAATTTCAACAGTGACTATTAAACCGATTGGTGAATAAGTATTAATATTAGAGTTATTTTCATTTTAATATTTCATTGCTAAAATAAAATTATTGGTCTTATAATCTGGGTATGTCAGAAGTTCTAGGCTTAAAGAAATATAGTATGTGTTAATAGTTGGCAACTCGAAAAAAACCGGCAATGGATTTGGTGCAGTAAAATGTTTTAAAAATATCTAATTATATTTATGTGCTGTTTGTAAAAAAAATAATAAGATTTTATTTCTATGTAATATAAAATCAATAATAATTAACTATAATTTGTTCATTTTATTGCAATTTAACACAATTCAATAATTTCTTTTTTAAACATTTGAATGGCAATACCTCGCTACATCTACGTTTCAACAACAATCACCAACGCCATCAATAAAAACATCAGCAAAAACTCCAACGAAATGAATATCTTTGCACAGCCATATTGAATTAGCACACACACAGAGGCATTCTCTCGTACAAAGAAACGAACGAGTAAAAGAAGAGATATTTTTTCTTGTGTCTTCGTTCGTCGCGTAAAGTCGCAAAAAGGTGATTAATTTCTGAATATTTTTATATTTATAAAGCGAAAACGCAATTCATTTCATTGTTCTATTAAACAAGTTCTACAGTATTTCTCATATTTCAAATAATAGTCAAATTAATATAGAATCTAATCACAAAGTGTGTTATAAAAGGAAAAGAAAAAAAAAAGATCAGATTTGCTTGCTATGGTTAAACTGAATACAAAGGCAGAATAAGAAAGAAAGAAAAAAGTCACCGCCCGTCATTTTTCTAATTTAACAATATTTTTCTTTTTTTTTTTTTTATATTTCATTTCCATTCTGCTCCACTCGTCAATTTTTGTCGGCGCTGCACTTATGCGTGTTTGTGTGTTTCTTGATATTATATATGTATGGATGATGATGATGAATTAAAGAAAAGAAGCAGAGCAGTAGAGGAAGAAACAATTATCTTGTAATATTTGCAAAAGAAAGTTCCAAAGTTTAAAGGAGGAGAAGAACGTACGATCATCCTACATAACACAACACAACACAGCACTCAAAGGAAGGTTACTAGAAAAATATTTGTTAAAAATTATAAGTGTGAACAAGTGGAGTAATAGTTCATATAGGTAAGAAGAGTACCGCACGCACCTCTTAAGAACAAGGATAATTGCCGTAGTAAGGAGAACAAACATAATTCACATCAAATTCAGCAACAAAAATGGGCACAAGGGAAGATGAATACGATTACTTGTTCAAAGGTAATTTCTTTTTCCTTTATTATTTTTTATTATTATTCTTCAATAAGAATTCGTTTTAAGAACAACACGATATGCATACATACATACGAGGAAAAAACATGAAATTGTTGAAATTCGGGTTTCCAGTAACTAATGTTATTGTGAATTATTTGTATATTGTACATATTATTCATCAATTCTAGCGATGACGTATCCATTGTTACGTATATATTCCGACTATCGAGAGAGCTGAATATATTTTATTGTATTGTATGTATTTATTTAGTTCAATTGGATCAGAGAAGTTATATATATATACATATATAGAATGTATTGGAAAAATTGTAGAAAAGAAAGGAAGTGAAAAATGTTCAACTTTCTGAACTATATCGTACATATATTTATAGCTATGCACTTTTTGTAATTGTGTAGTATCAATAATCTCGTTTGGCATTTAATTCATACGCCCCCCTTTAACCATAACAACAGCAACACCAACAACAACAACAATAACAACCTATGTATTGTAAGACTTGTGCTCCATCACGGTTTAGAGTTGCCAATCTTCATGAAAAGTCACTCTTAATTGGTTGATTTGTTTTTAATCATACAAACACTATTCATATTTATACACATTGACACGTTGCATTAAATGGTATGCGTGTGTGTGTGTGTGTGTGTGTATGGAGTTGTTGATTTTGGTTTATTTCACTTTATGTAGTATAGTATAAGATAAAATGAAAGAAATGAGAAACGCTAAATAGTTATGTTCTTTTTTATCACGTATTTCCTCTTCTTTTTCAATATCACTCCCTCCACACATCTAAGAGCGCTCACACACACACACTCACAAGTTTTATATTTTGTGGAGTTGCGTGATTAGATTTGATTAAAACATTGTTGATTTCTTCTTTGTTGTTTTAATAAGAATAATTGTTGTGTGTGTGAATAACAGTTTTCCATTATGTTGAGCAAGTTTACAATTATATACAGTGGCGAGCCAAAGTACACACACTCACTGTTAAATTAGAAATATTATTTGCCATTGGTTGTTGTTGTTTGTGTGAAGTTTAGGTCTCATGTTCAAGATAAGGATATGCCAATTTGCAACTGGCAACCCTAGTTACCTAGTTATGGAACTTTTAAAGAAAATTTGTATATCACACTGAACTCGACTGAATTTATTTAATATTTTTTTTTATTCAAATGAATAAAAAAAAATATGGATTTTTTCCCTAAAAAATGAAAATTCCAATTTTGTCATTAACACAAAACGAATTTGAAACCTAACATTCTTAAAAATTTTGGGGTGATGTTGCAATTGTATATATATTCACAAAGGTTATATTCAAAACAGAATTAATTAACAAAAAGAAATGTAACGGACTAGTCGACATGTTGTACGGACGGATCCCTAAGAGAAGCGGCGGTTATAGCCGTGGTATTTGGACTGAGATAAAATACTTCGAAAATTTTTCAAGCAGAACTCCACCTCAACGAAAGCTACACAAACCGGTACGTAGCAATTTTGACCAACAATCACGCAGTCATTAAGGCGCTAGACTCCTAATTAAAAAAGTCGACCCCTACGTCCGGCATAAAGTTAAAAAAATGGTTTAATAGTTCTACTGGAAACATTTCACAGTAAAAATTTTATGATTTTTTGTGAGCTTGAATTTTTTGACATTATGATGTTAGGAGCTTAGATCTGGTGACTAAGTAGTAGAAGGAGAATTTAAGGTCAATGACCTCTGTGTCGTCCACACAAAAACATAGATATATCATACCTAAAAATCCTGCTGTAAACACCAAAAATGTGAAGACGGCCTATACAAACACTAATTATTTAAAATGTATTAAATTTAAATAAGTACTTTTGAAACAGTTTCATCAAAAAGTGTAACATTTGAGTGTGTTAATTTTTTTTTTTTTAATACATTAAATATAAACACTGGAAATATTATAATGAAAAATAAAACAATTGACATGCTTAATCGCTGATTTATGTAAAACGCTATGTGACTAATCATTTTAAATATAGCCGCATTTTGTTTTTGTATTCAGGAGAATGAACAAAAACAAAAAACACAGATAAATTATAGTGACTCACTGCGTCGCGTTTTGAACTAATATGGGAGTAAATGTAAGAAAAGAAACAATTTTAAGGTATTGCCCCATTTTCTGTTTATCAAATTCTCGTGCCTTATTATATGGTTATATCTAAATAATTTTTTTAGGAGATATTGTATTGTATTGTATTCTAAACTAAATTGCATATTTAGAGTGTGCTAATATACTACAAAATTGGTATTTATATGTTTATGTACCTTTTGCTCGCCACTGTGCATGCAAATTACTTATGTTCATGTCTAAATGTCTCTCATATGTTCTGGCTTTTTATTGTGTTGGTTCCTTTTGATTGTATTCATTAAACTCTATGTATTGGCTTTTGTTATTTCGTTTGCGTCGGCCGGGTACCATATGTCTAACTCTGGTTCTTGAATTGAAGTTATTCACTCTGCCGCCACGAACATAATACAATAACATTTCATTTCGTCCCCCTACGCTTTGATATCACGGTATAGTTATGTGTTCTATTCAATAAAAAAGTGTAAAACAGTTGTTCTACTATTTTTTTCTGTTTTCTTTTTGCACAATACATTTTTTTTTATTAATTATTTTCCATCCAAATATTCATCATTTCATTTATCTCATTATTATTAATTAAATGCATTTTTTGTAGGTACTCGCTTTTCTAATTCAGTTCTCATATGAATGTTGTGTTGTGCTGGAGCATTGTTTTTGAGGTCATACCATATGTATGACCAGTTTTGTTATTTATTGCTTGGTTGGATGTTATTTATTATAAAATGAAACATATTTTACATAGTTTAAAAAAAAAAAACCTTTTGACGAATGAAACAAAAAGAACAGCTGATATTGTCATATACGCAATAATCTGAAAAATTGAAATTCTTTGTTCCACTACAATTGTAGTGACTACATATTTTTAGTTCTTATCAATGTATGGATGTGTTGAAATGAGCATTATTTGCGTATGCCTAAAAATGTTCACAATCGCTATATATGTGGATATTGTGCATTTGTTATGAGCTCATAATTTTAATACAAAATGAAAACAAATCAAAAATGCTAATTGCAATTACTGTAGCAACAAAGCAGAAGTAATGGGGGGAAACAAATTAATTGAATAAAAAATGTTCTTTATGCATACGTACATCCATACGTACAATTGTATTTATACAAATTTATACTCATCCATGCTTACGTATATACACATTTACGTGCTCATATTCAATGATGTACATTGTATTGTATTCGAATAAAATGGTCATACAACATGTCAATATATGTTTAACACATGTTCAATTTCCTAAGTGTTAACCCATTGTTGTCTCAAAATATTTGTTTAGTAAATATCAAAAATATATTACTATTTGTTTAATTCTTATGGAAGAAGGAGCACATAAACGCTAGCCCAAATTCCAAAAATAAATAACAATAAGTAGTGCGATCGATTGATTTTCAACCTCAACGCTCAATGTATTTTATATTGTCCTTAAGTTTGTTTACTAGTTGCTGGTACCTATACTATATTATAATAAAATATCAAGAATCTTTGTTCTTTTTATTGCTTTTGAGAATGTTTATGCTTTAGCATCAAACACATAGATCATGTTTAGATTAGTTTAATACATTAACGTCATAGGAAAATTGCACATAAAAACACAACTTCCTCGCAAAATTAGACAAACCCATAGTAAACAATTCATTTTTACACCAAAAAGCAAAGATACGATAATTTGTAAATGAATTACGTTATTTTCAACAAATTTTACGTTAGTTTACGATATGGGTTGGCAACGCTGATCAAAATTATTAACAATGCATAAAAATAATGATAATTTTAATATATCGGAATAAAATGTTATATATTAGTTATTAATATCTGTTATTACGCTGTTAAAAAATTGTTCATATTTGGTTCTACATAGATTAACGTCATAGAAGTGACTTGATTGATTCTTTTTTTTTTTATAAGAAAATTGCACATAACACAACTTCCCCGCAAAATTAGACAAACCCAACAAATCATCAATAGCATGTATAAAAGGCAAAAAATATTTAAATATTAATGGAAAAATAAAATATACGATAATTTGTAAATGAATTACGTTATTTTCAACAAATTTTACGATAGTTTACGATATGGCATGGTTGGCAACACTGATCAAAATTTCATTTGAAAAAGAATACGTAATTGTACTTGGACATCAAAATGTAAATATATTAGCAATGCATAATAATAATGATGATAATTATAATATATCGCAATAAAATATGATATATTAGTGATATTAATTATTAATTACATATAGTAGTAATCTGTTACTACACTGTTACGTTACATAAGCATAGTGTTAAGGCAAACTTTCTTGATTTGACAGCAATTTTAAAAAGTGTATGATGGAAATTTATTAAATGTTTTTGTACTGCTCGACCTTCGATAGAAAACTATTTTCATTAAAGTTGAATGATATTTTCATTAACGCATGATAGTGAAAAAAATTAATCGAAAATCAACACTGTATAATTTCAATAAAATAGAAATTCCGGCACTCTCTTGATTATGTTTGAATTAGGTGTCAATTGATTTTACCAATTGACGCACACCATTATATTGAGGGTGAAAAAATAGACAAGGATTATCATATGTGAAAATTATATTAATTTTTTAATTTAACATTTTATACTGAACAATGTATAATCTAATCGTTCTAATTGATTTTTTAAAACTTATTTTCATTGTAGTTGTACTCATTGGAGATTCTGGTGTTGGAAAAAGTAATTTACTATCACGTTTCACGCGCAATGAATTTAATTTGGAATCGAAATCTACTATTGGAGTTGAATTTGCAACGCGTAGTATAGAGGTAGGTAAAAGGGAGATAAATAAATCAGAATCCATAGTTGTATGATGCCTTTTACACTATGCGAAAAGCTGTTTGCAAGTCTCTTTTGCCGTTGTAAAAAAAAGTTACAGCATTGCAAACTCTTTCTGATAATGAGCAACGTGTAAACTACTTCTAGTCACAGACGCAATGTTCAAAATGAATGCCAGGTGGAAGTTGGAATATTTGTGCGCAATTACATACCTGACTTATCTGGCCAATATTATCAAAATTCGTGAAAAAACAATGTACAATCATATTTTATATTAAAAAATTAAAGTCAAATTGACACAAACGATGCATGTGTGTTATACACGACCAATCAAAATTCACATATTCACTCACTCAGATCAGCATCCATCAGAGACAAGTTGCATTGGGAAACGTTTACTTAAAGCTGGATAATAAAAGAAGATCGTCATATGAATAAACTATGAAATCAACGGAACGAATTTTCATCTGTGAAAACATTGTCGACTAAACATTTGTTTCGCCACATCAAGCAAGATTTGACTAATAGTTTGAATAATTGATCAATCCATGACAAATGTGAAATGAATCAATTTGTTATGATATGTATCATGACGACTTAATCCGTAGATATTGTTTCATACAAATATGTAGCTTATGAAAGAGCTCTGTGACAAGAGTGTGAAAAGTAAAAGTCAGAAAGATCTGTATGTAGGCTGTGCTGGTCTCCCTCAATATTGTGTGAATTTAAAACCTACAATAAGGTCAAGGTCAAGGAACCTCTAGGAGCAACCATAGCGTCACCCTAAATTGTCACGATTCTGTTACTGTTGTCCTTTTAAAATATCCAAATTGTGATGAAACGGTTGAATATAGAGATCTTTATTGATTTTTTATTTTATTTAATTGTATCTCCCTCTCCCTCCCATTATATTTATTTCACATCTTACCATACGAAAGATATCGTATGTACGTAAAGTACTAAAAACAGTACGTTAAGGTCATGGACACTCATGGAGAGCGAGAGAATAAAAACAACAGTCATAATAATACCAATGGCCACAACAAAATGTGACATTTTAAATTGACCAAGTACAAATATTGACGCATAGAAAACATACCTTTTCGCATTTGTAAGTTTTTCTCTGTGTGTGTGTGTGTGTGTGTACATGTGTTTGCGTCGCGTATTATGTGCATCATAGCACCATCACCTAACCACCACAACTATCATACTATATTTGATACAAACTGCAATTAAGCTTATTTGATAATTAAATTTTCTTCTTGTTATTTTTCTTTTTCACTTCATATTATATTGCATGTAATCACCATCCACCACCAAAAACTATCGCCGGACGTGTAGGTTGATGGCAAAACAATTAAAGCCCAAATATGGGATACAGCCGGTCAGGAACGTTATCGCGCCATTACTTCAGCCTATTATCGTGGTGCTGTTGGTGCATTGCTCGTTTATGATATTGCCAAGCAATTAACATATGAGAATGTGGAACGATGGCTGCGAGAGTTACGCGATCATGCCGATCAGAATATTGTGATTATGTTGGTTGGTAACAAATCCGATTTACGGCACTTGCGTACGGTGCCAACGGAAGAGGCAAAACTATTTGCGGAACGTAATGGATTGAGCTTCATTGAGACGTCCGCATTGGACTCAACAAATGTTGAAACTGCATTCCAAAATATACTCACAGGTTAGTGGCTGGCACAAAACTACTAATTTCATATTGAACGTAGTAAGAATGATAAGATGCAATTTGGTACATGAATTTATCTTTGGAAACTAATAGATAGATAGAGCACATATAATCTAGCGAATATCGCGCTCAACTCCCATATAAATTATATTGGGAGTACTAATAAGTCTCCGCCCTTTTCTTTACATAAACATATTGGGCATTTATTGTGAAAGAACGGTACCTTATGTTTTATTCAAAAAAATGTCAATCGAAAGCTACAACTTTTCCCATCCTATTTTCATACGGCGTGAAGTTCTGTTCAGCCAAGCTTTGAGAGATCGTCCTGAACAAGTAATCGGAAAGAGCAATGTCAAAAAATATCAAAATAGAACGCTTCGTTCCGATTGATGAAATTTTCGAACACGCTTTCGAGCAGTAAGGACCTGAACAAGTTGTAATTCGTAGAAGCGATGTCAAAATAGATCAAAATAGAACGCTTCGCCTCGATTGATGAAATTTTAGAATACGCTTTCGAGCAGTAAGGTCAATTTTCTTAGTTGACCCTAACATATCGCCTCTAGCGGGATCAAATGTATGACCAACTATTATTAATTGTCTCTCAACATGTTTCCGGAATATACTTACCACCATTTCGATTCCTTAAAGGGGTTTCCATACAAAATTCAAGTTTTTATAAAAAATGCTCCCTTCGCTCCCGATCATTTTGCTTTATCTCTTCAATATTTCTCTCGAATCTCGCACCTTAAAGGGGCTGGAGGGCAAAATGTAACTCTAACCATCTTAATTTTACATCTTCAATATTTTTTCCAAAAAAATACTTACCCCCTACCTCTACAACTTAAGGTGGTTGCCATACAAAATGAAGGAAGTACACATGAAAATTGGCAAATATCCCCATTCCTTCTTAAAACTCACATATAAGAGAAAGAAATTTCTTGCATTTACCTATTCTATATTTTTCCCGTGCTTACGTACCTTCTATCTCCCACCCTTAAGAGAGCTGTAATACAAAATAATCACAAAAACACCTAAAAATCGACAAATATCCACATAGTTGCCCAGGAATCGCCTCAAGTGGAGTCAAGTGTAAGTCCGACCTTCATTAATTTTTTTTGTCTAACATTTCTTCAAAATATAACCACCTTCTATCTCCAATCCACTATGGGGGCTGTCATAGAAAATGAACGCAAAATACCTAAAATTTAACAAATAACCACTCAATACAGGACTCAACTGTAAGGTTGATTTTTTCCGGCCCAACAGTTCTGAACATTTTTAAACAGCAAGCTATTTTGCAATTTTCTACTTTAAAAAGTATTCAAATTAAAATGCACAATAATGTCCAAGTAATGAAGAAACTTGTAAAAAATAATCGGTAAATTTGGCCATTTGTTACACTGTGGCAACTTTGCTGAAAATCACCCATTTTTGTTCTTGAAATGTTTACATCATTACGTTACGTTTAATTTGGAATGACTCCAATATTTTTAAATCAATATCTATCTCATTATTTTATACGCTCTCTTACATTTTTGTTTTTCTTTTATTATAGAAATCTATCGTATTGTATCGCAGAAACAAATTCGAGATCCTCCGGAAGGTGATGTGATTCGTCCGACTAATGTTGAGCCAATCGATGTGAAGCCGACTGTTACGGCCGATGTACGCAAACAGTGCTGTCAGTGACCGCCTCAACAACAAGACCCTCTGCTGCGTTATTTTTTAAATAATATCGTCGTCATTTATGCATAAATAAATAAATAAATACACAACAACAACAACAATTAGTAAGAAAAATAAGGAGATGAAGAAGAAGTATAACAGGAAGAATACTATTGCAGCTGAAGAGTGACGTGATGAGAAAAAAAGATTACAGAAAATTTGAAGAAAACAAATTTTCATAAACAAAAAAAAATCAAACTTGTCCAAGTTTAAGTAAAGTTTTTCGTTTTGTTTTTGGTTTTGGTTACTGTTTTTTGTTTTTCATTCTTAAATTATGCTGAAATGGTGTGTTACCCTTTATCACCATTGTAATCAATCAAATACTATCATGAACACCATCACCATCACCACCACCACCACCAACACGAAATTCTATCTACTTCACAAGCAATATAAAATATGTGTAACTAACTGCCTTTTCAGTTGCAATCTCCAATCATTTCAAAATATTTTTCTGTCGTTCTCTCTGACTCTCTTCCCCCTCTCTCTCTCTCTCTCTCTTGTATTATTACTTACCACTCGCTGTCAGTTAGTTAGTTCTCTTTTTCAAAAGTGTTTATTCTCCATATAACTGCATAATTTTTAACGAAAGAATTTTGTTTTCTGTTATCATTTTCTATCTCTCCCTCTCTCTCCCTCTCTGCCTCTCACCTTCAATTGATTATAAACATAAATATTTTTTACGTTTAAATTTATAAATTTAAATAATAAAAGAAAAAAGAAACATTAAAGAAATTATTATATATTTGAGCGTAACTTTAATGCAAATAAAAATAATTAATTTAAAATGAAGAAATCAAATTTTATTGTGTCATCTATTCTACAAATAAAAACCAATAACCACTAAGCCGAAGACGACGACGACGATGATGAAAAATATGGAATCCTAATATGAAATGCATAATTAGGAAAATGCTGCTTTTTTTTTGTTTGCTTTGGATAAATTGAGAAATTTTATATTTAAAAATAATTAATAATAATCATTATAAAAATTAAGGCAACACACACATCACACAGAATTATTAAGTTAAACATTACAAGTAATAAATGCATCATATTCGTCATCATCTTTAGCAAAATATGTTGTAACGTAACAGTATGGTATTGTACGTATATGGCCCATCAGGTGAGATAATTGAAGGTGGAAGAGATGTATGTATGGTGTAATACTGAATTGAATGAAATTTAAGTTATACTTAGTAATGCAACAACAACATCAACAGCCAGTTGTATAGATTATACTTTTTAATGATAATAAAATTATATGATAAAAAAAAAGAAAATTAATGCAATTATATATTGTGTTTTGCTATATACATACATATTTACCTATGTTAAGTGAATCTAAATAAAGAAGAACAAGAAGCAATTGAAATTTTTTATTTTCGTTGATCAATTTCAAATTGCAGGCATTTCACCTCGCATACGTACATTATTTGTATTAGTTTCCATTTAGTTGGCAAATCGTTTTTAGAATTATTTGCACATCAGTGTGTTTTTGACAATTCATATACAGTCTTGCCAGATAGAGATTTTGCGAGTGATGGTGTTTAATAATATGACCTATGCTCAAGAATGATAGAAAAGAAGATTGCGGCTGTCAGAGAGAATGACAAAATGGCGAACAAATGGGAAAGCGAAATGTAAACAATACGGAATAATGAATGAATAATGCAACTCTTGGAACAACTATGACATAACAATATCAAATTCACTGAGAACCGATTCGAGGTAAAAGATGGGCGCAACCTTAATATTCTGTGTTCTCTTAGTCTACCCCATATTTGTAGATGATGGTAGGGTAGATAGCGAAAGTTTATATCTTACACTTTTAGCAGTAGATGTGGGATATATTAACAACAATAAAGTAATTCTATGCATGATGATATAATAAGGACTGGCATAAGTGCAGAATAGCCTACTTAAAGGAAAACAAAAAAAAATGTTTTTTGTATAGAGCTATTTTTGTGAATATAAAAAAGCAAAAATTGTTTCACTCTAATGCCCATATATGGAGTGGTAAAAAGCCAAATTTCAAATTTGAGATCGAAATTACTCAATAAATTCGCATATTTTTCTTACGATATGGGTATCAAAGGTCTTTTTAATACCTGTCTACGCCAGAAGACGTGTGTCGCGCACTGCCCGTATAAGGTTTCCAAGGGTTAGCAACCCTAATATAATTCTATTCGTTCCGCAATTTGTAATTCTCTAATTCTCTCTATCTCTCACTCCCATACTCTATTTTCTTTTACTTTATAATCTTCACTTTCCATTTTTTTATATTTAACATTGTTGATAAAACTCCCTCGACACAAGTACGTGTTTCCCGATTAATTAAAATTTGAAAATAAAATAAAACAGAACTAATTTTCTCGAGCAGTGCGCGATATTTTTCCCTCTCGATGTTAATATACATTTGCTTTAAATTTAATAAATAATCATTAAACACTGATTAAATATATATAAGAATATAAAAGTGAAAAAAAACAAGTGTCCGTGTGTTATTATTGCCAACAACAACGGCCACAGTCAACGTAATCACCACCATCTATCACGTCACCAAGACTTTTGGGCAAGTGCACCACATCGAAGCAAGCCCACTGGCATTCCCGCTCGCTCCCCGCTGAAACAATACCTGTTCAGTGAACTTTATAGCATTTTTTTAATATTTAAAAAGTTATGATCAAAATAGAAAATATGAAACTTTTTTTTTTTTCAATAACCGATGTTTTTTTTTTTGAAAATAATTGACCTGTAAAGAATTTAGAACCTTATTCAAGACTATATAATTTCCCATATACATCACCCATATTGTAAGAAAAAATTGCGAATTTATTGAGTAATTTCGATAGCAAATTTGAACTTTGACCATGAACCACGCCGTATATGGGCTTTAGCGAAAAACAATTATTAGTTTTTTATATTCACAAAGAGGCTCTACGAAGAAATTTGTTTTTTTTTTCCTTTAAGTGCTCTATTCTGCATTTGTTCCAAAGGGAACTAATTAAATAATACGATTTTAATTGTTTTACAATTGAAAACTCTAATAAAATATTTAGTCTAAAATATTTTGGTAACCACTTGTAAAATAATCTGGCAACATTATTCACATATGACATTTGGTTTTGTTGACAAATCCACATAGTTGTATGAACACGAGGCTGTCGATGAGAATCTATTCAAAGTGTTTACTAAAAATTACAATCAATAAAGAAAAAAGAATTAAAATATAATAAACTATTCAGAATATAAAAATATTTAATCATGGTCAAAGCAAAAAAGAAGTCACATCCGAAGAAACGCACGGAGGCGTTCAAAGTGTCCGAACCAACAGATCTAGTGGAAGCACCACATTCCTTTGTCATACATCGTGGTCTCGCATGTCCGTTTATAACAGATTTAACGTTGGATTTTCGTAAAATTATGGAACCATTCACTGCGGCGCATTTGAAAGAGAAGAAAATGAATCGCATCAAAGATTTCGTTAGTATGAGCGGTTTCTTTCACATCTCCCATATGGTTGTGTTCAATAAAGCGTCAACACAATTATCTTTCAAAATTCTACGCATGCCACGGGGACCAACATTAACATTTAAGGTAGGTGTGCGGGTGTGCCATATTGAACATGGATGTAGTATTAAAACGTTTGAATAAATTGCTTGTAGGTGCATCAATTCACTTTGGCACGCGATGTAGTCTCGGCTAGTAAACGTCAATTCATTGATGATGAAATTTTCAAACATTCACCTTTAGTAATTATGAATAATTTCACCGGTGATGGCAAGCATTTGAAATTGATGGCGAGTACATTTCAAAATATGTTTCCAGCCATTAATCTAGCACAGGTTGGTTGAAAATAATCTATGCGCTCATTTGCGTATGAAGACATCAACATTTGCTCTACATTTCAGGTTAATATTGCAACAATAAGACGTTGTGTCTTATATTCTTACAACCCAGAGACAAGTCTCATTGAAATGCGACATTATTCCATACAAGTTGTACCAGTCGGTTTGACGAGAGGTGTTAAAAAGTTGATCATGGGTAAAATACCGAATTTGACAAAATGTGAAGATATAGCTGATTTTATAATGCAGTAAGTTACAGCAAGCAATTTTCACAATTGTCCGTGTTCAATTTGAATCTCTTTCAGAGATGGTGCTGCATCTGAGTCTGAAGCTGAAGATGATGAGAATTCACAAGTTGTATTGCCTCAAACATTGAAACGCAAAGGTAATCTGGAGAATAATAAATCGGCCATACAATTGCATGAAATTGGACCACGTCTAACAATGCAATTGATGAAAATCGAAGAAGGTCTCCTCACTGGTGAAGTGTTGTATCATAATCACATTGTTAAGACTGAGGAAGAAAAGGAAGCACTGCGTAAATTGATTGCGAAAAAGCAAAAATTGAAAGAACAACGTAAGAAAGTGCAAACAGAAAATCGTAAACGAAATCTAAAACTGAAAGAGGACGCGGAAAGGAAGAAGAGACGCAAGCAAGCTGTTGGCGAGACGGAGGATAAAGAAGACAGTGAACCGGAAAATGATGCTGAATATTATAAAGAGGAAGTCGGTGAAGAGCCAGATGAAGGTGAGTGGTGTGAATTTGATTAAAGTTTTTTGTTAATTTTTATTAATTCTTCTTCATTGAATTTTTCTTTAGAACTATTTAAATCAGCTGATAATGCATCAAGAAAGCGTACACGATTACCGCCAAATTTAAAATATAAAAATAAAAAAGCCAAAACAGAAAAGGATAAAAAGTCCAACACAAAACATCTTAGTACCAAGCAGTTTAGTAAGCGTTAAGATAGTTCTTGTTTTTGATGGTAAATAAATTAATTTTATATTATGTAAAGAACTGTTTACAAATGATTTTTACTACAAGCCATTCAGGATGTTTAAATTCAATTCAAATACATTCATACCATACCAAATGGTGATATGTGAGCACCTTATGTACGCCTTCGCATCATTTGATAACTTCAAGTCCGCTGGACCCCATCGCATATATCCAATCGTGCTAAAGAGTGACGTGTACATTCTTATAAAAGTCCAGTAAAAGATCTTTCGATCATTCATAGCCTAAAGCTGTATCACACAACTTTGGGGTTCGACCAGAATTGTATTTGTTCGTAATCTAAGAAAATGTAACTACTTACCATTACAACCGAAAATCGATTTAGGCCGAATTTAGCATCTTTTGCCAGTCAAGCGCTGACAAGTTCTCCAGTACTTGGTTCATCCACCGAAGGTTATGCCTGTCTCTTCTGCGTCGTCCACCAGTGGGTTCCGAGTATAACATCTTCTTAGCCGGAATGTGTTCTTCCATTCGCTCGACATGGCCTAGCCAGCGCAGCTGTTGAATTTTAAAGCGCTTTAATATGTCGGTGTCGGCATATAGCTCATATACCTCATTGTTGTGTGTTATTCGATACTCGCAACCAACGCAAATAGGTCTAAAGATCTTGCGTAGGACTTTTCTCTCGAAACTTTGAGCATTCCCTCATCTGAGGTGGAAATTGTCCAAGTTTCGGCGCCATATGTAATGACAGTCATGTTGAGAGACTTGTAGAGTGTGGTTTTCGTTTCTCAAGAGAGGTCTCGATTTTTCAATTGCTTATTTAACATACTTAGTTTGGTTACATAAAGTAAAATTTCACAAGGAATAATTTTGTAGAACATTTTAACCCAAGAGCTCTCTCACGAAACGGTTGTTTTGACTCCCTTTTTGGAAAGTCTGAATAAAATGGCATTTAGGTGGTTGCTAGAGGGTTAAAATGTTCTAGAAAATAATTCCTGCTACGTTCATTTTTAATGGGGGTCTTCCACGTGGCGACCACCGGGCAACATCTTCCTGGCACCCGTTGGGAGGCGGCTAAAGTGCGTGGTGAAAATCTCCTCGGTTAGAGGTTGGTTGTGTGTTAGGGTTGGGACCCACTACATAAAAACTCTCACCCTATGAAAAATCAAACCGTGCGTCGGATAAGGACTACCCCTTTTGTTGACGAGCCCCGCAAACGAAATAAGGACCACGATTTACGGATATGCACCTGGAATGTCCGGTCCCTTTATAGGGAAGGTGCCTATATCCAGAAAAATACAAGGCTGACATCACCGCATTTCGGGAAATGCTATGGACGGGACAGGGTTGCTCCAAAAGAGCATGTTGTGATATATGTGATATATTGCTTACATATGCCATGCGGAGAGGCACAAAATCGGATGTGGGCTTGTTGTCAGTAAGAGGATATGACATCTTGTCTCGCAGTTCACACCTGCACACCTGAATGAGCGACTGGCAACAATCCGTATTAAGAAAAAATTGTTTAACATCAGCCTAATATGTGCCCATTTTCCGACGGATGTGAAGAACGACGCGACCAAAGAGAACTTCTTTCAGCTCCTCGAAGAAGTTTATGACCGCTGCCCCCGCCACGATATCAGTATCTTGATTGGCGACTTCAATGGCAGGGTGGACAAGGAAGGTACCTTTGGTCCAACTGTCAGAAAATCGATTCGCCGCAGTACGATCGCACTCCATGACTACTGCTGCTGAGGAACTAATCGGTTTCTACCGGCCTCTGAGGAATGAGTGTGATCAGGAGTGTCGCGACGCTACCCCAGAGAAAGACGCCGCCTACAGAAAAACCCTGCGTGCTTGTGCCACGCGAGCTGTTAAGAAGCGGTAGAGAGAGAAGAGGAGTTCGGAGAGACGTCTTTTCAGGCGTAAGAAGAGAGAGAGCTAGAAAGACACGACTGTAAGGAGATCGAAATGTGTAGAGACATGAATGAGAAACAAAAATTCTTTGAGAAGATCAAGCGCCTAAGGGGCGGTTTAAATTCCAGAGCCTCTTCCTGTAGTGACAACAATGGGAATCTGGATACAGATGTGTACTCAGCTTATGGAGGGAACACTTCTCCACGTTACTGAATGGCGACGCCTCGAACAATCCCGCCAGTGGAGGACATCTTCCGAACTCCACAATCACGGACGATTGTATAAATGTTTCACCACCCGACCATGATGAGGTCAGAGAGGGCATTTCTAGGCTGAAAAACAACATCTATTTGTTGATTATAAAGCTGCTTTCAACAGTCCGGTAAGGGATTACCTCTACACAGTAATGTCTTAGTTCGGTATTCCTGCGAAGCTCATTCAGCTTTTCAGAATGACACAGTGTCGTGGTTTCAGATAAGGTGATTCATTATCGTGCGACTTCTTCAATCTTATTATGGAGAAAATAATACGAGCTGCTAATCTAAGACATAATGGCACTATCTTCAACAAAAGTGCCATGCTGTTGGCGTATGCCGCTAACATTGACATATCCGGCATGAACACGCGAGCAGTCAGTGTGCAGTATTCTCAGAGTTGGAAAGAGAGTCGCCTCGAATGAGTCTCACGGTGAACGAGGGCAAAACGAAGTATCTAGTATAAGCAAACAAAGGGTCCCAGCGTCTTGGACAGCACGTCACTGTTGTTAACTACGCTTCTGAAGTAATGAACGACTTTATCTTTACTATTACTAACAGGTGCTACTTTAGGCTAAGTAAGCAATCCTCTCTCTAACAACGAAAACCAAACTCTACAAGTCTCTCATCATGCCTGTCCTTACATATGGCACCGAAGCTTCGACAATTTCCACCTCAGATGAGAGAATGCTCGGAGTTTTCGAGAGAAAAGTCCTACACAAGATCTTTGGACCCATTTGCATTGGTGGCGAGTATCGAATAAGGTACAACCATGAGCTGTACGAGCTGTATGCCGACAAGCGCATTAAAATTAAGCGGATGCGCTGGCTAGGTCATGTCGAGCGAATGGAAGAACACGCGAAGGAGGTGTTATATTCGGAATCCGCTGGTGGACGACGCAGAAGCGGAAGACCTAATCTCCGGTGGAAAGATTAAGTATTGGAGAACTTGTCAGCGCTTGAAATTTCTAACTGGCGGCAGTTAGCATGCTAGATTCGGCCTAAATCGATTTTCGATTGTAATGGCCGCATAAGTAAGTAGATACATTTTCAATAAATTTTCTTGAAAATAAACAACAACAGAGAGAACTGTCGCATCGAATTAAGAACATGCCGTGTGAACGGGGTAATTCACGATAGTAATTGGGAGAGCGAACAAAGTAATTCACAGTGTCGTGGGAAAGACATATTATACATCCTGTCACTGTTATATATCAGTGTAAAAGAGGCGCAAATGCCAATGGAAGGAATGGGTTGGCTGAAGATGACTGAAAAGTCACACAGAACACTCATTGAAGACGGCCTCACACATGATGTATGTGAGGAAAATGACATCCGTATTTTTACAGATGGTTCATTAATGGATGGCAGAGCGGGTGCTGGCATCTTCTCCAAAGAGTTGGGACTAGCGTGCACTCTGAATCTGGGAAGATACGTATCGGTCTATCAAGCAGAAATGCTTGGTCTAATGCATGCGCTAGACCATCAACTGGATGGAAAGGTGTAAGGTAAGAAAATCTTGCTAGCACTCGATAACCAGACGGTGGTCAGGCGACTGTGTTCAGAAACATAACGGGTGTGCTCGTAGTAATGCGATTACTCTTATGTGGGTGACGGAACACATTGATATAGAACAGAATGAAGCTGCAGACGCCTTGGCTAGACAAGAATCTGAAGCTGAATTTTATGGACCGCAACCAGTAGTTGCTCTTAGCAGCGGGATGGTGAAGGCAAAAGTCGAAGAGTGGATAAAGAAACTCCAGCTCAAGAGATGGGAGAAGTTATCTACTTGTAGACAGGCAAAAGCTTCGATAGAGGCTATCAAAGTGCAGTGTATCAGGGAGGGCTTTCAGTCAAGGACGAATGACTCTAAGCTGGTTGACTGCATTAATAACTGGGCTACTGGTCATGGCAATTTCAGGTACCACCTCAGCAATATGGGTCTTGTTGAATGGGAGGATGCTGACATTTACAGATTATGCATGGAAGAGGCAGAGACAGCGGCGTATATAGTGTGCCAGTGTCCTGCATTGGCAAGCAGAAGGATGTCCTCCACACTGGGTCGTCAATTTATTGATGTTCTCGAAATGTGGAACATCGAACACAAAGAGATGCTTGAAATAACGCGTGATGTTATTATGAGGAAGGAAGTAGAAGAATTCTGCAACCGAACAAATAATTAACACACGATTTGAGGGACGAAAAGAGACCCATATAAGTGGTCTGATTTGGCTAATCCCTAAAATATATATATATATTGTCGCTGAAAGTTATTGATCGATGACATTCAAATTTCATACCATTCCGGCCATACTCACTTCTAGGTGTCATAAAATAAAAATGCGAGAAAAGAATTAAATAAAAAAAAAAAACAATTTTACTTTATTCATAAACCATAAAGTTAATGAGGTACAAAGCAATCGCTTAACATAGGATTTACATTCAAGCTTTGTACCTCTCAATAATAATAATTTTATTATTTTCTTCATAAGAACATATTCATATCGAATTGTTGTTGTTGTTGTTGTTGCATTTTTTTTTTATTATTTTCTTTCTACATATATTAATAATACCTACTTACTTATTATTTAGTATGTACTTTAGTACAAACAGTCCATAATTGGCATAACTACATGTTGCTTTAGTCAAATGCTTGCTTGTATGTGTGTGTGTATGCAGTGATACTCGTATTTATTATTGTAATTTTGGCATTGTCTTTATTAATTTCTATTAAAATGCATAGCATATTGTTTTATTTTTTTTTTTTGAATTTTTTTGAATTTTTGTGAATTTTTTTATTTTAAATTTAAGCATTTTTTTGAATTCTTTTTTTTTTAATATAAAATTATTTTCTTTTTTTCTATATACATAGTTGTAATATGTAGCATATTTGTGTGCACTTAGGTACTTGAGAACTGCAGGAGTGCAGTAGCGTGTACGATCGCTGAAACATACATTGCTTGTTCACTTTTCCACGTGAAAATTTCTGTATAGTACGAGTAGTACGAGGGTGGTCCCAGAACTACCCGACATGACATATAGATGGCGGCAATAGTTTGAAAAAAATTACTATGGTGAAAAGCGGCAGCTTTATAAAACATATGTTCTAAGTTTCAAGGCGCCACATGGTTTAGTATTTTTTTTTTTTTTGGAGCCATCGAAAGTTAACGACCTCAGTGAATTTGTAAACATGGAAAAAATTGGTCACCGCTATGTAAGTCAATACTTTCATTTGAAAGGTTTCAGTTTAACGAATATTAAAGCCGAACTAGATTCTACGCTGGGGAAGTCTGCTCCTTCATTTACGACTATACCAGGTGTATACTAGCTTAAATCCGCTGTTTGCTCGTAGATGGCATCTTGTGGTGATTTGCGATGAAAAGTGTATACATATACTTTGAGAATCCTAAACGACAAAAAAATCGTGGGTCGATCCCGGCCAACCAGCAACTTCTTCACCAAGACCAAATCGCTTTGGACGCAAGACGATGCTGTGCATTTGGTGGGATCAGCAGGGTGTCATCTACTACGAGCTGTAGTAGAAACCTGGTGAAACTGTCAATGCTCACCGCTACCACCAACAACTAATGAAATTGCGCCGTGCTTTGGGTGAAATGAGGCCTAGTTATGAACAAAGACATGAGAAGCTGATTTTTCTCCACGACAACTCCCCATCGCACACGTCAAAACTGGTCCAAAATTACATGGACACACTCAATTGGGAGGTGCTACCTCATCTCGCTTATTCACCAGACCTGGCCCCATCTGACTATCACCTGTTTTCGTCGATGGGTCTCGCGCTCGCCGAACAGCACTTCCATTCGTATGAAGATGAATGGTTTGCATTCGAAAAATGAGGAATTCTTTTGACATGGTATACACAAATTGCCTGAGAGATGGGAAAAATGTATAGCTAGTGAGGGTAAATACTTTGAATAAATTAATTTTTGACTTTCTATGAAAAAAAAAGTGTGTTTTTTAACGAAAAACAGCGGATTTTAGCTTGTACACCTGGTAAAATATTGGGTGGCAGAGTTTAAACGAGGTCATACGAACTGCCAAGACGAACACCGTAGTGGTCGACCAATTGAGGTGGCCACACCAGAAACGATTAAGAAAATCCATAAAATGGTATTGGATGATCACCGGCTGAAGGTACGTAAGGAGCTAGGTGAAATTACAGGCATTTCAAAAAGTGCTATAGATCGAAAATTTGGAGATGAAAAAGCTGTGTGCAAGATGGATGCCGCGTTTGCTCACAATAGAACAAAAACAACGTCGTGAAGTGTTTGGCGATGTGTCACAGTAATAAAGCCAAGTTTTTGCGTCGATTCGTAACCATGGATGAGGCATGGGTCCACCAATTCACACCTGAGACAATGGAGTAGTCAAAGTAGTGTTGTTCCATCAGGACAATGCACCAGTTCACACATCCGCTATTGCGATGGCCAAAATCAATGAGTTAAAGCTCAAATTGCTTTAGCACGCACCTTATTCGCCAGATTTAGCTCCTTCGGATTATTTTCTATTTCCAAATTTGAAAAAATGGCTTGGTGGTAGAAGATTTGCAAACAATGAAGACGTGGAGCCAGCGGTAGATGGCTATTTTAATGAGCTAGAGAGTTCATACTATAAACAGGGTATCGAAGCTATAGAATATCGCTGGGAAACGTGTATCGTGTATAGAGCTAAAAGGAGATTATGTTGAGGAATAAAGAAACATTTTCCCAAATTTGTTGTTTTCTTTGTTAGGCCGGGTTGTTCTGGGAACGCCTTCGTATATTACTAATTCTCTATCTCCATCTCTTAAGGAGTCTTTCACAAAAAATGAACACAAAAACACCTGCAAACCGATAAACCTTCTCATAGCTGCTCGGGTACATATGTCCGACCATCAATAATTTTTTCTCCCCAGCATTTTCCCCGAAATATTTACTTTATACCTACATACCTTCAAAAGCGGTAGTCCATATCCGAGGCACTGTTGTATTCTTCACTGGGGGGAGGGTTTTTATGTGGTGGGTCCCAAGCTCAACGCACAACCTCGAATTGAGGGAAGTTTTTGCCACTCATTTTAGCTGCCGCTCAGCGGGTGCTGGAAGAACGTTGCCCGATGGTCGCCGCTTGGAGGCTCCCCATTAAAATGAAGATCGTCACAAGGAAGACCCCCCATTTAGAATGAAGACGTCATCGCATAGTAAGCAGGACAAACTACATGATGACGAATGAGTTGACTTGCGATGAGTTCAACAAGGATAGCGCTAGCTTCGCCAGGTTGAAGCAGTTAGCCACGTTGCCTTGTGAAAACTTCACCAGATGTTTGGAGTTTTCCAGAGAAAAATTCTGCGCATTATCTTCGGGTCTATTTGCGTTGATGGCGAGTACCGAATGAGGTACGTACAACGATGAGCTATATGAGCTGTACGCTGACATTGATATGGTCAAGCGAAACAAAATCCAGCGGCTGCGCTGGCTGAGTCATGTCGACCGAATGGAAGAAGACGCTTCAGCGAAGAGGGTATTTAATTCGGCACCCGCTGAAGGACGCAGAAGAAGAGGAAGACCAAACCTCCGTAGGTAGCATCAAGTGTTGGGTAACCTGGAGGCGCTTAATATATCCAATTGGCGCCAGCAAGCAAAGAACAGAGAAAACTGGCGTCGCATTATATGTCCGGCCTAAATCGATCATCGGTTGTTATGGCCACGCAAGAAGAATAGGAAGTGGTATTTACGTATCCCTTAGGTACAATCAATCAATCAATCAAATGAGAGCGCGATGTTGGAGCAAGGACATAATCCTTGTTCATCACCACGCGAAATCAGAACAAAGTCTGTTTGAGGATATGAGCCCTATAGGTGATACCTCTGGGGGCCAACCACAAGTGTTACGGGTACTACGACCAAACGAAATCTTTTGTACCCAAGCCCGTCTACGACACTAGAATATTCTCTACCTTTTTAATGACGGATAGAATTGATCTTGTCGAACTTTTGATGATTGAAGCTGGTGTTGGGAAACTCAGCTGAAAGTGTTTCGAGGCTAAGTCTGGCCAAGGTCGGACATTCGCAAAATAGGTACAAAATTAATGCAAATTTACCAGAAAATCAACAAATAACCACACAGTTGCCCAGAAATTGTATACTCTTTCTAGTATCTCTATCGCAACTCCTTAAGGGGGCTTGGGTTAAAAATTGTTTTTTTTTTTTATGGATTTTAAAAATAAAAACTAGGGGGTCTCGAAATGGAATTTCTTTTTTTGCTGCTTTTGCAAAAAAAAAAAAAATTCTTGAAATTAAGCAAACTTTATATTTTTGCCGTGAGTGCCGTGGTTAGTGTGTTGGCCTTCTGATCTGTAGGTCGAATATCGTAGGTTTGATATCGAAAAGATTTTTCTTTCTAACGGTACCCACCTGTCGGCAAGCAATTGGCAATTCTTCAGGCAGTAACAATTTGCCATGGAAAAGCTTCTAAAAGAACTCTGTGACAAAGCTCAGAAAAAGTGATGTCGCAAGAATTCTGCCGTTCGGAACCGGCTAAAATAAGTAGGTCCCTTCTAATACTGTCTAAAATTTAGCACGCATAACAGTAATGGAAGAGAAGCTCGGCCAATGAGCCCTTCGGGGCTTTAAGTGGCACATATTTATTTTTTTATTCTTTTTTTTTTGATTTTTGCACCATACAATTTGACTCATCCTAATGTGCATACAAATATGTTGCATTTAATATTTAAAATGTATTCCATTAAAAAGCAAGTTACCATTGCTATTGCTATCTACTGCAGGGTTCGGCAAAATCATTTTTGAGTGTGTATTGGTGAGCGCGAGAGAGAATTGCGCTGCACAGTGCTTATAAGAACAAAAAAAACGTATCAAATATGTCTGGCGTATAAAGTTGTGTTTTATTTTGTTTTTTTTTTTTTTATCAACAAAAAGAATAAAAATAAAAAGGAGGCTTATTAATTAATATTATTATTAATATCAATATTCTTGGAACAGTTTCTTGCTAAAAGAATATTTTTAATATGGCTCCTGTTTAATTTATTTCTGTGGTTGGAGCAAATGAATTTTAAGTCAGAAAAAATTTGTTCACAAAAATATGTTGAAGGCAGAAGTGATAAATACTTTAAAGAAATTTCTTTGAGTTGAGGATACAAAGAGTCGTCTAAATTTCTCCAAAACTCAATAATGTCTGATTCACTACATATATTAAAGCTCATTTCGCGAATCATTCTTTATTACCTGTCCCACAAAGCCCTCTCTTCTGCCAATCATGACACTTGCACCATCCGTGCATACTCCAGCAAGCTTACTTAGTTCGATTTTAGAAAGTTTTTCTAAAACGACTTCAAATACCAGCTTGCCGGTCACGTTTCCATAGAAAGTTTCTAATGAAAACATGGAATTAAAAACTTCGTAGTTGGAATTTACACTTCGAATACAAATAACTAGTTGGCAAAGGTCATTTATATCAGTGCTTTCATCCAAACATATTGAAAAAAATTTGCAAGAATTAATTTTCTTTTCAATTTCCGCTTCAATAAATACACCAATTTGATCTGTCCGCCGATATAAAGTTCTAGGGGACAAAGGAATGTTTTCAATGACATCGACCAAATGACTATTTAGTTTCTGCAAAACTTGTTTAAAAATGCCTTGCATATAAACCCCATCAGAAAAAGGCCTTCCCTTTTTAACAATATTTAAGCTAATCAAGTTAGACAAAGTCATTTTTATTGCGGTTTTTGGCTTCCCAGCGCCTTTTTTATCTTCATTTTCTTCTTTAGAAATCCATTCCTTCAGCCTTAAAAGGAAGCAGTTCCTTTTCTTTTCAATATATAAATTATCCCTTGCTTCACCCTGAAATTTGTCAAAATTCTTATGAAACATATCATAATGTCTTTTGACATTATGTTTCTTAAAACATAAAGAATTGTGGCAAAGGAGACATTGCATTGCATTGAAAGCATTCGGAATCATAAAATAATATTTTCTTGCAGCCATATTATCATACATGTCCACTGTAACAAGAAAAAATAAGAAAATTATTAGCGCACCCGTGCACGTGTTGCTTCGTTGCTGTCTCAACAACGATTGAATTGAAAGAGCGTAAGAATGCGTGTGATGTGGGAGAGCTCATATGAGCAGCTTTTGCCGATGCCTGATCTACTGTTAGTGTATGTATGTGGGGGTGTGCTTAAAAGTTTAAAATTTAGAGCTCCGTTTTTTCTTCTTTTGCAATTCAAAAATAAAATGCATTTTATTTGATATTCTATATGTATATTTTTTGTTTTCTTCAGTGCATTATATTGGTTTTTATTTTTTTATGTAATATAATTTAGTTCGTTGACTAGAAATAAAAACCAAATATTTTAGTAATTAAAATTAAATTAAAATTATTAAAGAAATCATATATGTAATAAAAATTAATTTTAAAAAATACTTGAGGGGTTGGGGGGTGGGTTGAAACAAATTCCAAACTATAATATTGTTTGTGATAGGCAATAAAATATATATATATATATATATATACATATATATATATATATATATATATATATATATATATATATATATATATATATATATAAATACGATTTCATTATAAATTGATCATTGTTAAGCATTATAAAATTATTATTATTCTTATTAATATTATTGTTGTTTTTGGCCAAACTCTAATAAGCATGTGTATTTCTTTAGAATATTAAAAAAAAAAAAATACAAATTCAATTACATATGTGACGGCAGCTTAGTGTATATACCATCTTGATCAAAAAGTTCCCGGAATAACCATCGTGTGGCGTTCCCATTGTTCCAATTTGAAATGAAATTGATTGAAAATTGTAAAAAAAAAAAATCGCCAACACACACAGAGATAGATGTACTTTTGGCTATGTAACTTTTGCAAATGTCAAGCTATGACGCTAAGATTTCGAGGGAATATCAACAACAGATGTACCAACTAAACAAAAAAAAGAAAAAAAACAGGACTCAAATTGGAACAATGGGAGCGCCACATGGTAATTAGTCCGGGAACTTTTTGATCAAGGTGGTATGTGTATGTGATCATACAAATAGTTTCTCTATTATATGCATCTACATAGATAGTTAAGTATTGTTTTCAATTAGTTTCTTCTATTTAATTCTATATAATTGATTTTTTTTAAAAACATAATTATAGTTATTTCAAGTGTTTATTCCTTTTACAAAACAATATAGTCAATGCCATTGGTGATGTGAAAAACAACTAAGAGCCAATGACAGTATCCAGATTGCGTAGTATCCAGATTGTATTTATATATATTGTTTTTTTTTTTTTTTGTACATTTCTTTTTTTTTTGTTTTCATTAAATTGAGTGTTGTATCCCATACATATATCGTTCATGTTTGATGATAATTGAAAAATAAAAATAAAAAAATGTAGTTTTATTGTATCAAAGAAAATGAAAACACAAATTAATAAATTACATTATTATAAAATATTATTTTTCATTCTATATTGTATAAAAATATAGTTTTTTATTTATTTATTTTTTTTTTAGTAATACTAGATCATATGAATACATATCGTACAATACAGCTTATATGCAGAAGACTCAAAATCAGCATAAAAAAAATAAAAAAAAAAAATTAAATATAAAAATTAAAGAAAACCAAAATTATATGTAATATTATATTTGCATGAAATGCATCTTCTTCTTACTAAATATAAAATTTATTAAAATGGATCAAATTGTATGGATTTTGGATTTATGGATTTTTTTCGATAAAGCTATGTATAATACAAAAAAAAAAAAAAAAAATAAAAATCAATCTTTATATGATTTTATAGTAATATTGTTCCAAATTAAATTTTGTAGTTTTTGAAATTTTCTAAATAAATATTTTTCTTAATAAAATCATAAAAAAATTCAATAATAAAATGAAAAAAAATGTAACTTTGTATGAGAAGTAGGCGTGGTTCTCTTTCGATGACGCCCATTTTTAAACTTGTCTATACATTAATAAAAATAATTGTATCTAGGAAGTTTCAACCCAATAGCTTTGCTATTTTCATTAGCAGTGTGAAAAAATGCATTTAAAAACATACTTTTGTATGAGAGCTGGGCGTGGTTTTAATCCGATTGCGCTCATTTTTAAACTTGTCTATACATTAATACAAATAATCATATGTAGCAAGTTTTAACGCCATAGCTTTATATTTTCGTGCGTAAATTGTGAATTGATGCATTTGAAAACGTACTTTTGTATGAGAAGTAGGCGTGGTTTTCATTCGATTGCGCCCATTTTTAAACTTGTCTATACATTAATGAAAATAACCATATGTAACAAATTTTAAGCCAATAGCTTTATATTTTCATTAGCAAAGTGTGGAAAAATGCATTTGCAAGCATAATTTTGTATGAGAAGTAGGCGTGGTTTTCTTTCGATTACGCCCATTTTTATACTTGTCTATACATTAATAAAAATAATCGTGTGTAGCAAGTTTCAACTCAATAGCTTTATATTTTCGTGTGTAAATTGCGAATTGATGCATTTGCAAACATAATTTTGTATGAGAGCTAGGCGTGGTTTTCATCCGATTATGCTTATTTTCAAATATGTCTATTCTCTGATAAAACTAACCTCATACACCAAATTTTAATCAATTAGCTTTATATGCATGACATTTGAATAGTTTTCTAAGTTTCCAAATAGTACTTTCGTATGGAAAGTAAGTGTGATTTTCATCCGATTCAGCCCACTTTTTAATAAGTCTACTTTCTGGTAGAATTAACATTATGCCGATTGTTTTATATGCATGAAGTGTGAAGTTATTTTTAAGATCCCAAATCATATTTTTATATGGGAGCTAGATGTGGTTATTATCCGATTCAGTCCACTTTTTAATATATTTGATCTCTGGTAACATTAACATTATATACATGTCCGATAGCTTTATATGCACGAAGTGTGAAAATATTTTTAAGACCCCCCAACTCATATTTTTGTATAGGAGCTAGGTGTGGTTTTTATCCGATTCAGCCCACTTTTTAATATATTTGATCTCTGGTAACATTAACATTATATACATGTCCGATAGCTTTATATGCACGAAGTGTGAAAATATTTTTAAGACCCCCCAACTCATATTTTTGTATGGGAGCTAGGTGTGGTTTTTATCCAATACAGTCCACTTTTTAATATAATTGCTCTCTGGTAACATTAACATTATACACCAAGTTTTAGTCTAATAGCTCTCTATATGCATGAAATATGAACATAATTTAAAGTTTCCAGAATGTTCCAATGAAGATGTTTATCAGATTTCGACTCACTCACAAAGAGAATCTGTTTTTTTTAGTGAAAATAATTGTTTGTACTAATTTTCAGTACGATTGCTGTATAACTATGGAAGTTTTTATACGAAAAGATAATTAAAAGGACATACAGAGGGCTATCCAGACAGACGACAGAAGCACAAACACAGATTACAGTCATGACTAAATCATAACAAATTATGATTATGATTAATAATAACTATAATTTTTCTATTTTTTTTTCTTTATTAATTTATTGTCTCCTCAGCTTTGTTAGATGTAGCAAAGCGTGGCCGACAACAAATATATTCTTGACTTTTTGAATGTCTAATGTAAAAAAAAATGTGAAGAATATTGTAATAAACAACATACGATAATTCCTTATAGAATATATAATATAATAAAATATATATTTTGAAAATTTCAAAAAACTCCAAAATCGACTTAGAGCAATTTTACTTAGAATCATCTTAGGATTGCTTTCTTTTTGCTATATGCTTTATCGAAAAAAAAAAATCCAATCCACAGTAATATTTTTATGTAAATGTATAGTTATTCATGTGATTTTTTTTTCTCTCTCTCTTTCTAACATATTAATTCATTTTAATATCAATCCTAAAAGTATGCTACAAAAAAGACTACAATATATTTTTAGTGTACTTCATAATGCATTTAGATGCGTATTCAATTTTTGGCGATTCCCAAGGTGTTACATAATTTGTCATCATTGTCATAATTGTCATTACAAAATAAAATAAAAAAATAATAATAATAATAATTTGTTTAAAATATGCTCTTTTGTGTTTTTCTTATAAAAAATCGTTTTAAGATGAATAGTAGCCGGCATGCTATATTTTCGGCATACACATTATTTTGAAGAGCTATTAGAAATGTATTTTTATGCAATTCATAATTATGACATTATGACCTTATGAGACATATTTTGTGAATCATCCATCGATGTAAATAACATTAAGTAGGCGACTAAAATAAAAAGGCAATTTTTGATGGTTGATTTATCTTTAGCACCCCAAAACACATGTATAGATTATATACCTATAAATTTTGCACAATATATTAAAAAAAAAACTTAATTTCATTTTATACAAAAAAAAAAAAATATATATATAAAATAAAAATAATAAAAAAATATATAAAATAAAAATAAAAAAAAATAATTTTAGCTACAATAAATACAATTTCGAATATAAAAATGTGTGTAAAAAAAATTATATAGGTAGGGACGAGAGTGAGAGAGAGACTATGATTTTGGCATATAATTGTGAAACAAAAAATAATAATTTTAATATAATAAATATACTATAAATGATGTGTTCGGGTTAAAGACGAATGGAAAGAGTGTAACTACGTTTCATAGGAATGTGGAGCACTACCAGGTGTACAAGCTTAAATCCGCTGTTTGCTCGTAGATGGCGTTAGTGAGCATATCGAGCTATTATCGACTGTGTATCCTTTTTTTTTTTATAAGTTCGACACCTGTTTACATCAATTAGTAAACATCATCAGTGATTTCATACAACAACATACATTTTTCCTCGTATAATCATGTCTAGTTTCGTGCCAGAAAAAGAGCATATGCGGGAAGCTCTACTTTTTTGCTTCAATTTGAAGAAATCTGCTGCTGAATTGCATCGAATGCTTGTGGAGACAGTGCGAAACCACTTGTAGAGACTGGTTTCGTCGGTTCAAAGAAGGCCATTTTGAATTGAGTGACAAGAAGCGTGAAAATAGACTCAGAAAAGTTGAGGACCATGATTTGCCAGCTCTTTTGGATGAGGACGATATCCAATCGCAAAAAATGCTTGCCGAACAGATAGATGTTACTCATCAAGCCATTTCGATACGTTTACGAGCAATGGGGAAGGTTCAAAATTTTTTGTTTTATCGAAACATAGCGGATTTAAGCTTGTACAGCTGGTATTCCATTTGTATTTCTTCTGATTGTCGTCAAATAATATTCCATTTTTTAACACAATTTCGTATTGGACCATATTAATTATTAATTATTCATATACAATATATAAATGTTGCACAAAAAGAGCTTACAAATCAATCCATAGCCAAACGAATAATGTCTTTTTGTATGAAACCCATATAAAATCGTACAAATTATTCATGAGATATTATTTTTTTTTATGATTATATAGAAATTTTTATTAAGAAATTACTTTCGCATTGTCAATACGTTGAAAATATACAATATTTAGAAAAAATACGAAGAAATAAACCAGAAAGACTTTTCGCACTAATATGTAGTATGAAATATCAGCACGAACGAATACTCTCCATCATAAATTGTAATATTGTCACATATGACATTATGTATTTTTATGTGTAACTAAAGCGAGACAAATTATAAGGCAAAGCGAAAGTTTGACGAAAGTGATTATGACGTTTGATGAAAGTGAGTATAAAATTTAACATTAAAAATCATATAGATGCCATTAAATAAATATAATTTTAGAAAATAATGCAATAAAATATTGCTTCATTTTGGCACTCATGTGCGCGCTCTCTCTCTCTCTCTCTCTACCTTCATTTATCGCTTTATCGCTGTGATGGAAAAAATCAATGTGGCGTCTTAAGTACAATGAAATAGAGGGGCTCAAACTCATAGTGAGCTAAGTCAAATTATTCAAAATTTTCAAAAAAGTTAATTTTGCATTTGATCTCATAAAAATTAAAAAAACGGCGATTAGACATGCATTTTGCTGATCCTAATGTTTTACTCAGAAATATGTGCTACTTCGCTATTTGTATAAATTGCTTGTAATCTTAGGCAAAAGTGAAAATGAAGTAAATCTACATGATTAAAATTGTGACTTACTTCACTATGAAGAATCTAAATCAACCAAATCGTGAGTAAAGTGAAGAATAAAAAATGAAAGAGATGAAATATAAAAATTATACAACAAAAACACATAATAAGACGTCATACTAATTTTCGGGAGTATTAAAAAAAAAAACACTTTTTTTTTTTAAATTTATGAATAACATTTTATTTTAGTATATTATGGGTACAAATGTGCGCTTAGATACTAGCTATAAGCTGAAAAATTATTAGGCTCTTAAATTACACTATGCGTAATAAGAGCAACGAGAATGTGAAATATGAAAAAATATGATTTTAGCTAGAGAAGACGAGTCGCTTGACATATAAAGGGGCAATAAGATGAAAAATAGTTTCAAATGTCCACCCCTTAATTGAAAGTTGACCTTGAGAGCAGCTCGGTATAATTCGAATTTTATTTTGAATACCGGAGCAATACCCTTTGTAGGCCCAGAACGCTTCTGTGGTCTTAGAAAAACTGGGAAAACCTACCACAGGGTTGTCGCAATCCAAGATACTTTTAGGGACCTATAACCTATAACAACTTGAGGAATGTGGAATCAGTTTAAACAAGAATAATATAAGAATCATCACGGTGGTATTAGACAGGACACTGCAGGCTGAATTATCCTACCTAACGAATCTTCTCGGATGAAACCTGCCGATATTGCAGGGATGAGAATGAAACTGCACAACCATGTGTTGGGAATGTGCCCAGCACTTATGAACACAAGAAAAAAAAAAACTTCGGAGAATTTATAATACCGGAAAATCTGCTGAAGTCCATTAGGGTAGGATCTATACTAATCTTCCTAATGGATGCTGGACTTAGAGAAATACTCTAGTCCATGATGGGGTGCACAATCGAACTAAGGTCGCAGTGCAATACAACCCTCTAATAATAATAATAATAATAATAAGTGCGTTGTACTTCTGATCCATAGATCGTGGCTTCAATCTTCGGCTGAGGCTACTTTAATATCGAAAAGATTTCTCTTTCCGGCAGCAATAAATGATCATGCAAAAAACTGCTTCTTAGAGCTCTGTAACAAAGCTCCAAAAAAAAGTGATGGCACAAAGGTTCTGCTGTTCGGAACCGGGTAGGTCCTTTCTAAGACTGTCCAAATTTGACATGCCCATTCAATACTGGAAAAGAAGCACTACAACGTGCCTCTCTGGCTTAAGTGTCTCCTCTCAGAGAGACCTAACCCCATGTAAAACTAGTAAAACTGCATTTTTTTATCATAACTTTAAACATTTGATGGATGATTTCCAAATATTATATATTGTTGAAAATGTTTCGAGGGCCAGCATATTTGCTTCGCATTTGTCATTGAGATCCGAGGTTAGCTAGTGGTAGTGTAAAATAAATAAATATGTGGAATTTAAAGCCCAAAGGGCTCTTTAAATTTGGACAGTATTCGAAGGGGCCGACTTATTTTAGCTGGTTCCGAACTGCAGAACCCTGGTGACATCACTTTTTTTGAGTTTTGTCGCAGAGTCCTTTTAGAAGCCTTTCCATGGCAAATTGTTAGTGCCGGAAGAATTGCCACGACCTACAGATCAGAAGGCCAACACACTAACCACTGAGCTACTGCAACCACGGCAGATTTTGCTAGTGGCGAATTGTACTTCCATTATGTAGCGTTTTTTTTTTGTTCATAGCATTTTTGAAGACCTTAAAAATTTTTGGCGCATCTTTAGAATCAAAGTTAAGATTCAACTTAAAAATAGTATCGAATTTTTTGATAAATTTACCATATAAAAATCTCTCAAAAAACCGATGCTAAATTTCAGTTAGAACATAATTTTGACTATGAAAATATACACAATGGAAACATTTGCCTCTGTAGTCGTCTGAGATGCAATTTCAGAGCTTATACGATATTTGCAAATCGTCTCTTAAATGTCAAAGTTTTGATAAAAATACAGTTTCGATTGTTTCTTACAGGGTGCAAAAAAATTAAAATTCAAATGTTGTCTATGTGATGCTCTCAATGCAAGTTAGAACATAAATTTGACTATGAAAATATGCACGATGGACTCTTTTGCCTCTGAAGTCGTCTGAGAAGCAATTTCAGAGTTTATTGCAATATTTGCAAATTGTCTCTTAAATGTCAAAGTTATGATAAAAATACAGTTTCAACTGTTTTGTGCGGAGTGCAAAATTTAAAAATTAAAATGGCGTCGATATGACCCCCTCCAGGCAGGTAGGCTTTCAATTAAAGACTGGGGTATTTGAAACTTTTCGAACATCGACGCATTTAATTGTACCCATGAGCTGCGAGTTGAAATTAAAGAAAATATGAAGGATGAAGAATGCTACATGATTTTAATTAGGGTCTTCCAAAATAAAATGTATAAAATTACCATAAAAAAAATTTAAAAAATCAAGAAAAAGAGAAACAACCACAAGATGAAGAATAATGTATGAGCTACATTAATACAATTTTGAATAGATTAAAAGTTTGTCGGAGGAAAAAAAAAAAATGCAAAAATCCAAACAAATACTTTACTAATTCTAATTAGCAATTGAAAATACATAATATACCACCTTGATCAAAAAGTACCCGGAATAACCACCGTGTGGCGCTGCCATCGTTTCAATTTGAGTTCTGTTGTTGATATTCCCTCTAAATATTAGCGTCATAGCTTGACATTTGCAAAAGTTACGTAGCCAAGAGTACATCTATCTCAGCCTCACAAATCATGTCTTTTGCGAAGTCAAGATGGTCTTTTTTTTTTTTTTTTGCATGAAATTGATTGAAAATTGTAAAAAATCGCCAACACAAACAGAGATAGATGTACTTTTGGCTATGTAACTTTTGCAAATGTCAAGCTATGAGGCTAAGATTTAGAGAGAATATCAACAACAGATGTACCAACTTGACAAAAAAAAAAAAACAGAACTCAAATTGGAAAGATGGGAGCGCCACACAGTGGTTATTCCGGGAACTTTTTGATCAAGATGGTACATGCCTTATTAAATCTCTCTCTCTCTCTCTCTCTCTCTCACTCTATATACTAACTAGCTACAAAATAAATATAAAATAAAAAAATAAAAAATTAATAATCACAATTTTTTTATACAATTTTCTCTCTTATAATATAACATAATGATGTTGTTTTTCTTTGATGTTGTGTTTTGTATTTTTTTTATGATTTTTTGATTTATGTTTTTTTTTCTGCATTCTATTCTATTCAGTTTTTCTTTGTCTTATACGATTTATACTTAAATAAATATATGTCGTGTAGTATCATATATGCATGTGCATGCATGTAATAAAATATGATTATTTATTAATCTAAGCTAAAGTATTTACTCATAAGTGCATCAGTTTACATTGTCATTTCAAACATCATCATCATCATAATCGTTATGCTTATTTACGTCATCATAATTTATATATATTTATATAGTTATTATATTAAAATTTTTATATCAATTGTGTGTTATTGTTCTTTTTGTTTTTGTTTTTAAAAATCAATTTGTTCATGCTAATAATTAATGTATTTTGTTGTTAATACTAATTTTTGAATTAATTCAATCAATAGGATACATTATTGTTTACACGATTTCTCTCTTATATTTGTAGGTTAGAGTGTATGTGTAGTATAGCTAGGAATAGAGATAGAGTTTTCTTACTTTTTAATTAAGTAGTGGTGATGCATAAATATTAATTTCATTGTTGTGGTTGTGTTTGTTGTGTTTTAATTAATGGAAACTTAAACGCTTCCTTACCATCATTTATTATACAAATACTGCCTTGCTATTACGAGTATTTATGTATGTAGTATTTGTTTGTTTCTCTTTCACATTCACGTTGTATAGGTGCGTATAACATCACGTATAATTGCTCTACATAATGGACATTGTCCACCGCCAACACCACGCCATTGTTGTATAGCACAATTATAGCACATACACATATGACCACACATATAGAGTACCGAATCAATTTGATTCTCATAACAGATGGTACATTCAGCATTGGCTGATGTAGAACCATTTGCTGATGTATTCGCATCGCTTGATATGACACCATGCTGCTGCTGATGATGATGATCGACTGTATCCATTTTTGCTCCCCATTTATTTATACTTTGACCATTTACCATTGATTTTGACGTCTAATGATGATGTGAATATGAAAAAGAATAGCAGAAAAAAATATTTCAATTAAAAATGCCATAATAATTGGAAGAAAAATAAATTAATTGAATTTTGGATTGCTAAAAAATGACGTATTTTTTCTTTAGAAGTAATATTTAAAGGTTTAAATAAAAAAAAAAAATTAAAATTTTTAATAAAAAAATTTATTGAAAATTGTTTTGATCCAAAAGTTCGTCTCGTTTTTTTTTTTAAGAATCAATTTAAAGGAATAACATTTAAACGAAGAAGAAAACAATTATTGAATATTGTGGTGATGCAAAATTTCGTAACGCTCTCTTTTTTTCTTTTAAAAATATATAAAGATTTTACTGAAAAATTAAATAAAAATTTTGAAGAAAAAAAAAATATTATATTGATGCAAAAGTTCGTCTCGATTTTTTAAAGAAATAACATTCAAACGAAGAAGAAGAAAATTATTGAATATTGTGGTGATGCAAAATTTCGTAACGCTCTTTTTTTTTCTTTTAAAAATATATAAAGATTTTACTGAAAAATTAAATAAAAATTTTGAAGAAAAAAAAAATATTGTATTGATGCAAAAGTTGTTCTCGTTTTTTTTTTAAAGAAATAATTTAAAGAAATAACATTCAAACGAAGAAGAAGAAAATTATTGAATATTGTGGTGATGCAAAATTTCGTAACGCTCTTTTTTTTTCTTTTAAAAATATATAAAGATTTTACTGAAAAATGAATAAAAATTTTGAAGAAAAAAAATATTGTGTTGATGCAAAAGTTCGTCTCGTTTTTTTTTAAGAAATAACATTTAAAGAAATAACATTTAAACGAAGAAGAAAATTATTGAATATTGTGGTGATGCAAAATTTCGTAACGCTCTTTTTTATTTTCTTTTAAAAATATATAAAGATTTTACTGAAAAATTAAATAAAAATTTTAAGAAAAAAAAAAATATTGTATTGATGCAAAAGTTCGACCTGTTTTTTTAAATGGAAATAATACGAGTAATTAGAAGAAAAATCCGTAGATTATTGTATTGATGCAGAACTTAATTAATTTATTTTTTTTAAGAATGTCAAATTGTCAAAGTTGCTGTCAACTGTCATCTATCAAAGTTAGGCAATCTCTTTTATTCATTAAAGTTTGCCATTTCATAATGGAAATACTGTTCCTTTTTAAGAAATTAATTTTGTAAAAGTTGTTCAATTGAAATGAAAGTGTAATGGGTCAAACCGCCAAACAAGTCTTATATGATTGCTAAGATTTTTCAAAATTTCATTGTTTTTTTGGCACTTGGACTTTCATCATTTTAATTGCGTCTCCATTTCCATTTAGTTGAGCATCTATATACGATTGGATGCACAAACCCCACCTTGACCATATTAATTTTTTCATAAATTGCTTCTAAATATCTCTCTCCTTTTTCGTCATCTGCCTCTCCTGGACTTATGTTATTGCGATTGTCTAAAATAATTTTCACGAAACTTTTCAAACAACCCCATTTATTCGATCATGTCCAATGGAATGAACGAACTTTTGTGATGAACCAGTGTATGTATGCTTTATAAATTAATTTAGAAAAGCCATTTGGCATAAGGCCCAATACATAAATATACATTTACACAATTTGTTAATTAATAAGCCAAATAAATAATTGGACAGTTTATTAACAAAATTAATTCAAAATGAATTAAATAGAAAAAGAAAGAAATTGGAAAACTTAACATCGGTAATATCGAAGCTCAGATAGCATATATCATGATAGGTAGGCATATTTTTGAAAAAAAAAAAAAGTACTTTTGTGCCACAGATTGCCGTGGTTTTCATTCGAAAGCGCTAATTTGCAAACACACTTACACGTTGATCGAGATATTCGAATATGCCGAACCTTAGTCCTATAGCTTAATTTGTTCAAGCGTAAAGTGTGAAAATATACATAAGTTTGTATGAAAGGTAGGCGTGGTTTTTATCCGATTTATCTCATTTTCGAGTATTATTAATTATTAGTAAAAATAATTGTATGTAACGAATTTCAGCTCGATAATATTATATTTTCGCGCGGAAAATGTGAAAATATACATACGGAAGCATATGTTTGTATGAGAGGTAGGCGTGGTTTTTATCCGATCTTGCCCATTTTCAAATATCTTTTTTAGTTAGTAAAAATAATCGTATATACCAAATTTCATCTTGATAGCTTTATATTGTCGTGCGCAAAGTGTGAAAACACACCTTCAATATTATAATTTTGTATGGGAGGTAAGCGTGGTTTTTATCCGTTTCAGCCTGTTTGCAAATATATTAATTCTGTGGTGAGACCAACTTTACAGACTCAGTTTTAGTTCGAAAGCTTTAAATTTTTGCGCTTGAAGTATAAAAACACATAATCAACAACATACTTTTGTATGGGAGATAGGCGTGGTTTTCATCCGATTTCGACCATTCATGAACTTATGCGTTCGTTGGCGAAAATAATCGTATGTAACAGTTTTCAGCACAATCGCTCAATAATTATGGCAGTTATCGTGAGAAAAAACAGACAGACATGGCTAAATTGAGGTACAAATATGGAGGAAACTACAAAATAAATGACTTACATCAATATATTGGCCGGTACTCGCTGTAATGATGCCACCACTTGAACAGGTGGCATTGGCTGCTATCACACCCGCCGTTGTCGGCATCGTTGACTGCTGATTACTACTGATACGCGCCTGACTCACCGATAGAGCACCATTCAAATCATGCATGGACGCACTGGCGGCAGGCGGTGGGAGATTAACAACAAGCACCGTACCACCACCGTTCGGTTGTATTTGTAAAATATCACCATTCGATGGTACACTAATCATACGTCCAGTGGTGGTGGTCGTTGTGCTTGTTGTTGTGGATGAGGTGGCGCTGTTGTTGCTATTATTATTATGGTTACTATTGTTGGCAGTATTATGTGCTTGCATGGAAGCCAACGATGCCGATGAATTATTGATGACACTATGCGTTACAACATTCAATTGCTGTGCTGTTGGATGCAACAGTTTGCGTGATTCTGATATTTGACTATTAAGACTATTCATCGATTCGGAAACAGTTGGCATATTCGCCAGATGTGTAGATGATGAGGAGCAGGTGGCATTTGATGATGATAGTTGCGACGGATATGCGGCGGCAACCATATTTGGCAATTGTTGACGGAACATACGTACCGATTGTGTGGAGCCGTAGACATCGAGAAAGGCCCACAATTGTAACGATTGATCGACATGCATTACGACAACGGCCGGGCCATTATTCTTGCTGATCGTCACCTCACCGTTTGGTGCCACATGGAAGGCAATCTCATCGCCACGTTGCGGTGTCGATGCGATATCTTTGCTGACCACCCAATACTCGGGACGATCCAATAGAAAATCGGAATCATTTGGCAAATCGGATGGTTGCAATGAGGCCGGATTGCATGAAGTCAAGCCGAGTGCCAGTGCGCCCACATACATTTGTTCCGTTTTCAGCACCTGCACGATCACCTTCTCACCGATGCGTATGGGACGGGCGGTGAAGACGTAACCTTGACAGAAATCCGTTTCAGTTCGTGCTGCAATGAAACGATCGAGAGACAAACGTACATTACGGCCTTTGGTTATGTGAAAAGGCACCGGTATCAGACGACCATTGGCATTATAGCGTAACGGTGGCAGCCCATTGGCGATATCATTGGCAATTGCAGCATGTTCGGCAGCAGCAGCCGCAACAGCAGCAGCATTATTGCTTAGATTCAACGATTGCAACGATGGTATAAGTTGTCTCTCCAATTCATGCTCAAGACTGGGTAGCGAACGTCTCGGCTGCTGATGTGATGGCGGAGGAGGATGGTGGGATGAGGCGATCGTATGTGCCATTTGTGGACCAGCTCCTCCACCACTGACTGCCAGATTATTTGTCATATTTGCAGTACTGCCACAACCATTATCCTGCTGATTGATATAGAGGCGGGCATCGACAAATTCAATTGCCGTACAATTGCCATATATATCAATCATAGTCCAGAGTAGGCCACGTGTATTGACGCCCGCAAATAAGATACCCTTTTCCTCATTATTAATCCCATATATAACGTTACCGGCCGTATTTACGTAGTAGAAGAGTATGTTCTCCTTTTCACAGTATTGCTCAGGTACTGCCTTGCCCCAAAAGCCGGGACGATGTGTTAAATCTGGACACAAATATTTCGGCAGTGAATGCTCCAATGTGGCCGGATCATTATTTGTGAAACCGATACGAATGCCACCATTCCAATTGTATGAAATGCCATTAAATTTGACACAGACACGTTCGTTAATACGAATCGGTCGTGCCGAGAATGTGATCGCACGACAGTAACTTTCGAAGCGGCGTGCGCAAGTGCCATCACGTGAAATACGTATAGAATCACCGTGCACCGAATGAAATTGTAATGGTGGTCCTGCATACGACGATGGCGACTGGCGTACTGAAAGTAAGAAGAAGAAAATGGTAAATAATTAAATGGTGCTTGGTGCATTTTTATGCTAAAAATAAGACAAACAAATTTCAAATTTATGCTGATCGTGCTGAAATATTGATACTACTCTATCTAGTATCATAATATAATTATTGTGAATGGCACTATTTAAAAAAAAAATACTCATTTTTTCCACAAATGACAAGTTAATCTGCTATGAGCATATGTCGTCGCATGCTTCATAAGAGAAACAATGAAAAAAAAAAACAAACAATTGAAGATTGTGGTTAAAAATATTTCAACGATGGCAGCACTTCTCTTATGCCACATGTCAAATGAGGGTACAAGAAAGAAATATCAAATAAAAAACTCTGCAAATTTGCTAATTTTGAATTTTACAACAAAGCATCAGAGCAAGCTGCAACAACAGTTGCAGCGATATTGGTTCAACGACACTTATGCAGTGAGGATCGTTCAATAAGTACTTTTATTCCAAGACATGCGTTACTGAGCAAATTTGACATTACCGTCGTACATTGCCATCCAAAGTCAATAGATGTATCAAATTTCAGACTGATTCACAGACCAGGTGGCCCGACAGACGTGGTTACCGAGAAAAATCTTGAAAAGGATCACCACGTGATTCTCGCAGATCACCGCACTATAATGCGTCAAGTAAAAGGCAACGCAGGCATCTCAAACGAATAAATTAAGTATGAGAAAACTGTCACCGTGATTGCTCACGGCAATGACAACGCTGAATTTCTCTAAACGCCATTTTTGCGTCGTGTCATAACCGTTGGTGATATCTGAAAACATTATTATACCCCAAAGACCAAGCGAACGTCAAAATAATAGTTTTGAAATAATCATCTAGCACCAATTAATTCCCCTGGCACACAAAAAATAATGTAAAACTCTCTTGTCCCTGAATTCGTATTGTTGGTTGGCTTAACTTGATTAGATCGTAATTTGTTTCTAATCTCAAACGAGAAAAATTGCCTTTAGGGAGTTGAAATACAATGCTGACCTCCTATCGCCCCTAGATCGTTGAAATATTTGATCTATCCCCATTAATTCTTGTGCCCAAACATTTCCTGCTCTTAAGATTTTTGAAAAATTCATTCCTCTCTCTACTCCATTACTCCATTTCACTCTACTCAATTTGTTTAAGGAAGTTCCCCTAAAAAATTCATGCTTCCAGCGTGCCAATATTTTGCCCGAACATACTTGCTCCCTAATTTCACTTCTTAAGAAAACTCCCCTGCAAAGTGAATTTAAGAACACATGAAAATCGACAAATGACCACATAATTGCCATTAGACTGTTGAAATGTATGACTGACCTTCATTAATTCTTCTAGTTCCAACATTTTACCCAAACATGCTTACCCCCTATCTCCACGCCTTAAGAGGGCTCGCCTACAAATTCAATGTTTCTATAAAACTCAATTAATGGAGTCAAATGTATAACTAACCTTCAATCATTTTATATTTCCCAACATTTCTTTCGGAATCTACTTAAAGTCGCCATTACTTAAGGGGGCTCATCTGCTTCCCTGATATTTTTATAAAATACGTTCTCACTAGTTCAAGAGTGCCCTTATTGGGTTCAAATAGTATATGAATGACCATATTCATGTTTTCATCATAATATTTTTGTCAAACATATGTACTATACTTATCCCCTATAACCATCCATTCAGGGTTGCCATACAAAATGAACGAAGAAACTGAAAATCGACATATAATCCCATAGATGCTTAGAAATTGCTACCAGGAAGGCAGTGGAAGGCTTAGAAACTTTTCTCAAGCATACTTATTCCCTAAATCAGTTCGTAAAGGAGGCTGCCATGCAAAATGGAAAACAAAACATCTGAAAATCGACAAATACCCCCACAGGTTCCCAGCAATCGCCCCTAGATCGTTGAAATATTTGACCTATCCCCATTAATTCTTCTGATCCCCTTATACTTCCCTACTATTTACTATACATACCCCTTAGGGGAGTTCACCATTAAAATTTATGTCAGACTTGTCCCAGAGTGGAGTCAGAGGTTTGCCGTGGAGCATACAAGGATGTATTGAAAGGTTTATTTTTTCAAGATTTCAGATTTCGAAGATTAATTTTTTGAAAATTTTATATCAATACCATTTATTAAAGCCCCAAAGGGCTCATTGGCCGAGCTTCTCTTCCATTACTGTTGTGCGTCTTAAATTTGGACAGTATTAGAAGGTACCTACTTATTTTAGCCGGTTCCGAACGGCAGAACACTTGTGACATCACTTTTTCTGAGCTTTGTCACAGAGTTCTTTAAGAAACTTTTTCATGGCAAGTTGTTACTGTCGGAAGAATTGCCAATTGCTTGCCGACAGGTGGGTACCATTCGAAAGAAAATATAATTTCCCTTAAAAAAAAAAAAAAACAAATATATAGCAACAAAAAAAAAAAAAAAAAATGCCAACAGTTGCAAAAATACATAAAAGATCAACATTGAATTACAAGAGCTGATCCAGGCCGACAGATCTTTGACATACGTAAAGGCAAGTCGTCAAGATATTCATATTTATTATGCAAAAGAATAGCATATGTAGTATGAAGAAAATGAATAACAAAAAAAAAAAAAAAAAAACCAAATAAATAAATAAAGAAATACCAAAAAAAGAAAAGAAATCAAGCATACGACGACATAAGGACGATACCAGACGCGTGCCATCAGGCAACAAACAAACAAAAATACGTACATACGAGGAGTAGATCTAAAAATACACACGCAGATGTAGTGAACAACAACAACAACAACAACAACAACAACATGCATACATTCATGTCTACATGGTACAGCTTACAACGTCTGTCTACCCAACAAAACAAAAAAAGGGCATACCATTGTGAAACTGAGAGTATATGTGTGTAAGTCGAGCCGAGAGAAGCAATACAGGATTAAAGATGTTTATTTTGAAAATTGGTCAAATAGGCATGTGCCAGCTGTCTTTAGATGATGATTATATTGCTGCTTGTTGTTGTTGTTGTTTATTTTATATATATGTAAAATAATAAAAGTGATCTAGTTAAAATCAAACGATCGATCGAGGGGTGAATATAGTGTATGTACGTAAGTACATGATGGCGGATGAAGAGCAACAAATGCACTAAAAGTATGTAGTAGAATGAAGAAAGTCACAATGAAGATGATGATAATGATGATGTTGATCATAAGGGCAAAGACTTGTAGCTTAGACAATCGCATGATAATGAAAAGTAATTTACAAATACATATGTAGTATAGTGTAGGTAGGAACATGAGTACTTATATACAAAGAAGTCTGATATTGCAACCCCTAAAAAATTGTATATATGTATATGGCTTATTTTTGGGATCTTTTTGCTTTTATATGTATACCTTACATACACATACATCTGAACAAATGTGTCAAAGCGCATTAAGGGATACTACTTAGGTACGCACACCAACACATATATGAATATAAGAAAAGTGGGGGTAGTTTTTGAAAAAAATATCATACAAAACCTATATTACTCGTACTTGTATGCCTGCGCGTCATATTATTAATAAAACCGACAGATGTTTAAACTTCCACAAAAATTATCTAAAGGAAAAATATAGAGAGAAAGATACGATGGAACAGAAAATGTGGCTTTACTTAAAACCCTAATATAATATCTTTGAGATATGATTATATGTAGGCATGTATGTGTGTATATATGTACGAGTATGTCTGTCAAATGTATATTATAATTGTATGTAGCAATTCACTAAGGAATAAGTATGATTTGTAAACAAAAAAGTTGTATTTTAAAAAGGAGGGGTTGCCAGTGTTAGACATATATATATATATATATATATATGAAATGCTTAGAGCAACATGTGTAGATAACGACAGTAGAGTATCAACGTCCACGTCTTTTGATTTGATTTTCAAAATATAAAAAAAAAAAAAAATATACCAATAATAATAATAATAATAATAGAAGCAAAATATATGATTACAATTACTTGAATTGTAATAAAAAAACAAAACCCATTACAATTACATTAAACGCAATTAAACAAATATAATTACGATTACTTTAATTGTCAATCTCGTACGTGATAACGAAAAATTTAATTATGCATACGTTGAGCGTAATGAAAAACAAAAATGATTACAATTACAGTAATTCAAATTAAACAAATATTATTATGAATACTTTAGTTGATGGCCAAGTTCGATTTTTAAAAATATATAAAATCGATTAGTAATAGTAATAAAAAAAAAATATGATTCTGATTACTTTGATCGTAATGACAACAAAAATAATTCCAATTACAAAACTTCAAATAAAGCAAATATGATTATGATTACTTTAATAGCCAATCTGATTCATTTTTCAAAATATACTAGTAATCGTAATAACAAAAAAACATGCTCATGATTACTTAGATAGTAATGCAAAACAAAAACGATTACTATTGCAGTAATCTCAATTAAACAAATATGATTACGATTACTTTAATTGTCAACTTCGTTCGTAATAATAACAAAAAATTTGGTTATGAATACGTTGAGCGTAATCATTACAATTACAGTAATTTAAATTAAACAAATATGATTATAAATACTTTAGTTGATTGCCAAATTTAATTTTTAAAAATATATAATATCGATTAACGGTTGTAATGGCTACATAAGTAATAGTAATGACAAAAAAATATATGATTATGATTACTTTGATCGTAATGGCAACAAAAATAATTCCAATTACAAAACTCCAAATAAAGCAAATATGATTATGATTATTTTAATAGCCAATCTGATTCGTTTTTGAAAATATACCATACTAGTAATCGTAAGAACAAAAAACATGCTCATGATTACTTAGATAGTAATGAATAAAAAAAAAAAAACAATTACATTTACAGCAATCTAAATTAAGCAACTATGATTATGATTACTTTAATTGCTAACATTGTTTGATTTTCAAAAAATCTCCTTACAGTCGGCTGGGGCCGACCAAACTATACCCTGCATATGTAGATTTATATATAAAAAGTTTACTCGAATATCCAACTTTTCTTTTATTTCCACTTTTCGAGAAACAATTTTTGTATATACTACTAATTTACACCCGAAATATGGTTGACTTTGACGAAGTAAAAGGATTTTAAGATAATTCCGAGGCTTAGTATGGGAGCTATATAAAATTGGGCGTGGCTTGCCACTTTCTAGTAAATCCAATTAATTTTTCAACGTTAATCCACACCTTAAATTTGGTGTCCTACGTTGATTAGTTTCTAAGTTATGGTGGTTAACATTTTTGTTTAATTTCCTCAACTTTGTATGGGAGCCCCAATAAGAAGTGGGCGTGGTACGCTGATTTTTCGCCAGATTATTTCCGACTACCATATTAACCTAAGTGTTAATTATGATTGTTCTAGACGGAAGGATACAGAAGTTACAGCTATTTCAATTTAAAAGAAATTCGGTCATTTTTTATGGCGGCTACTATCAACAGTGGGCGTGGCGCGTCCATTTCCTGTGAGTCTAGTTGCTCCTACAATACTAATCCATACCTAAAATCTCGTTCTTTTACGCTAAATGATTTATAAGTTATGTCGCTTAAAAGTTTTAGTTTAATTCCCATGAAGTAGTAGGCCTGGCACACTGATTTTCTGCCAGATTTTTGCCGACTACGATATTAATTTAAATGTCAATTATGGTTATCCCAGACAGAAGATTGCCGAAGTTACAGCTGTTTCAATTTAAAATTTGTATGGGGGCTACGATAAACAGTGGGCGTGGTGAGCCCATTTCCTGTGAGCCTAATTGCTCGTACAATACTAATCCATACTTTAAGTTCCGTTGTCCTAGGCTAAATGGTTTGTAAGCTATGGAGCTTAAAATTTTAGTTTAATTCACTCGACTTTGTATGGGAGACCCATGAAGTAGTAGGCGTGGCACACTAATTTTCCGCCAGATTTTTGCCGACTACGATATTAATTTAAGTGTCAATTATGGTTATTCTAGACAGAAGATTGCCGAAGTTACAGCTGTTTCAATTTAAAATTTGTATGGGGGCTACGATAAACAGTGGGCGTGGTGCGCCCATTTTCTGTGAGCCTAGTTGCTCGTACAATACTAATCCATACCTCAAATCTCGTTGTCCTACGCTAAATATTTTGTAAGTTATAACCGGTAACATTTTTTTTAATTTCCGCAACTTTGTATGGGAGACCCAAAAAGGAGTGGGCGTGGCACACTGATTTTCTGCCATATTATTTCCGACTACCATGTTAATCTCAGTGTCAATTATGGTTATTCTGGACAGAAGATTGTAGAAGTTACAGCTGTTTCAATTTACAAGAAGTACAGACACTTTGTATGAGAGCTACGCTAAAAAGTAGGCGTGGCTCAACCACTTTTGGTGAGGTTATATAGTAGTATAATATAAGTCTATGTGCCAAATATTGTTGTCCCAAGTGGTATATTATGTGAGTTATAGCAAGTTAAAGATTTTGAAAATTTCGAGGTTAGTCGCTTTGAATGCTTGGTGTGGGCGTGGTTATTGACCGATCATGCCCAATATCAATCCCCTCCGTACCCTTGGATCATAGATTACTTATGCCAAATTTCATCGAAATAGCTCAATATTTACTCAAGTTATCGTGCGAACCAGCCAGGTGACAGACAGACAGACGGACGGACGGACGGACGGACGGACGGACATCGTTAAATCGAAAATTTAATCGACGCTGATCACGAATATATATCCATGTCTATATCTCCGGAGATTCCTTCAAGTGGACACAAACATCTGACCGAAATGAATATACCATGCATATTGCATTATGCAGGGTATAAATATACCAGTAATAACAAAAAACATGTTCATGATTACTTAGATAGTAATGAATAAAAAAAAAACAATTACATTTACAGCAATCTAAATTAAGCAACTATGATTATGATTATATTAATTGCCAACAGCGTTTGCTTTTCAAAATATATCAGTTATTGTAATAACAAAATATATGCTTGTGATTACTTTGATAGTAATGGAAAACAAAAACTGTAGTAATCCAAATTAAACAAATAATATGACGGTGATTACTTTGATTGACAAACACCACTTCTAAACAATCACCCCCGCTAACTTTTTCTCTCTCCAGGAGCAGTAATACTACAGCAATCGTAATTCATAAGTAATTGATATCAAAAGAATTATCTATTAAAATCACCAACGTTGAGCGTAATCATATTTTTCTAATTACGATTACAAGTAATCACTATTGTTATTTGTTTTATACGATGTAAGTAATCGTAATCACAATTGTTCGACTACAATTATTGTAATCACAATTGTTTTTTTTAGTACGATTTATGTAATCTTTATGTAATCGTAATCATATTCTTCCGATTAGTTAACTTAATCAAAAAAATCATCATCAAATTTTTATTAAAAATAATAGATTTTTTACGATTAGTTGATTATAATAGTAATTGTTTAATTAAATTCGGTAAACATTACCAAAATAATAATTAAAAAAAAAATAATAATCACTTTTTTTATTCCGATTAAAGTAATTTATTACAAAAGTAGTCGTTTAGTCAAGATATTACTCTGCTTCTGAAAATATGCTATTGAGCGAGATAAATCCACTGACATTTGTACGGAAGGCATAAGAAGTAGTGGACCGATCAGATCCATTTTTTGGTCAGTCAGTCAGATTTAAAATATTTTTTATGTAGAATTAGTGGGTGTGGCTCGTTCATTTTTAATAAACGTGGTCTGGAACACTAAATACTCATAGTTCTCTCAAAAGTAATTTTGAAGTCAGAATATAAAAACTTTATGGAACCAATGAAACTAGTGATTTTGTATGAAAGGTATACGAACTAGTGGGCGTTCTAGGTCCATTTTTTCATTAAACAAATATGAATATTTGAAAGTAATTTTAAGCATTTCATAGAGCAACTACACAGAGAGCCCATAAAAATAAAGTAGTAACTTCGTATGGGATTTACTACTCTTATATTAAATAGTGGGTATGGCAAAAAAAGAAAAATGCTTCAAAAATGGTTAAAAAAAAACTATGGCAAATTAAATTTTCGGAATTTTCTACAATTTTCTCATTTAAAGTTGTTGGCTTTTGATGAAAATAAAAAATTAAAATCAACGAGAAGAATATTCAAAAGTAGATATCATACATTTTTGACGCAAGATATTTCAGCATGACAACATGAGCACTCTTGTGAAGTGAAGTGAAGAGGTGGGCAGAACAAGAACCAGGGTACTCAGTCAAACAACCATTGTACCCCAGCCCAGAAACGGAAAAGAAAATAGAAGGAAAGAAGAGATAAAAAGAAGAACAGAAGAAGAAGCGATAGAATAGAGAATATTACTCTATCTCAAACTTCCTAGTACACTTAACGAATCTAAGAAGATCGAATAGAGGAAGAGACTGAAATGAGGACTCTTACTATTAGCCAGAAGAAATCAAAATTCATAAATTTTATACTCAATTTTACACAATTTGTTAAAGGAAGACAATATGAAAGGTCTTTAGTAGTAGTAGTAGCGAGAAGTAGTCGGAAATTTTACAAACTTTCACATAATTCATTTTATTTACAGATGATTGAGTTTTTTTAAAACTTGACTTGATGTATTTTCGGTTTTTGATCGAATGATTTCGAATAGTGTCAGTCTTATACAATTTCCTATATATTTGACAATCTTTCTTGAAGTAATTTTAAACATCATGCCATCGCTCATCGCTCTTGAATTGAATATTTTTCGATATCTTTTGAAATTTCTCTCCTTCTTCTTCTTTTTTTTTTTTTTTGCTTCCTTGCTTGCGATGGCATTAACCTCGGATGCGTACGCAGACAATTTAATATATCCTATATATGATTATATACAATTAGGCTACCATACATACATATTATATACTTTAGATTGTAATTTAATATGCATATGACTTGTATTTATAAATCTTTACTTTTCAAATATGTATTTTTTTTTCATATATATGTGATACCAAAATCTTATATATATTATATGTTGTTTGTATACATATTGTGTGTGTGCTGAGAGATTTCTTTAATAAGAACACATCCGGTTCGTTTTCAAGTTGGCGCAAAGGAGAAACAGGAATAAAAATTATAACAGGAACAAAAGGTGGGGGAACGTACTAAGTAGCAATACCACAATAACAACAAATAAGTAAAAAAAAAAAAAGCGAAAAAAAAAGAAAACACAACCATTTAACTTCCGGTTGTATGTAGCAAGCAGTCAATGCTGAATGAATACAAATATGATGTTGTGATGATGATGATGATCATGATGATGATGAAGGTAGCTGCAGAGCAGCATCAATGAGAACATCATGTGTTGATCGCTATGACCGATCAGTTGACCAAAATACATACAAAAAACATGTTATTTAATAATGAAAGACACTACATACAGCGAGACAGAGAGATTGTAAGAGAGAAATCAAATTTGATTAGAACCGAGCAGAAAAATAAATTTAAAATGCAACACACATTGCAATCAACATACAACAACATTACACTAAATGCTATATGGCAATTGTTACAACTACTTAACAAAATACATAGAAATTCTCTTCTAACTTGAGACAAATTAGAGGAATGTGTATAGTACATGTGTACTCATACCTACATAATACTCATATATGTATGTATATGCATACATATGTCATATGTATCGTATGTACGATTGGCTGGTCTTCGTGAGAAACGGAAATCACGTTTCATATATGTATATACGGCGCGGCAATGACAATGCGTAAAAACAATTTGTTATTAATATTTGTATTAACTGAAGAGCTACGTAAGGTTGTAGAAAACACTTGGAAAATAATGTCAAACATGCATGGGCACAACTTATTCTCCAATCAAGCGGGTATTTCAAAAAGAGATTTAATTTTCAATTATTAAACAAATAATACACATTAATAAATATAAAAAGTCTTAGTCAGCAGATGAGATAAACATTTCTATATGTAGTCGTGGTCGTATTTCGTCCATAACCTCAAAAAAAATTGAAGAAAATTCATCAATATACCCAAAATCACACATAGAGAGATAAAATGTTACATCGACTCACATTAATTTTTACTATAAACCAATAAAATAAACTTCAAAACACCCTCATAGCATTAAGAAATCGCCCGAAGAGGGATGGTATGCATGACCGACCGATTAATTTTTAATACTCAACATTTTCCCTGAACACCGCACCTCTGAACTCTTACAAGGGCTTCCATGTAAAAGAGGTTTCTAATTAATTTCACTTCCATCGCTACCATAGTGCCCCTAGTGGTTACAATATATCACCAACCACCATTTATTTTTGCTACTCAACATTTATTTAGCATACTGATCTCCTATCTCTACCCTTTAAGGAGACTTTTTACAAAATAAACTTCAAAAACCCATGGAAATTGGCAAATAACCCAATAATCGCTTACCACTATTTTTGCTATTCAACGGTTATTTAGCATACTGATCATAAATGACCTCTACCCTTTAAGAAGACTTTCTACAAAATAAACCTAAAAACACCTGAAAATCGACAAATAATCCCATAATCACTTTGCATACTGATCCTCTATCTCTACCCTTTAAGAAGACTTTCTACAAAATAAACCTAAAAACACCTGAAAATCGACCAATAACCCCATAATCACTTTGCAAGGATGAGATGTATATCTGATCCGAAATACTCAACATTTTTTCCCGAGTATACTTATCATTTGCCTTAACCTTTCAGAGGGGCTCCCCTATAAGAATTATTTTTTTATATATTTCGGTCCCACAGTACTCCTAGTTAATTTATATAACCGATCTTCATTGACTTTTACTAATCAATATTTTGCCTCAGCATACTTATCCCGTAACTCTGCCCCATAGAGAGGCTTCCCTACAAAATAAACATAAAAGCACCTGAAAATCGACAAATACGTCCAAAATTGCCCCTAGAGCGTTGATATGTATGATCGACCCCTATTAATTCGTTTCAACATTTCCTCTGAACATATAGGCTTCCCGAGAATATTGATATTTTCTTATAAAATTTTTCCATCATGCCCTCTGACGTGAAGAGACTACTTTTCGTCTTTGTTCAGAAGACGAAAAAACGTCCAAGCATTGGCTAGCACTATACGGGAAATGTTTCGCATGATCTTTCTCAATCCGGCTGACATCAAATTAGTTTCAGCAAAGATAGATATTTTGTCTAAATATTTTTTAGCGTAAACCATCTTGTAGGCCGCACTGCTTTACTTTGCTTTATTAATAACATTAAAATATATAATAATATTGGCAAAGAAGTGATCCGATTTTATGGGATCTTCTGTTCGAAAGAATTTATTGTTCAATGAGTTTCGTAACTTTCGAAATAAGTGATAGTCAAATGTCAAATGCGCTATAGTCTGATGGTCTGATTAGCAATGCGGATGAGGCAAACCATATCGGTTAGTTTCCAGTAAGTGATGGAACTTGTGCTCGATGTCGTATTGTCGTAATGGAAGACCATTCCTTTCGTATTCATCATTACTGATCTCTTCTCGTGAATTGTTGAGTTGTTGTGTCCTGTATAGATCCTCCCTCCAGTCGCTACAGTCGCCATGAGACGCTTATTTTATTGAATCACCCGATATAATAATATTAAAAGCATGCATTAAAGCATGTTCTTTACGATCAGATAATGATAATGATGATGGATGATGATGATGCTGCTTGCATATCAATATCAATTCTACATAAATTTATAATGAAAACATTTCTAATCAATGTGGTGAGACAATGAATGACACGATCGTAATTTAAGTAATTGCATCGTTGCGGCGACAAACAAGTAATACCTACTTCCGTGTGATTGCATTTAAAAGTAGTAGCAGGAAAAAGAATTAAGCTGCATTCTTAATTATGTATTTTATGTCGTATGTATTCTACACGAATGACTAGTACAAAGAGGTTTAAAAGTGAACATGATGAAAGTTACTTCTTTTCAAAATACTCTGAGTACTTCTAGAAATTTTAGAAGTCTGTCAAGAGATAGGGAATCTAACCTGCGTATCCCAAAACATTTGACCTTCAAAAGATGGCATTTTACTATGACAAAGGTAGGGAGAAACACAGGGACTATGATACCTAGTTTACTATATCATGTTCTCGTCGAGCTAGCTCCGAAATGAGGCCGACTATGCACAAGAAACTCTATTGCTCACATTTTTAAGGAAGCTTTTATTTGTTGATCTTTGATTTTGACGTATTTAAGGTAACATTTTTAGCTCATCTCCGTTTAGTTCCAATTCCAATGAATTCCGATCCATGACTTCCTTTGTAATACGCAGAGCTATCTATTTCTACTATTCAATTTTTGTCTTGTAATACCAACACTGGGGGCTCCATGCAAAATTGTTATTGAGTTTGGTTGGTCTCATGTGCGATGTTGTAGTTTCGAGCCCCTGTCGCGAACAATGCATTCTTCTTTTAATCGATTCCTATTTGTCTGCAATCAATTGGCATTTCTTCCGGCAGTAATAATTTACCATGAAAAAGCTTCTGAAAGAGAGCTCTGTGAGAAATCACGGAAATAGTAAGATCACAAAGATTCTGCGGTTTGAAATTAACCAATATAAGTAGGTCGCTTCCAATGATGCACAAATTTAAAACGCACAATAGTGCTGTAAAAAGACGGTTTCTGCTACTGGTTTCTTTTTTTGGGCTTTGTCAAACTTTGGACCGTATTCCAAAGCGGAGATCTTGATTCCGTGGGGGGGTCTTTTGCGATTCCGAAATACTTTTGCAAAAGCTCCACAGTTTTTGCAGTGAAAACCTACTATATAAAATATTTCATAAAGAACATAGAAGCATTAAGGGAAAGGGCTGCCTGACCTTAGGTAATACACAGAGCTATCTATTTCTGCTCTTCAACCTTACAACCATACAAAATTGGTACTGGGCATGGTTGGTCTCATGTGCGAAGTCGTGATTTCGAGTTTCATTTTACTGGTTTCGACTTTTGGGCTTTGTTAAACTTTGGACCTCATCTAAAAGCGGCGAGCTTGATTCCGATGCGTCGTCTTCTACGCATTCCCAATATTTTCGCAAAAGCTTCACAGTTTTTGGAGTGAAAACCTACTATATAAAGTATTTCATAAAGAATATAGAAGCATTAAGAGAAAGGGCTGCCTGACTTTAGGTCTCCCATTCAGTTAGAACATTCATCAGAAGAGATGATGTATGAAATGCGATTATAAAATTGTTTACCATATACGTATATACTTACTTATCAGCATTGTATATAAGCAGGATGTAATTGTGATATCAAATTACATATGTAAATGAATAATCGTATGATAAAACAATGGAAGAACGTAAAGCAAACGTACTTATAAATATATGTATGACCATACAATGAACTTCCGTCAATGTTGCTGCATCGATACGCTTCGATGCAGCAACTAATGCAATAAGTGGCACATACCGAGTGTAGTAGTAAGTAAGTAAGTAGTAGTAGTAGAAACCTAATACGAGTATGAGTATACTGAATATGGATAAATCCAAATAACTTGAATACAAAAAGGCTTCACAACACAACGATACGACGATACGAATATACTTCTCTTCTATAAGTAAGTGCGCCCGCACTTCTTTCTTAATCTCTATATTTAAGTATATGAATACTTGTACTTGTTAGCTTTCATCATATGTGTATGTATGTATTTTGTAATTCTTCTCTACTTTATAGTACTTTTGTAGAAACTTCCTCTTTAAAGTGAAGCAAAACAACATTATAAATAATAATAATAAAACAAAGAAATCAACAAACTCTTTAACTTTATCACACATATACGAATAGACTCAGTAATGTGAAACAATTAAAAATTTCACCCCGCCTCCCCACCATCATACAGAGAAAAAATAAATTCGCGACACAAATGCTTCTAGTGGCTTCATTTTACCACCATCATCTATAGTGGGGTCAATAAAAGTACAATGTACTTTGTAAGTACAATACATACACATTTACAGTGTACAATCATTGAAATACTAAAACATGATATGATGCTAAATATGAATACACCCAGTAGAAAACGGGGCAAGCATAATCGAAATCATATTGTATACAAAAATATATTGTAGAATGCGTTTTTTCGCATTATCGAACTAAAACTTGTTATGTAGACTTACTCTTACGACAAAATTAATACATAAGAAAATCAAATGAAAATTACACCAAATTTCTATACAAAAATATGTTGAAAAATTAATATTATGCTCGAAAATATATAGCTATTAAACTAAAACTCGGTACGCAAAGTTAGTCTGATAACAGAAATGATATATTAGAAAATAGGCGTAATCTAATGGAAACCACGCCCACCTCCCATACAAAAGTTTGTTCCTGAATGTATATTTTCACACTTTATGCACGAAAATATATAGCTATTGTACTAAAACTTGGTACGCAAAGTTAGTCTGATAACAGAACTGATATATTAGAAAATAGGCGTAATCGAATGGAAACCACGCCCACCTCCCATACAAAAGTATGTTGCTGAATGTATATTTTCACACTTTATGCACGAAAATATATAGTTATTGAACTAAAAATCGGTACGCAAAGTTAATCTGATTACAGAAAGGATATATTCGAAAATAAGCGGAATCGAATGAAAATCACGTCTTCCTCCCATACAAAAGTATATTGCTGAATGTATTTTTTCAAACTTTATGCGCGAAAATATAAAGCTATTGAACTAAAACTTGGTATGTAGAATTACTCCAACGACAGAATTAATCTATTAGAAAATAAGCGTAATCGAATGAAAACCACACCTACCTCCCATACAAAACTATGTTATAGCATGTTTGTTTTCACACTTTGCTTGAGAATATATTAAGCTATCGAACAAAAACTCGATATATAAAATTATTTTGGCCACAGAAAATATATATTAAAAAAATGAGCGTAATCAAATGAAAACTACGCCTACCTCCAGTACAAAAATATGTTGTAGAATGTGTATATTCACACTTTATGCGACAAAATACAAAGTTATCAAGTTGAAATTTGGTAAATATGTATATATCTATTTTTTAATAGACATATTTGAAAATGTGCTGAATTGGATAAATTGCATGCCCACCTCCCATACAAAACGTTGCTTCCGTATGTATTTTTTCACATTTTGCATAAGAAAATATAAAGTCATCAAGCTGAAACTCTATGCATATGATTATATTTGCTAAAGAATGGACGAGTTTGAAAATGGTGGGAATCCCATGAAAACCACGCCTACATTTCATACAAAAGTATGCTATCGAGTGAAATTTGCGCACTAACATTTAAAGATATGAGATTGAAGCTCGGCACATACGATTGTTTTTATCAAACTGCGAGAATATTTGAAAATGGCCGCAATCGGATGAAAACCACACCTACTTCAAATTTTCTCATGGAAAAACGAATAGAAAACAATGAAATGAAGATCCCCGAGACAAAGAAACAAATGAACGGAAATGAATATAAATATAAACCGACAACATGTTATTACATGTTATTGAAGTAGTAAGCAAGTAGTTCGTATCAGACCAATTGACACATAATTACTCATAGGATATACTGTGCTATAACTGATGGTCGGTGACATCTACCTACTAAAGTGACAACATGTTATTCTTAAGTACTCAAATCGCAAACTTCATATGAAGTAACTAGTTGATTCTAGACCAATTGCTACATACATAGGTTCTTTTAGGGTATGCTGTACTACATAAAACTGATGGTCACTGACATGTACTAGATCTATATTATCATCATCATCATCACCATCGTCATCATAATCAGCAACAGAGCAGCAACATTATTATTATTGTCCATTGAAAGTATATCACGCTTCAGTTTCAATTTGAAAAAAAAAATATATATACGAGTGCGGTCCAAGAACTACCCGACCTAACAAAGAAAACACAACAAATTTGGGAAAATATTTCTTTATTCCTCAACATAATCTTCTTTTAGCTCTATACGTAATTTAAGTAATTTTTTTCAAACTACTGCCGCCATCTATATGTGAGGTCGGGTAGTTCTGGGACCGCCCTAGTATATAAATAGTACAACGGCCAATTACAATAATAATAATAATAGTAACAACAATAAATATAATAATTAGTGTTAAAAATATTATCGTTTTTGTGTTCATCCAGCATAAGAACGATTTTAACAATTAAAGTGTAATTAAAAAAAAAAAAAAAAAAATAAGAAATATGGTGAAAAAACCACTTGGCAGGCAATAATATTAATTATTACTCTACAATAAAAATAAAATCATATAGAAACCGACAATTATGATGTGTGTGTATAATGAATGAACATTTTGAGTACGGAGACTTTTAAAGCATATCTAAAATAAAATATGGTTAAACAAAAATGATGGTAATATTAATAATATGTATGCTCACATGTATGAACATGAGATGGTGAGCTATAAATTTGATTCATAATTTCATCCGCACATACCATAATCATTCAAGTAAAACAAATGAAATATATTCATGCAAACACATATACATATAGGTATAAATGTATCTATGTATAATTACATTAATGAGTTGTTTATTACCACACTCGAGTGGAGCATCATAATATCGAAAGAGTAAGTAACCAATTTAGAGACAATGGTTTGGGTATGCACAAAAAATTGTCTGTGTTAATGTAGAATTAAAATTATTAGATACATAAGGGTACAAACGTGTGCTATATGATATATACCTAGAATTGAGCAAACAAATTACCATTTTTTAAGAAAAAATGACTTCATTTTTCAGAATGGCCTCCACTTTAGTTCAAAATATTATATTTAAATATTTTTGAATCGCTTATGATTAATATGATCTCTCCAATGCCATAAAATACAAATTGTTTGCAGATATGATACAAAAACAACATACTTTTGTATGGAAGGTAGGCGTGGTTTCCATCCGATTACGCTCATTTCCAAACATACTCATTCGTTAATCAAAAGAATCATATGCGAAGACTTTCAGTCTGATATTTTTATATTTTCATGCGCTAGGTGTAAAAACATTCGCACGAAAACAAACTTTTGTATGGGAGGTAGGCGCGATTTCCATCCGATTACGCCCATTTCCAAAAATATTCATTCGTTAATGAAAATAATCATATACGAAGAGTTTCAGCTTAATACTTTTATATTTTCATGCGCTAGGTCTGAAAACATTCATACGGAAACAAACTTTTGTATGGGAGATGGGAGTGAATTTCATCCAATTACGACCAATTCCCAGCATACTAGTCAGATGATGCAAGAAATAGTATGCTAAAAGTTTCAGCTTGATAGTATTATACTTTCATGCGTAAAGTGTTAAAATATACTTAAAGAAGCAAACTTTTGTATGGGAGGTAGATATGATTTTTATCCGATTACAATCATTTTCAGACATAATTATTCGTTAATAAAGAAAATCATATGTGCCGAGTTTCAGCTTGATAACTGTGTATTTTCATTCACAAAATGTAAAAACATGCATTTGAAAACATATTTTTGTATGGGAGGTAAGTGTAATTTTTATCCGATTACGTCGATTTTCCAGCCTGTTTATTCATTAATAAATATAATCCTATGTACCGAGTTTCAACATGATAGCTTCATATTTTCATATGAAAAATATAAAAACATGCCTAGAGAAGTATAATTTTGTAACTGAGTTTTAATTAAATAGCTTAATATATGCTTTATTCTAAGTGTAGAATTTAATTACGAAAACTAGTTGAAGATTTTAACAGAAGTCATTTAAAACCTACCATTAGTGAAGTCATATCATGCCGAGGCTACGTATATATCATTCAGCCCTCTCATCTACATATAAGTACATACCTACTTGTACATATGTATGCAGCAGAGCATCAAGCATAAAAGAATACACTTGATACCCATCTATAATTGTAACGCTTCGATAAATAACAAGTCGCAAAAATGCACGTAAATAGATACACTATACAACCAAAAATAGATTTAGACCCCCACGGCTCATTTGTATTAGGGAGCTGATTGTGAATTGCATTTTTTATTGTTACTTTTTCTACGATAACATACTTTATCCTCATTTTTATATTCATGTGTAGAAATATTTCGTTGAAGGGGTCGCATGCTTGAGTGACTGTATATGGGTGCATGTTTCGAGCCAGTACGTACATTAAACTGTCAATGTATATGTACTATGTAGGTGCTTAAAAGATTTCTTAAATTAAAAGTGCATCAGTTACAAACACACAAAAAAAAAAGGAACGAATTACAACTCAAATGCCAGAATTTATAAATAAGGAGAGAAAATAATTATAAATGTGTATTTCTTTTCTTCCACTCTAGCAATCTAATGTATTACAGAAAAATTTATACAAAGAAAATAGTGAAATGCTTATAAAATTAGCCATTACTAGCAGCTGTTATGTTGTTAATTACTCATATATGCTCACATGTAATTATCCATAGAGAACGAGGGCAGAGAAATAAGCAGCAAATTGAAACATGAAATAATTTCATAAATAAAATGCTCTGAATAATATTGAAATAATTTGTAAAATTATTTCAATATTGGAACGTAAATTCAGCAAACTATCTTAATGGCAAACATTTTTTTCCCGGCCAAATAAAGACTTTTTCTCGGAATCTACACCCAACCGGCCCAGTTACTCCTCGAACTATTTTGCATTTATCACTTCACCTTTTTTTCCCCAGTACCCTAGTAGCATATACCTTATCAGTGTCTAGCTGGACTTCACCGTCTTTGCCATTTTTCAATCAAGAACGCCTGAAAAAACCCCCAATGCTTCGACCGTTCCTTTGTCTGAGATGCGAATTGTTGGATCCATCGCAACGTAATGATGTCGAGAGCTTTTCTTCATTTCATTATTACTCATTTCAAAATTTGCATAAGCCTAGAAGGGACCTACTTATCTGAGCCGATACCAAATGACGGAGACCTTGTGAAAACACCGTTGCTAGCAAATTTTCATACAGAATTCCTTTAGACGTTTTTTTTTTTTTCAATTTTTGGAAAATTTTTACTGGTGTAAGTTTTAATTGCCAATTATTTTCTAAAGAATAAAAAAAGTGGCTTGAACGGGGACCTTACACGAGGTTGGACCGAGAAGTTTTCGATCACAATATGAAAATGGCAGCATTTATGTCTTTCTGCAAAAAAGAGGTGATGTTAAGCTGATCTGCTTGAACCAAGACTTCACCTTATATGATGGTGATCTGAAAACTGTGCGACATCAACATGAAAAGCAGGCAGCAACCATTAACAAAGCTAGTCAATGCCTTTGCGATTTTTTCCAAAGGTACTCTCTAAAATTGCAGGCATTTTGGGCGCCAGTTGTTGTTTAACTAAAGCTAATCAATATCTTTGTGCTACGTTACGACATCACTCTTTCTGAGCCTTGTCACAAAACTCTTTAAGAAGATTTTTCGATGGCTAATTGTTACTGCAGGAAGAATTGCTTAGTGTCTTAACGACAAGTGGGCACCATTCGAAAGAAAAATCTTTTCGATATTAAAGTTGGCGTTTCAGCCGTAAATTGAACACACGACCTATGGCTCAGAAGGCACTAAGCTACCTCGCTACGGAGACATTATTAAAAAAAAAAAAAATATGTGGCACTTAAAGCCCCGAAGGGCTCTTTGGCCGAACTTTGTCACAGAGTTCTTTTAGAAGCTTTTTCATGGCAAATTGTTCTTCTGCCGTAAGAATTGCCAATTGCTTTTCGACAGATGCGTACCGTTCGAAAGAAAAATCTTTTCGATAATAAATTTGTTATGCTTCAGTCGGGGATTGAACCACGATCTACAGATCAGAAGGCCAACACACTAACCACTGAGCTACGGCATCCACATCGTGAAATTCTGAGCCTGAGGGACGTCCAAAAACTCGCTAAAGTTTTCCACACGATACTAAACAACCGCCGAATTAAAATGAGAGATATATTGAACACAAGATTTAGGCATGAGAAAATTGCTCACGCATTGGACGCCGTTACGTCAGCTCATAGATGAGTTCGAGTAAATATTTCCGACGCTCTGTTGATCCAATAAATCAGAGTTTTGGTACCCATTAGTTGTTGCAGACGAAACTTGGATACACAATTAAACCCAAAATCAAAAATACAATCAAATCAAGACCAAAAACAAATTTCATTGATTAGTAAAGTGATATCGGTTGTTTTTTTTGGTCATTGTGTCATGGAGTTACCATAATCGATTATATTCAAAAAGGAAAACCCTTTACAAAAGCATAATTATTTAACAAGCTGAAGGTAGAAATTTCGAAAAAAATCAATAAAAATTCAATGACAAAATGTCTTGTATCTTCGTTAGATAGAAATCTGTTCAGATAACTCTCATATACTGCGATGACAGTTATTATTTTATATATTTTATTTTATATATGCATTGTGATTTATCTTGTCATCTTTATATCATTTTTGAAATTGTTCAGCATTTACCTTCACTTCACTTTCAAGTTTTTCTTTGTTATTTTTACGCAATTTCCGCTTAACTCTAGATATTTCCGTTACCACTACATGCTTGTGGCCCATTGTTAATGTGTTTTGTTTGGTTTTTCTTCTGTGCGCTCTGTGTTATGTTTATGTTTTTGTTTGATTGTACTATTATTTATATTTTTCTTTTTGTGTCATTTTTTGTGCCAGTACATATTAATGGTAGGTAGTAGGCATTAATACATCCATCACCCACTAACTAAATTAACTATTATTATTTTTCATTTTTTATCTAATACATATTGTTAGTATTTGTAATTTGTTTTAATTCATACCAACATGATTAGTAGTTAGTATGCGCTGCTTATTGATTTGGTACACTTTAGGCGTGTGCGTATATGTCAATTTGTCGTATTTGCCTACACATACGCACACGCGCTACAATATCATCTCACATGTGTGGGTAGATTTATATTTTCATACAATTGGGCATAATATGCATGTGAGGTACAACAGGTTAAAACGCTCTATGGGTTATTTAAGTATCAAAAATTTATAATTAAAAGTATTTCTTCTATTTGAGAGTAAATATGTGGGTGATTGAGGTGCACTGGTATGCATATATGTTATATGTAGTAGGTGTGTATGTATGTATGTGCACTATGTATGGGTGTTTTAAAAATCACCATTGAGTCATTGAATATTTTCGATAAAATTGTTATTGTTGTTGTTGTGATGGAAAATTTGCTTCTGTTTGAAGTAGGTTTAATTTTGGATTTTTTGCTTAGAAATAAAAATTGTCATTTTTATTTTTAAGCTCAGAAAAAAAAATTTTTTTTTTGAGATTTATTTATTTCGAATATAAAAATTATGGTTGAAATTTGTGTTTTTTAAGTATTATTTACACATTTTAAACAAAGTTGTTTTTGTTGTAATGGAAAATTTGCTTTTCTGTGATAATTAATTTTTTTGCTCAGAAATAAAGTTCTTTTAATTTTTTTTTATTTTTTACCTCCGAAATAAAAATTGTTCTTTACGTATTTTAAATAAAATAGTTCTTATTGTAGTGGAAAATTTGTTTCTGTTTGATATCCACCTTCTTTAGCTCAGAATTAAAAATTAATTTTCAATTTCATTTTTTATCTTACAAATAAAAATAATTTTTTTTTTTGAGATTTATTTTTTCGGAAATAATTACCTTTGAGGTTACATTTTGTGTTTTTTTTTTTGTGTCTTTTAGATAAAGTTGTTGTGGTGGAAAATTTGCTTCTGTTTGATTTACAACTTTTTAGCTCAGAATTAAAAATTAATTTTCAATTTCATTTTTTGCCTCGCAAATAAAAATTATATTTTTTTTTTAAATTTATTTTTACAGAAATAATTATCGTTGAGATTATAGTTTTTTTTTTTTGGTTTTTTAGATAAAATTGTTGTGGTGGAAAATTTGCTTCTGTTTGATTTTTAATCTTTTTGGCTCAGAAATATAAATGAGTTTTAATTAAAATTTTTTTACGTCAGAAATAAAAATTATTTTTGAAATAATTTTTTTTGAGATTTATTTTTTCAGAAATAATTATCGTTGAGATTATAGTTTTTTTTTTTTTGTCTTTTAGATTAAGTTGTCGTGGTGGAAAATTTGCTTCTATTTGATTTTTAATATTTTTTGCTCAGAAATAACAATTATTTTTGAAATTTTGGTTTCCTCAGAAATAAAAATGATCGTTGCGATTTATATTTTTCCCCTCACAAATATTTTAATTAAATTCATTTTTGTTCAAAAATAAAAATTTCATCGCTGTTCAATATTCAAAATGCAAAATTCCTCAACATTTCCGGTATGAAAATATACAAAACAGGCAAGAGGCGAACACCCGGCAGCATGCATAAATACTGTTGTCGGTATACCAATGAAATTGAGATTTAAATGCTTTTAATTATGTGTGCCTGTGTGTGTATTATTGATGCCACACGCCGCCTATCAACTTTACCGGCAATCTCACTGACACGGCACACGTCATTTGCATTTAGTATAAATCACACCCCACGAAAAAGAAAAAAAAAACAAAACAAAAACAAAAATACGAGGACTAGTACATCATTTATTCACACGTTGACTTGATGCTTGTCGTTTGAACTTGACGTCAATGCGTCGTTGTTGAACGCAATGGGGTTTTTGGTGTCTTCAAAACTGTTGGTTGACACGTGACCCAAACAGTGGTGACGGCGGTGACATAGTCAACACACGCATACTCTGTCCTCTCTCTCTTTCTTTCACTCTCTCACACAGAGAAACACTCAATCTACCCACATTTAATGGACATCATTAAATGTAATGTCAAGACTACGACAACGACGACCTACACAAAATGTTTCAATTTGTTTATAAATGTATGGGGGTGTATGTACAATAGTCACATATGCATTTAGTCATTGCTAATGGTGACGTATTGCTTATGTTTTTGTTGTTTACAATTAGTTAAGAGCGATTGATTATAGGAGTATACCAATATAGCTTCAACATTCTTATACATACAACGATGTATAATGAATAAAGCGGGTGGTCAGTCAGTTTTTCTTCTTTACCATACACATTTAATCGTACACATTTTTTATTAGATTATAATAAAAGTAAATTCTTGCTTCTATCACGTAGGAAGGTGACTTTTTTTACCAGTTAAATTACGATACAATACAAGATTGACCTGAAAAGCGTCCCACCTAAAAAAGAAACATGATATTTTTCTTCAAATTTATTTGTATTTTTCTACAAAGTCTTCTTGTAGTTCTGGACACTTTTACCTACGATGGTTAGGTCGTGTCGAGCGAATGGAAGAACACGCTCCGGCTAAGAAGGTGTTATATTCGGAACCCGCTGGTGGACGACGCAGAAGAGGAAGACCTAACCTCAGGGGGATAGATGAAGTACTGGAGAACTTGTCAGCGTTTGGAATTTCTAACTGGCGCCAACTAGCAAAGAACAGAGATGGCTAGCGAAGCATGCTAGATTCGGCCTAAATAGATTTTCGGTTGTTATGGCCACATAAGTAAGTAAGTAACTTGGGGTTACGCAATAACCAAAGCGTGACGAGCTTCCTCTTTATAACTTCTGCTATCTCTCTTACTTCAATTCGACGATAGTTTAGCACCATTTGGTGAACTTAATAAAACAGCGCAACCTTTAAAGTTGTCGTGCCAAATTTGCTGCCTTTAAGGGTTGTTGTCTTCTTTACAGTTATCAAAAATTGTTGTTTTGCGGTCATTCCTGAAGAAACTATACCGAAATCACTACGTGAATCAAATTTGTGGCTTTTGAATGGAAGCTATTTATATGAAATAGTTTGTGTGTGGCTTCCCGCTAACTACGCACGCACTTATTACCGTTATATGGATTAGGATCGAAAGTTTTATTTTTGAAAAATGCTTGCAATAACGTTGATTTTAATGTTTTAGTCACTTTGTCGATATTATTACAAAAAAAAAATTGAAAAAATTGAAGAAATTAGATTTTCGACATTATTCCAAAAATCTCTGCAATAATATCGAAATGTATTTATATCAATATTGATGCAAAAATGGTTGAAATATATGTAAATTTTATTCTGGAAAAAAAAAATGTCGACATTATTGCAAAACATTTTCGACATTAATGCTAAACACTCTCAGTAACGTCTAAAACGTCAACTCACTTGTCAAATATGTTTGTTGTATGTGAGATATTGCACAAAATCTATTACAATGTTGAATAATTCCCCAATTAACCTGCTTGATGGTTTCGTGTGGGCAAGACATTTGGACTATTTGGATAGTTTATGTAAAAAAACATCGAAATGTGTCAACATTTGTGCAATGTATTGTACGAACTGATCAGCGATAAAAAAAATTTAATTGACAACCAATAAAATTATATTAATTTAAATACGCAATTCCAAAAATAAAAAAATCAAATTAAGTTCAAAAGGTTATGAAAAAATTGCAAAAAAAAAAAAAACAAATAGTTTTAAAGAAGATCACTAACTGCACAACAATGTAACTAATTTATCGTTTGACAAATAATTTTCTCACGCTTAAAACATTTACAATAAAATATTAAGAGCGAAAGAGAGATATCGCGAATTAGAGGATTATATTAAATTTGCTATTTTATTTTTTTTTCGTTTTTTGCAAAAAAATACCAAAAACTATGAACCAACTTGTGTAAAAACAAAAAAATGTACACATTATAAAAATCAAAAAATTTCCCACGACACCAAATTTGTATATTGCGAACATATCACATAGCGGGAGAGAAAAAGACAACAGGAACAACACATACATACAACATACAAATAATCAAAGCATCATGACTTCAATTGAGCAAAAATCGCAGAGATAGAAAAACCTGTAACAACGTAATTGCTTGCAACGTAATGCAACTCCAACATATGTACAACTGTGTATTTTTTATTAGGAACGCTAAGTAGTTCCGGGATCTGGAGATCCCAACTTAAATTATAAGCTTTCGTATTCAATTTTTCAAATATTCACAAAGTTTTTTGGCAAGAAAAAATAATTGATGGAATGTTTTCACCTACAGACATGAAAAGAAATACCTGAATTAGTGACATAAATGAAAATAATATTTTTCACTCACACTTAAAAACAATTTTTCTTCATTGACAACATTTGATAGCTCTGTAATATATTCCACCGCTAGATGCATTAAATCTATTTTCACTTGGTACTATTTCTGCCGGCATATATCCCTTATCGTATTTTTCCTCATTTTATACGCTAATTAAGCGTCAATTCGGGTTTTTAACGAAAAAAATAAATAAATAAACTCATATGGAATTTTTCAGAACGATCCGTACCCAAGTGAGATAGAAATTTATATGAAAAATGTGCTAAATTTTCGACTGGAACCATGGATGGTCAAATACGGTCATTCTTGTGATTGATTCCCGATTAGATAATGCTTGGAGTTTTCGAGGAAAAATTTTAGAAAAGATTTTCGAATCTGTTTTCGTAGGCGGCGAGTACCGAATAAATTACAGACATGATCTATGTGAGTTATATGTCGATCGATATTGACATAGTGAAGTGGATTAAAATTCAGTGGCTGCGATTTGTGTACGGTGACTCAGTGCCAACATTTACCATGGTGAAATTTATATGAGGTCGTGCGTGCTTAGAAGACATATAACGTTCTAGATGTGCAAAAACTGCAACCACTGACAATAACGTCGCTCTAAGCTTCCCAAGAATGGACAGGTTTACGTCCCGCACACACTCGACCACGTGGTCGACCACGAACCATTCAACTCATCAGAATATGGAAATGCTTTGTACGGGAACAACAACAACTACGTCGCTCCAGTTCACCAAATAGTGCTAGTTAACTGTCAAATTAAAGTGAAAGAGATAGCAGAGGCTATGAATACGTCTAAAAAAACTCCGCAGAATCCACTTAGTAAATTAATATTTAGACATGAGAAAGCTGTCCGCGCGTGAAGTGTCGCATTTGCTCATGCTAGTCCAAATAAACGTTTCCAAGGCTCCGTTTAGGTACCGTTTATGTGTAATACATCGGTTTGGGCGACGATTAATTATTGTTGATAAAACTTGGATATATCAGTATACTCCAGAAACAAAAATACACTCAAAACAACAGACTGGGGAATGGAGGATTGCCTCCGAAAGGAAAAAGTTTCTTGGGATAGGAAAGTTATAGCAACTGTTTCTTGGAATAGTCATAGAGCTATATTAATCGATTTTATGCAAAATAAAATTTTATACTTGACAAGTGTAAAGCATAAATTCCGAAAACTGACACTTTTGCAGAAAAAAAACTTTTTGTTTTACAAAGATAATGCTACGTCTCACAACTCAGCGATTGCCATAGTGAAAATCCACGATTTACGGTTTGAACTACTTGACCACCGTATTACTTAGCGAATTACTGTAAGCCCAAGTGACTTTTTTTTTTTGTTTTCCTAAGCTAAAAATTTTGCTCGGAGGATAGAGATTGTTGTCAAATTATCTTCGTAAACATATATTTTGTAGAGAAACTACTATTTAGATAGAAGAAATAGAAGAAAAGTTTGTAGAAAAATCAAAATAAATTCGAAGAAAAATGCCTTGTATCTTTTTTTCATATTTTTTTTAGGTTTTTTCTATCTTTGTTAGTATTTATTTATTGATTATATTAACATATTTTGATTGCCTTTGAATTATTTACACGAAACACCGAGTTGTTCTTGAAAATAAGAAAAAATCATGGGATCAGCAAGAGTCCTGAAAATTGGCATACCTTGACGTATTTATATATGTATGTAAATAACAAACAAACAATAATATGCTTGAAGCATATAACAGTATGTAAGTACTAGTATGAGTTGGATAATTTTTTGTTTTTTCTTGTGGTTACTGCTGTTGATGCTGCTGTTGTTGTGAATACGATCAACGCGAAGCAAACGAACGAACGAACGACCTGACGTCAATGAAATGTATTAAATTGAATCGCGCTATTCACATGATGATCATGTTTAGGATATATGTAGTAGTAGTAGAAAGGGTGGGAAGCTGGGAAAAAAAAAGAAAAATCATCAAGCAAAGCTAAAAACGATTGAAGCATCATGCACATGCTTGAGGTTAAAATTGATGTACTTACGAGTACGAGTACGAGGAGTACGAGCACATACCATCATGCACATGTGCAAATAATGATATTGTGCTGATGGAAAATATCTAGAGATAGATCAAATGTGTTGAAGCTTAATTTGATTAATCGCAAGTGCACTATAAAACAACAACAAGTAAAAAGTAATATAATTTCCATATAAGAAAAGGGTCATGGAATTTTTACACGAGTCGTTATTTTAACTCATACTTATATGGCAAAATAGAAACAAAAAAAAAAAACATTAGTTGCCTACAAATTTATGTATGCAAAATCAGAAATTGCCACAATAAAATTGCAATTGCATTGGCATGAATGTTGCTAGTGCAAGCAAGAATTTCAAAAACTAAAACAATACAACATTTCAATGCAAAAGAAGAAAAATAAATAAAAAAAAAAAGTAAGAATTATGTTGAAATTAGCTAATACACTACAGCTGCTATATGGCCATTTATACATGAGCTTATAGTAAATGGAAATTACATATAAAAATTGCCATATATAATTTCAAATAAGTAGAGTAAAATGTTATTATGAATAAAAGGCAAAATATGTGCAGCATACCAGCTCGTATATATGGGTTCAAGTACAGTGAACACAAAAAATTGAGCTATAATTTATGTTCATACATACTTTTACAATTTATAATAAATAAGAAAGTATACAAAATTTAAAAAATAAACAAAATAATAAGCGTAGAATGATTATCAAAAAATTTTAATTCGTTCAATTCAAACAAAATAATGACATCATAGAAGAATACCAACAATAGAAAGTTCAATGTACACCAAATAAGAGATTATAATTAAAATAATAATAATAATAATAATAAAACATTATTTCAACATTACATGACGTAATGAAAAATAAAGTCGTAACCAATTGGAATGCAGAATGCATAAATGAAAGAAAACACAGATTGCGCATTGCAATGTTAATCGATACTATTGCACATATTTGTACACATATGACGTCATTGTATAAAATTTTCATTTTAATTTAATTATGATTTGATTTGATTCTATTACACATATTTGTACACATATGACGTCATCGTAAAAAAATTTTCATTTCAATTTAATTAAAATTTGATTTGATTTCAATAATTTTTCTTTTATAAAAAATATCCATACTTCGTAATTACATCCAATCATTTTGGGATTTGAAATTTGTCAATATTTTTCTGCAGCATATTTTTAGGCTAGGTTATAGGGAGTGTGAATTAATAATGTTCGATTTACAATAGATGACGTAAATTACGCTATACGCATCAGACAATACTGTAAGTAAATTCACGTCAAAGCTACATTTAATAGCTTCAATTTTCATAAGGAGACATTTGCTTGTAGTCCGGAGCCGAATGGGGCTGAAACTGGTAGTAGCTTCGGCTACGAGGTCTTACCAAAAGACTTTAAATTTGGTACCACGGGTGATTAGGTTGGAATCCCTCCAACCTGATCGTTGGGAACGGTCCTTCGGGAAGGTTTTCGTGGTGGCTTAGGTAACCCAAAGATACGCGGGTAGAGTATTCCACGTCTCACGGTGTGGGTACTCGATGTGGAGTTGCATTGCAACCAGGGTGCAGACCCCTTAGATCAGAAGAGGTTTTAGATGGGCCTCGATCCAAACCAAGGAGGGTAGTACGTCCATTCAACGTGCCCCAATTGGTACCGTAGGATACTGGAGATTGGATTCTGATTTTCCACTCCTGCGGGGCGCCTATCAACGCTTCAAATTGATACACACGCTTTGGGCGTGGTGAGATAAGGCCATCCTGGCAGGTGCTCACGATAAACACAGCGTCATTTCTGTACTTCTTAAATTTGAAAAAAAAAAAAAGTTCAACTGAAGTTCATTGAAACTTGTCTTGACTATGTTCCATCAATTTCAACGTACATGTAATGGTTTGTTCGAGTTGCAAATTGTGATTTTGACAGGGAAAAACGGCAAGAATATGCGAAAAGATACGATAAAGTTATTTTTCAATACGACAATGCTAGGCCACATGTTGAAAAGTCGTCAAAGAAACATTTAAAGCGCTGAACTGGGATGTGCTACTCCATCTGCCATATAGTCCATATATTACTACTTCGGATTACCATTTGTTCCCATAGCCAGTTGACCATCAATTAACTTCTTACGACTGAACCAAAAATTGCCTTAATTGATGGCTAGCAGAAAAAGATCAAGAATTCTTTCGCCGATGAATCCATCAGCTGTCTGAAAGATAGAAATTAATAGTGGCTTCCGATCAACGATACTTTGTCTTCATTTGTAATGTACCACCTAATATTATTTCATACTTTAAAGTGCTGATTTTAATATTGAAATCATGCATGAAAATATTGATTAGGCATTGAACACATATGACGTCATAAAAACGCCAACAAATTCTTAATAAATATAAAGAGGAATAAAAAATGGCTTACAATTATCCTTAGAGTATGAAGATTCGCGCTTATAATAAAATATAACAATACATGAACAGAAATATTGATCAAAAAATCAAACAAAGGCATGAAAGGGGTTAAACGAATTTATACGTTCAAGAACAAAAGATAAAGTAAAAAAAGCCACAGAAAATAAAAAAAAAAAAAAACGATTTTGCTTTTCATTTCGTAACAAACTAAAATCTAACAACGTTTTATTGCGTTTCAAAAATGAATTTCTTGATAATTAAAAAACCAGATTTTAGTAGAGGGTGTTAATGGTAACGGCGGCATACTACATATCTGTACGAATGCTAAGCTTTCGGCAATATTGCCTGCTATTTGAAAAGGTTTATAAAGAAATTGGGAAATAACAAAAATGGCTACTAACGACGAAACACCATTTAATTACCTGAGTATGTACAACAAAGAAAATAAAATAGAAAAAATAAATGAAGATAAAATTTAAACAATTTCTTACCCCACCTCATTCGATGCAATGCTTCAAAGAAAGCATTTACATACATATATAATATTCATATTTTCAATAGTTAAACTCTTATTGTTGTTTTCTATGTTTATTTGATTTTTGTTTTTTTTTTTTTTTTCTTTCTTTCAATTATCAACTCAAGTACAAGAATTGAATTAATGACGCATACCTAGGTACTCATATTTACATAAATGTAAGTAAGTGTAAATGTGAAATACCGATAATAACAACAAAGACCATAAAATTTGTTAATTTTATGAGAATCAACATTACGTTAAGAGAGTGAATATTAGTGAGAGTGAGAGAGAGTAGTTATGATTTGCTCAAAATCAAAAGCAAAACTAACAATTATCCATCCAGCTAGTAAAAAAAAGAAGAAAAGAAAGAGAAGTTCTCTGTTTTTATCATATTTTTCATTCGATGAGGCAGGCAACAAAAAGCCCAAAAACAAAAACGTAGCAAACAAAAACACAAAGAAAAATAGGTTAAAAGTAAACCGTGAGAAGTTAAAGCCATGAAGTAATATCAATTATTCTATCTACCATAGAGTGCTGTACTTGTAAGTATACAATATAAGTGTGAGACATGAAAGAAATGTGAAACGAAAGGTACAGTGGGGAGAACGTAGAGAGGTAAAATAAAGTGGCGTTTAGAAAAATTTTATTATGTTTATGTGTACATAATTTCATCATTGCACTGTGGGTTACAATATGTAGAATTTCTGTCCAAAATATGCAAGTTGAAATTTTCGAAAATTCGTTTTATTTTTTTTTTTTTGTTTTTAATTTAACGTTAACAAGACATGGATGTATTTTTTTAATTTTGACCCCAAATTCGAATTTTTCAATTTTTTGGAGCGGGATTTAATTTTTCATGCTTTTGGCCTTAAATTTCAAAATCTTGGAACCTAAATATCCTTTCACGACTACTTTTCATGAACGCAATGTAATTTTTTCCAAAGTAGTTATTCGGTTTTGGGCGGTCATTCAATTTTTTTTTACAATTTTGATCTTAAATTTCAATTCCTTGGAACCTAAAAATCCTTTCACGACTACTTTTCATGAACGCAATGTAATTTTTTCCAAAGTAGGTACTCGGTTTTGGGCGGTCATTCAATTTTTTTTACAATTTTGACCTCAAATTTCAATTCCTTGGAGTGCAAAAAACCTCTCACGGTTACTTTTTATGAACGTAATCTAATTTTTTCCAAAGTAGTTATTCGGTTTTGTGGCGGCCATTAAAAAATTTAATTTGACCTCAACTTTGAATTCCTTGGAACTCAAAAATTCCCTCACGACTACTTTTCATGAACGCAACGAAATTTGTTCCAAAGTAGATACTTGGTTTTGTGGCGTCTATTAAATTTTTTACAATTTTTACCTGAAATTTAAATTTTTTGGAACTCAAAAATTCCCTCACGACTACTTTTCATGAACGCAACGTAATTTGTTCCAAAGTAGATACTTGGTTTTGTGGCGTCTATTAAATTTTTTACAATTTTTACCTTAAATTTCAATTCCTTGGAACTCAAAAATCCCCTCACGACTACTTTTTATTAACGCAACGTAATTTTTTCCAAAGTAGATACTTGGTTTTGTGGCGGCTATTAAATTTTTTACAATTTTTACCTTAAATTTCAATTCCTTGGAACTCAAAAATCCCCTCACGACTACTTTTTATTAACGCAACGTAATTTTTTCCAAAGTAGGTACTCGGTTTTGTGTCGGCCATTTGAACCTTTACGATTTTGAAATCAAATTTGAATTCCTTGATATCGAAAACCCCCTTAATACTGCTTTTCATGAACGTATCGTCAGTTTTTCAAAAGAAGGTGCTTCATTTTGTGGCAGCCATTAAATTTTTTACATTTTTGACCTCAAATTTGAATTTTTTTGGCTCCAAAAAACCCCTCACGACTACTTTTTATTAACGAAATGTATTTTTTTCTAAAGTAGATACTCGGTTTTGTGGTGGCCATTTGAATCTTTACGATTTTGACTTCAAATTTGAATTTCTTAGCCTCAAAAATCCCCACACAATTACTTTTCATGAGCACAACGTAATTTTTCCAAAGTAAGTCCTCAGATTTGTGGTGCCCATTTGATCCTTTACGATTTTGATCTTAAATTTGAATTACTCGATATCGAAAACCGCCTTACGTATGCTTTTCATGAACGTATCGCCAGTTTTTCGGAAGAAGGTCCTTCAATTTCTGATGGCCATTAAATTTTTTACAAGTTTGGCCTCAAATTTGAAAACCACTACCTTCAGTAAAATTTTACATAAAGGCCTGAGATTTCTCGCCCATAAGGTACAGTGATTTTACAAATGACAGAATAACTAATAGATTTATTCGAACAAGAATACCAACTAAGCTTGATATAGAGAAAATATAACGGATATTTTTGCAAGAAATTGAAGTTATGGATTTGGATGAGCTCTGGTTCCAACTGGATGGCATTATGCGCATCCACAAGCTATCCAAATATCGATATTTTCGGCACTAAGTTTATTGATCACATAATTAGTTAAATTCAAAATAAAATATAATTAATTTGGATTACAAATTATGATCATTTTACCCATAGTGCAATGCAACAGGCAAACAAAGAAGAAAGCAACAGCAACAAGCAGGCAGGTAGGCCAACACCAAGCAACAAGCAGATGTTTCATATATGTTCTGTACTATATAACTATGTATATAGGAATATGTAGGTACATATGTACGAATGTGTATATTGTATGCAGCCTTCTGTTTGATGACTGGGTTGGTTCTTTGGCTGTCCGTTTCAAGGAAATGCATTGATTTTCATTGATATGTAGACAGAATTTCATAAACTTACATAAATACGTATGTATTGACCAAAGCCAACATACTCCCCGTACGTATAAACATTCATCATATATGTATATTAATACTTAGAAATAGAAATTCAATGTTTAAAGTACTAGGGTTAAATCGATTGTATATCACACGTACGGGCCCGAAGATAAGCTCAAACACGTACACGCAATACACACTATAATTAATGGGTTAATGTGAAAGATGAATTAAATGTCAGTAATCAAAACGAATGCATCAAATGCTTGAAAACAAAGATTAACAATCAAAAATACGAATAGACTTAAAAGAGAAGAAGAAATTACCAAGTATAGTAGAAGCATTAGATCAGAGCTGGGTTTCATAGGATTTCACATACAATATTATGTAAGAAAGCTGGTAAATGGAATTAATATTGATTACATGAAAATTGAAATGAGCTTACCTATGATTGTTTTGACAAGCACAAGATTTGATAACATACTTTTGCATGACGGGTAGATAGCATAGTTTTCATTCGATTACGCCCATTCTCAAGCTTATCAATTAATTGATAAAAACGATCTTATATTCCGAATTTCAGTTCGATAGCTTTATAATTTCATACGTAAATTCAATAAAACTATATTCGAAAACATACTTTTGTATGAAGGGTAGGAGTGGTTTTCAATCGATTACGCCCATTCTCATGATTATCAATTAGTTGTTAAAAACGATCTTATATACCGAATTTCAGTTCGATAGCATTATATTTTCATACATAAATTCAATAAATCTATATTCGAAAACATACTTTTGTATGATGGGTAGATGTGGTTTTCAGTCGATTACGCCCATTCTAAAACTTATCAATGGGCTGATAAAAACAATCTTATATACCGAATTTCAGTTCGATAGCCTTTATATTTTCTTACGTAAATTCAATAAAACTATATTCGAAAACATACTTTTGTATGATAGGTAGGCGTGGTTATACCTCATTTACGCCCATTCTAAAACATCTCAATGGGCTGATAAAAACAACTTTATATATCGAGTTTCAGTCCGATAGCTTAATATTTTCATAGGTAAATTCAATAAATTTATATTCGAAGACATACTTTTGTATGAGAGGTAGGCGTGAATATACCTCGTTTACCCTCATTCTAAAATTTATCACTAGGCTGATAAAAACAACTTTATATATATCGAGTTTTAGTTCGATGGCCTCATATTTTCGTGCACAAAGTGAGAAAACACATTTTCGAAAATATAATTTTGTATGAAAGAGTGACGTAGTTTTCATTCAATTACGCTCATTTATGATCTCAACTACTTCTTTACCGAAATAATATTATATACCGAGTTTCAGCTCGATAACTTTATCGCTTCGTGCACAAAGTGAGAAAACATATGTTCGAAATCATACTTTTGTATGAAAGATGGGCGTGATTTTCAACTGACAACATTAAAACTAATACGATTAATGCTACGATTAATGCTACAAATAATCTAAATATCAAATAAAAAGTTAAACAATATATCTTTAACATAAACCCTCCTGTTCCCCTGTTTTAAGCATGTTGAACTCTGCGGTTAAGACTAACTATATGTTAGACAGTGCTCACATAATGACTGCGAATAGAGATAAATAAGAATGATAAAATAAAATAAAAATACGTTAATTCAATTTCTTTTTCTCCAACTGACTTGGATGAACTTTACACGTCGTCTACAACTCATTTGCCATTAACCTTCTCATGACATGTGCAAAATCTTTCATTGAATATTACGTATACGTGATACATACATATCGAGTGTATGATACTCGCACGTATGTATGTAAATGATGTTTAATGTAATTTTAAAGGATAGTAAATTAATTGTTATTGGGTTTCAACCCAAACTTCTGAAGTTCTAATCCCATCAAGTGCCTTTGAGGGTCAATGGAAGACCAGATGATTCGAAAATATGGATTTTTGCACCAAAAATATGACAATAGTTAATCATTATAGCTAATGATCGTAATTTTTTTAGAAAAAAAATTAATATTTCATAAAAAAAGTGTTTAAATAATTCCAACACCAAATTCGTATATACAATAGAATAAATGCAATGAATGAATTAATAATGTGAGCATTTCAGATGTACAACAAACACGTTTTATAGTAAATGCTCATGGAAAATGCTGAAAAAAGGGCAATAGTAGAGTAGCAAATACTGGTTTCAATTCCTTCTGCTTCTCATAGTAAATTCACACACACACACACACACACACACATAATACATTCATACATAAATATTTATGCTCGCGGGAACATACACGCATCGATGGATTAAAGAAGAAAAAAAAAATTGTTTTCCCAGGCAGACAATAAAATGTACGTATTATGTACCATCTTAAATAGTAACAATGAAAAGAAGCAACCACTACGAGTACATATAGAAGCGCTACAAAATAATTCAATTCACAATAATCACTCATCATTTGGCTCACACACACACACACACCTATCATATACAAAATATTTATAATAAGTACATTTGATATTTATGTATGCGTAAATACTATGTATTCACATGAAACTTTTTTTTCTTCTCTCTCCCACTGTAGTGTTGTTCTTGTTGTACATATAATAGCAACAATAAGGAGGGTACTAGGGGAGGAGGAACAACAAACGAAAAGGAACAACAACAACAACGACAAAAACAAGAAAATATTAACTATTAACCCAATAATATCGAGCAACGTCATTTGGTACCCATAATAAAGATCTGTTTATTGATCAAAAGAGAGGTGCTCGTAAAAAAAAAGAAGGCTCCACATGAAATTCGTAACCATTCTGAAGAAAGATCCAAGAATTTTTGGAAGAATATTAATTAAAAAATTCAGATTGCTCGGAATCTCTCGAGCGCAGGGCTAAAAAGAAAGCTGGGCTGAAGACGTACAAGGTACAATAAAAAAAACCGGATAGAAACGTCGTCAAGAATAAAATCGCAAAATACGTTTTTCGAGAAATTTGAATGCTACAAAATGGACGACAAGACTTACGTCTTTGCGAACTTTTCCCAGCCTCCCGGACGACAGCCGATTCTCGAAGAAATATTCAAAGTCAAAAAATTTCCAAAAGAACTTCTTGTTTAGTAGATAATTTGTTGTTGTTGTGGCAAAAAGATGTTTTTCTTTTGTTTTTGTGCTACAGAATGGAAGATGAGGCTTACGTCTGAGCGTAATTTTCTCAGTTTTCTGGAAAAGAATTCTATACAGTTGATTCTCGAAGGAATATTGCTGAAAAATTAAAGTTCAACTTCAAAAAGGTGACAAAATTTTCATAGAAATTCCTCATTTGCCAATAATTTGCTGCTGTTGTTGTGACAAAAGCAGCACACCATTCGTGACGTAGCGTATAGTGACTGACTTCTCTACATGTCACTACTACAAAACATTTTTAGAGATTTTCTGAAGGAAGGAACTAAGACCGTTTAAGAGATATAGTTAAAATGGCCAAAAACACTTCAAAACTTTGAAAATGGTCTTTAGCAGTCGCGAGGTTGTTGGACACGATCATAAAAACTGTAATGGAAGTGGTTCCTGAAAAAATGGTTTTTAAAAATCCGATCACTGATTTCACAATTTTTGTAGTAGACGATTTTATTTGAAGCACTCCTTAATTGAATCAATAACACACACTACAATTATTCGAATGCATAGTGGAAAAATAGGTTTAGGTTAGGTTAGGTTAGGTTATGTTGCTGCCCTCTCTCTGAGAGGACACACTTAGGCCAGAAATGCCCATTGTGATACCACCGAGCTTCTCTTCCAATGCTGTTATGCGTGTTAAATTTGGACAACATTAGCAGGGACCTACTTATATTAGCCGATTCCGAACGGCAGAGCCCTTGTTACATCACCTTAACTTAGTTTTGTCACAGAGCTCTTTCAAGAAGCATTTTTGGCAAACTGTTACTGCTGGAAAAATTGAAAATTCTTGCCGGCAGGTGGGTACCGTTCGAAAGAAAAATCTTTTCGATATAACATTTTGTTATGCTTCAGCCGGGGATTGGGATTGAACCCACGACCAACAGATCAGAATGCCAACGCACTAACCACTGAGCTACGGCACCCACTAGGTTTAGGTAGAACTGCTGAAAATGTTTATTTCCCATGTAAACTGAAAATTTTAGAGACAAGAACTAGAGAACTTGAAAAAGTCATTTACTCTTTCAAAGTGTGTGTGTTTTTTAAGGAAAAATTTACTCAAAAAAAGTTTGGTCATTTTTGTTTTTCACCTATTTTTCCAAGAATATTCTGTGGCCTATAAAAAGCTCAGAAAAAGTGACGTCACAAGTGTTTTGGCTTTCAAAATCAGCCACTGTAAATAGGTCCTCATAATAAAAATGAGTAAAACTTAATATGTGGCACTTATACACCTCGAAGGGCCCTTTGACCGAGTTTCTCCTCCAATACTGTTGTGTGTGTTAAATTTTGGACCTTCTTTAGCCGGTTTTGAACGGCACAACTCTTGTGACATCACTTTTCAGAGCTTTGTCACAGTGTTCTTTTAGAAGCTTTCCAATAATTTCATTTTGTGCTAAATATACTGTACAACAGCACAGTGCAAAAACGTTTTGATGTTTTTTAACGGTTTTTAGGAGCTCGATGTCAGTGGAAGTGGCCTGAGATTATTCGTCATAGAATTAAATAGATAACGATTTAGATAATGAGAATGCCAAATGCCATCTAATCACTGAGCCATTCATCTAATTTGGTTCCTATCATTCTCGTTCTATATGGGTTAAGCATTTTAAAGCAAGTCATATGACATTCATATATGTTTGTGTGATTGATTCTTCGGTAAATGGGGAGCGTTTACTTTAAAGTTAGTTAATATGTACGACGTTTTATTGTTGTTGTTGTTTTTACCTACTTACAAATAGTTAGTCATTATATTTAAACATTTGTTTATTTACTCCACAAACAATACACACACACAAACAATACCTTTACGCCAATATTTGTGTATGATAATGTGGCAGGCGGTGAATTACTTTGTATTATCTACCATTGTTGTAATTGTTGTTATTGTTAAATATTAATTATCTTGGTTTTTTTTTTTCTTCTAAAATTTTTATGATTATTAATTGTTTAGCTTAAATGAACGAGTTAAAGTATTTGTTTCATGTGAGAAAATTTCATACAATTAATTAGCAGTGCACAGTAAATAAGAAGTTCACGATAAGAAGTGAAAGATTATATGTGGAGGATTACAATGGTGGTAGGTACTCGTCTAAAGTATGTAGTATGCAGATAAGTGTATAAACTATATAAAAAAAATATGAATAAACACAAAGAAAAAATGAACATAAAAGCGGTTTGAAAAAATTGATTTTTAATTAAATTCAACAGTCATCGTATGAAGCGTGCGAAAATCTTATATGTACTACACAGCTGTGTGAATATTATTTCATGTATGAGACTTGAGCATTAATTAGTTTAAATATTCACAAATATTTAAATATATATTAAATATTTACGGTTATTTTATGGGAAAAAAATGTTGTCTTTTGTTTTTTTTTTTTTTCAATTCGTATTCTTCTGAGAGCAAAAACAAAAACAGACTTCGGAAAAAAGTGATGTTAGAAGAATACTATAATTTCTACGAGTATTAGGCTAATATATATTTTTTTTTTAACGGATATGTAGTGAAATTATTAATAGAATCGTATGGAAGCTACATAAAATAGTGGGCTTGGCTCGCCCGGTCATTACAAAAATGATTTTCCATTGAAATGTTCATCTAAGTGTCAAATATGGTTGTCCCAAAGAGGAAGATTACCTAGGTAATGGCGGTTTAGTTAAAAAAAAAATCTGCGGCTTTATATGAAAGCTGCATTAAATACGAGTAGCTGGCAAGGTTCGCCTAATTAATGCTAAATTATTACCCAGTACAATAATATAAATTCGTAGATATTAAAATCAGGATTCGTTAAAAACCATTCATTGGCTACGTAGTATATATATATATGTGGCACTTATAGACTTCGAAGAACCCTTCGACCGTGCTTCTTTTTGAGTACTGTTGAGCACATTCAATTTTGGACCGCAGATGGACCTTTCTATATATGAGAAGCAAGCCTTCTTTCCATTGGCCACATAGTATTTATATATAGGTGGCACTTGTAGTCTTCGAAGAACCCTTTGACCATGCTTCTCTTTGAGTGCTGTTGAGCACATTCAATTTTGGATTGCAGATGGACCCTTCTATATACGAGAAGGAAGCCTTCTTTCCATTGGCTACATAGAGTATTTATATATGTGGCACTTATAGGCTTCGAAGAATCCTTTGACCGTGCTTCTTTTTGAATGCTGTTGAGCACATTCAATTTTGGCCTTCTTTTTTTTTTTAGCCAATGGAAGCCTTCTTTCCATTGGCTAATAGTATTTATATATGTGGCACTTATAGACTTCGAAGAACCCTTCGACGGTACTTCTTTTTGAGTGCTGTTGAACACATTCAATTTTGGACCGCAGATGGACCCTTCTATATATGAGAAAGAAGCCTTCTTTCAATTCATATTAGTCGGTTGAGAATGGCGTAATTTTTTCTGAGTTTTGTCACAGAGCTGTTTTAGAAGCCTTGTCGTGCTAAATATTTACTCACGGAAGAATTGCCAATTGCTATTAAATTATGCACGGCTAAGCAATAAGCATCCACAAAGCAAGGACTATACTCCTTTCAAACTCGGACAGATCTTGAATTTTCAAGAAAAAAATCAAATCAAAGATCTTCAGATGTGTTTGCGTTAGCGTTGAGTACCAAATAAGAGTGGATAGAGGAAGTTATTTTAGTCGCAAGCTCGTAGTACTCAAAGACAAAATGGGCTAACTTTGGTTCATGCGGCAGTCGAAGGGACTTATTGATCCCACACATATTAAGGTGGCTGCTGTTCTTAACCTCAACAGAAATGACATAAAACTCTACACCGAGTTTCTCACCGAGCACTGTGGACTTAACTAACATATGCAAAAAATGGGTGTGATAGAAAACGATACCAGTCGACTCTGTCATGAGGAGCAGGAAACATACAATTGCCCAACGGTTGCAAGACATAGACTTGGTTACCTAGGTAACGGCATCTTGACTCCAAACCACATCGGTAAAATCAAGCCGACAGCAATTATAAGATTTATAAATAGTTTTAGTTAGAATTGTTTTAGTTGGGCAATAGGCGAACAAAACATCTTTTAGGTCGCAGTGCAAAATAGCCTGTATAATAATAATATCTTTGGTTCATGTAAGTCTAGTTGTTAGGTGATTTAATGGACCGATTTTGGGTTTCAAAAGTTCAAAAGTTGAAGAATTTTTAACTAAATTCTTTTAAGAACTACGGAAACAAGGATGAGAAGAAGCGTAAATCAATGTATTCTGTGTTGCCGTGCAACATTTTAGGCGGGAAGTTCACTAATTTGAATTTATTTTTGCAAGATTTTGAGGAGTCGATGATTAGAGTATCGCATATCTCTCTGGTGTGGCATAGTAAGGAATATTAGAAGTATTGTATGTATTAGTCGTGTCAAAATGCGCAAATTTTTTTTTGGCCCAAGTAGCATCTCTTTTAAATCTAACTTGAAGAATTCATGAAAAATTTAATAAATATTTACCAAAACGCTTTCGTTTTTCTTTTGACTAATGATGCTTCAATGACATATCACTTCTTACTTATGCATAAATACTGAATCTTAAATTATAGATATACAATATTCGATACTAACCTAGACCAAAACGTTTTTTAATCTTTTTAAACAGCTGCATTTTTTTCTTGCTCGATAATTTATCCCTTGTTGAAGTGGTATGTTCCATTACAACAACATGTCCGTATCCTGTATTTTGTTGCATATAACCACCACTACTTCCACCACCACCACCACCACCACTACTACTACCACAACTAGCAGTTGACATTTCAGATAAGACCATTTTATGTGAGATTGAATTGAATTGATTTTTTTTTTTTTTTGAATTTATTCGTTTAACGAATTTTAATGCGTCGAATTATTTGATTTTTGGTATTTTTGAAATTTGCTGATACAAAAATGAAATCAACAAAGTTTTCATATAAAGTTTCAATACAATGCGTATTTAAAACATGATGTTCTTTTATTAATTTTTTTTTTTTTTTACTATTAAAAAATCGAGTATGTGTCTTCGAAAAGAACTATTCAATTCCACTACTAAACACACACACACGCACACACAACCGGAGCATACGCACTCGCTAATATTGTGACTGCGTAAAGGAGTTCGCTTCGATGTAAACAGGCTGAGGTGAAAATTATAACTGAACTGTATATTCACTGCTGGCTTGCTCGCTTATTCGATCGGCTTGCTTGGCCTTAACCAGCTGAAGAAAATCGTGCATGCAGAACGACGACGACGATGATACGATGACGATGTCGATGGCGGTACCAATACGATATAAACAACAACGAACCGTCGGTCTAGTACGGATGAGTACAACACGCAGCTAGTCGTCATACACGTTGGTTACTCGTACCTCGTATACACCATTGAATGTATGTACGTACCATGAACCGAAGAAGTTGTAGAAGATAAACAAAAGACCAAATCTAAAGGCTCTAATGCATACACACACACACACACATACACAAACTGCGTTTATACAAAAGGTAAGCTTTGTATATTGATGTAGAAATGTATGTATGCAAGTAATGGACTGACAATTTTGTTGTAAAGGCAGCGAGGCGCATAGCAAAGCAGACAGACAGCAACAAGCAAATAGCGTGCAGCTGTTTTATTTTTATTTATTTTTTTTTCTTGTATTTTTTTATACAACTACTACTACGGGTGCTTCAAAAAAGGGTGCTCCTACTAAATGTATGCATTCTTTGGTTTAGCCTTCTGAGCCGTAAATCCTGGCTTCGATCCCCGGTTAAGACGGATTGAAAATATTTTTCTTTCAAAAGGTGCCACAGAGGAGCTTGTTAAAGAGCCCTGTAACAAAGCTCAGAAAATGACGTCACAATAGTTCTTCTACTCGCAATAGGCCAATATAAGTAGATCCATTCCAAAACTGGCCAAATTTCGTACGTAAAACAAAGTACTAGAAAACAACCTCGGTGGTATTACAACAGACCTTTCTGGCTTAAATGTGTATTTTCATAGAGGGAGTCTCTCAGGAGACTGCAGCCATAATAACTTAACCTAATTTTGGTTTGGGCAATGCGTCTTTCAAGTGTGAAATGCAGACAGGCTTTCCAATTTTTCATTCTCGAGCCGAAGATTCGATTTTTCTCTTCGATGGCGGCCACGCCGAGTTCGAAATACTACACATATCATACTTCGCTGCTGTATACATATTTTGGGCGCAGCTGATAGTTTTACTTTACCTGATATTCGCCGCCCATGTAAATAGGGTCAGAAATTTTACCTCGTGAAATCTACTCTCTACAATATTGCCAATGCTATTACTTCAGATGCCCCGCGGTCTCAATGTTAAGTTGTGAGTTCGAGTCCCGGTCGAAACAACAAAATCGGTGTGTAGGTCACTTTCAACAGAATCCAAATTTAATACATCACAAGAGAAGTAGGCGAAAAGCTCGACAACAGAATTCTTCGGAGCTAATAGGGGCCGATTATAATATTGTACATACATAATGTGGATGCCGTAAGTCAGTGGTTAGTGCGTTGGCATTCTGACCCGTAAGTCATGGGCTCAATCCACAGCAAATGCACAACTTTGATATCCAAAAAAAACGTTCTTTTGAACGATGTTCACTAGCCGGCCAACAATTTGGAATTCTTTCAACTGTACCAATTTGCCATGGAAACGCTTCTAAAAGAGAGCTCTATGACAAAACTGAGAAAAAAGTGATGTCACAAGAGTTCTGCCGTCAGAAAGAGGTCAATATAATATCTCCCTTCCAACACAGTCCAAGTTTAACACAGCACACCAGAAAAACTAAGAGGTATTCTCGGCAATCACGGATGTTAGAGTTAAAAAAAAAATGGGCGAAATCAAATTGAATTAGCTGAGGTTGAGGTTTCAAATCGGGAAAATGCATAAAATTCACTAAAACAAATCATAGAATCATAATACTAGTAAAGATCTCATTTTGTGCTTAGGGGGAACCCATAATCCATAGATCGCCCAGATTTTTCGAAAAATTAATTTCGAAAGTTTTTAAAAAAGGTGACAACTGTAGTGGAACATTTTTTGAGTTAACTGAGACTATAGTTTAAATCACGAAAATCCACAAAAATCACTATAGAAATCATAGAACCAAACAGAATACTAGCAAAGATCTCATTTTGTGCTTAGGGGGAAACCCATAATCCATAGATCGCCCAGATTTTTCGAAAAATTAATTTCGAAAGTTTTCAAAAAAGGTGACAACTGTAGTGGAACATTTTTTGAGTTAACTGAGACTATAGTTTAAATCACGAAAATCCACAAAAATCACTATAGAAATCATAGAACCAAACAGAATACTAGCAAAGATCTCATTTTAGGTTTGTTAGAAGAGTAGTTTCTTCTTCCTTTCATAATCTGTAAATTTATTCATAAAACTTCATTCTGACATTGGTCCAAAAAGGCGACAAAAATCGCTTTCTTCTAGCATTGTATTAATATAGTTATATTTTTCACACGATTTTTCTACAGAACCCTAAGTTTTGACTACAGATTCAGAAAATTTTAGATAAAAAATAATTGAGACGACTTGCACACTTTCCTGCTCCCTTTACATTCTTGCAGAATTCGAATATCTCGACGATCTTGAGCTTGTTGGAAGAGTGGATAAATTCTCTTCTAAATCTATAATATTTTCGATGTTCATTGTCTAATCTAATACTTTTGAATTCTTCTTTTGAAACACCCATTACTGCCACTACTACTATTACCACTATGTTTGTATTTCGCCCGCAGTTTCGTCTGCGTCTTACTATAGCTCTGTAGGCATATACGACGATTACTACCAAAAATTTACCTCCCCTAAAAATGTGGCTGCTGCTGTTGGTTCGCTCATTTTTTATTTAGTTTTATAGGTTAGATCGTACGTATTTGCGGCAAGAGAATATAGGTATAGCATGTAGCTCTACTCTCGCATCGTCATCAATAGTATATAAATGAGTAAACTGAAGTTCTTGATCACCTTTATGATTTTAATATTTTTTTTGTTTTAATTTCCTTTTTTTTTTTTGAAATTTTGATTTCATTTGTGCAGTTGCGCAGTTGGCCTCTCAGTCTATCTCTCGAGTAGTTTTCGATCATAGTTGTTGTTACAATTTTTTTTTTAATTTATTTTGTCCATATATCAACAATAGCAGTTCAACTGAGGTTAATCAGATGTTATTTAAATTACGTTATATTTTGAGATCATTTTTTAGATGATGTCAGTCAAATTTTTTTGAAACTACTTGCTTAATTAAATTTGAGGTTGAGTTAATTCAATACGCATTAGGATTATCAGGGTGTTCTGGCTATATTCCTCAATTATGTGAATAGATTTCATTTCGCAGAAGCTTACTATGGGACATCATGACCATTATAGCGACATTTTAAAAGTACGATCTAACCAAACACTGAGCTGAAAATAGATTCTAATTAAACCTAGCTGGTAGAGTGAAGGAATGAATGAATGAATGAAGATTCTTCGAATTGATGAGGCAATACTTTCCCAGAAACCTACATTGAACTACGATAATTAGTAAGAAGCTCTCGCTACATATCCTCATTATATGAAGGTCACGTTGTGCGAAAGTAATACAGAAAGTTTGTGACTTTAATCTTTGATTAGCCAACTACGTACGTAATTGTCTTGACGACTCCAAGGGGAAACGAAACCGATGTCTGTAAGAATTTGTGGAGAGAGGGCCCTAAAAGCCTGACTTTATGCTGTCTCAGTTTGTTCTAAACTACCGAAAAACTTAAGAATTAAAAAGTAAATAATTTGCACTAAAGGGTCTGAAGCGAGGGCAAGGGGAAGTACCTAGTGGCAACAAACAATGAGTCGTAGCGTCTTGGACAGCACGTCACTGTTGATAACTGCGTTTTTGAAGTAGTGAAGGGCTTTATCTATCTTGGAATCAGCATTAACACCAGTAATGACGTCGGCCTGGAGATACTGAGAAGGATTACTCTTGCTAGCAGGTGCTACTTTGGGCTAGGTAAACAATTGAGGAGTCGGGCCCTCTCTCGAGCAACGAAAACCACACTCTACAAGTCTCTCATCATGTCTGTCCTAACATATGGCGCTGAAACCTGGACAATATCCACCTCGGATGAGCGAATACTTGGATTTTTCGAGAGAAAAATCCTACGCCAGATCTTTGGACCTATTTGCGTTGGTGGCGAGTATCGAATGAGGTACAACAATGAACTGTAAGAGGTGTATGCCGACACCGCCATAGTAAAACGCATTAAAATTCAGCGGCTGCTCAGGCTACATCATGTCAAGCGAAGGAAAGAACACGATCCGGCTAAGAAGGTGTTATATTCACTGATAGACGACGCAGAAGAGGCAGACCTAACCCCCGGTAGAAAGATCAAGTACTGGAGAACTTATCAACGCTTGGAATTTCTAACTGGTGCCAACTAGCGAAGGAAAGAGCTGGCTGGCGAGGCATGTTAGGTTCGATTTTCGGTTGTATTGGGCACATAAGTAAGTAGGTAAGTAAAGGCTCTGAAAAACCTTGGCCGATCTTCTCTAAAAAGTTTCAGTAAATTTTGTATATTTTTACTCAGAATAAAATATCGGGATTCCAAAGGCGGGCTTTCCATGTTTCTCAAACTTATTAGACCGATGTGAAGGAAAGATGTCTGCACATTTGGTGAAAAGGCAAATACTATGTCATTAATTTACGGATGCCGTTAGTGCTGCAGTCGAGAAGTCGTCCCCTAGCTGCGACCAATTTTTCTAGAGATTCTTTTGATTTTCAATCATCTAAAACGACTCGCCATATTAAGGCACACTTTTATTTTCAACATAACTTAAATTTGAACGCAATTCAAAGTAATTTACCATTATACAATAATTACAAATTGCACTTAAAGTACTTCAAGCAATAAGGGCAGAATAATTATATTTCTATATAAAATGGTCAATGAGGCTCATTCTATAAAAGTATGAAGGTTAAGACAAAAAAAAAAAAAAGATATTCAAGAAAATATGACGATAAAAAGAAACAACAAACAGACGAAGTAAACAGGGTAAAACTGCATTGGTATAAGAAAATTAATGAAGCAGATGTTTTAAATGTGGGTGAGTATTTGTACGTATGCATTGTATTGAAAAGGTTTCTCATCCTCTCAGTCACACTGTGTTTAATGTATTTGAAAATAAGTGTAAGTATTTATGCAAAATTTAACAAAAGATATAAAATTGGGTATAAAATGCAAATTTTATCCGACAATACTGCTTTATCCAAGTGTAAAGAAATAATAGAAAACCATTTCACTAATTGATGAAATACAATTGAAGCTGGGACGCAATTTGTTGTGAGCAAGGATAATTGCCAGTCATCTCTGTGCTTCGCTCTTTGACGTCACTTATATATTCCAAGAGCTGACAGATTCTTCAGTACCTGGCCTTTCTGTCAGAGGTGGAGTCTTTCTCTTTGTCTTCGTCCTCGAGCAAATTTCGAATACAAAATCTTCTTAATCTTCCATTCCTTCGGAGTTATTCGGTACTCGCCACCAACGAAAATAGTTCCAAAAATCTTGCGTAAGTCCTTTGGCCTCGAAGTGTGATTTTCGAACTTCGAGAGGCCTCGACTTCTCAGGTGCTCCCTTATCCCAAAGGAGCACTTCTGTGCTTTGTCACAGAACTATTTAAGAAGAAGGCGAATTCTTAATGCTGGAAGAATTGCCATTTGCTTGCGGATATCGTTCGAAAGAAAAATTAATTCGATATTAAAGCCGCTGATTAGGTCCATATCGTATCGACGAGTATAATGGAATACATCAAAATCCGCACCGAACTTAGTATGTTGTCGCGAAAATCGCGGATCGTAAAAATTTATATTCGACACCGAGGATACAAGAGTTCCAGCGGATAGACGAAGGTATGCGAAGCAGAAACGGAACTACAAATCTAAAAAAGTTACTTTGGCAGGCGTATTCCATACCTATATTGGGAAAACGATCATACAAGAGACACATCGGATCTGCGAAGGCAATGAAGCAGAAACGCAAACAAAGATCCTATAAGAGTTGCAACGGATATGCGAAAGTATTCGAAGCAGAAACGGAACTACAAATCCACAAAGTTACTTTGGTAGGCGTATTCCATACCTATATTGTGAAAACGATCATTCAAGAGACACACCGGATCTGCGAGGCAATGAAGCAGAAGCGCAAACAAAGATCCAATGCGAATTTTATTTTATAGTACTCCGGAAATGATGCATAGAAGATACGAAGTCATTGAAGAGGCACTGGGTTTATGAAGCAGTTCAGTGTGCCAGGTAAATTATGTTTATTTAAAAGAAATTTTCCATGGAAGATGAATCATTTTATGGGAGTATAAAGAGTTCCAAATTTAAAATTTCGAGATTTTGAAGAGGCCACCAAATTTTAAAAAACTTTGCCAAAAGTACACAACTCCGATTTTTGTACAAAGTTTTGAAACCCTTAAACAGAATATTGTACTTAGACAAGTCGTTGATTTTTCTACAAGATTGCGCCGCCAAGACTCAAGAAAAACAATCTGAAAAATCATTGATAGCTAGCTGGGCCATCTATAAATATAGTATGGGACTTAAAGGTTATGGTTTATTTTAGATTATACTAGATTAGGTTAGGTTAGAATAAAGCGGACGCACTCGAAGTTGGGAATTAGCTAGTCTAACTATTCCATTCATATTTTTCGCATTACATTTACATTTGGTCCCATTATTCATCATTCGTCTCGTGTATTCATGTTTTTATTTGCACAATTTTATAATAATCTTAATATCATATGGTATACACTACCACAAGACTGCGGTACCCCCCCAACCCTATGAAGATATGGGGATGTAAGTGCACACACGTCTGGCAGCACGACGAAATTATGTACATATTTATATTTGCATTGTTTTTATGGTTGTTGTTGTTGTTGGTGGTGCTGTTATGTGTGCAAACAAACGAATGGTATGACGAATAAGAAAAACTAGAAATAAATTTACACCTGGAATTTGCAAATTCACACAAACCCATGTAGCTACATGGACAGAAGCATATTTTATTGAAATGCAATGGTAAAAAAAAAAATATCCAGAACGGAACAAGAACAACAGCAATAATAGTTAGATTGGGATAGGGGTAAAAATAAATACTATACTATGCATACGACGAGTACAACACCATTGACAATACGAGTAGTCGCAGCATAAGCAATGATGAATAAGCATTTGCATTCATTCAAGCGAGCAACAATAAAAATTGTGAATATGCAACTCGCAATCGAATCAAAATGATTAAAAGGATGAATAGATGGATGGAAAACATAAAAGGATGAAATACTTGTACGAAAAGTTACAATGACAGTGATTCACAGAATTCGATCACAAATTTGTTTAATGCAATTTTTGCGAGCTCTCACAAAATAGTTTGTATAAACTTTTGCCTTTTGCAGCAAAATTTATGAATCGTGACTGGAGTAATCATCGGCCACTATATTCTTGACATGTACATCAGCAGAAGAATATGATTGGGCTACCTAGCGCACAGCTTCTATAAGAGTTGCAGCGCCGAAAAAAGCAAAGCGCAAAGCACTTCAAGATTTTTGTCAGGTCAGACAATTTGACAGATTTATCCTTGATTAATGTATTTGTAAAAATCCTAACACGGTTCATATTGAGCTCAAAAAGGTTAAAGCAGTGGATGTTGTCTCTGGGGTCAATTAGAAGCTTTTCCATGGCAAATTTCTAAAATCGTAAGAATTGTCACAAATAACTTGACGTCAGGCTGGTGTACGGTGTGACGAAAAAGTGATTATCCGAAGAAAACGGAACGGTTTATTTGATCGAGCCGAAATTCGATCCCGAGGGAGCTCATGAATAATTTTAGCAATTTAACTGTTTATCCAGAAAACGCTCTATATTTAAAGTTTTTTCGCTGTGTGTGATTGCCTATTTTCAGCCCCTTAGGACGCTCCCCTATAAAATTTACATTTTTATAAAATTGAATGAGCGCAAGGAGAGTAAGCACGACCGGAGGAGATACCGGAGAGTAAAAGAATGGAGATTGATATTACGTTTTACCGCTCTAAAAACGATTTCTGAGCAATTATGAAAATATTCGTTGATCTTAAGTTCATTTTTAGGGAAGCTGCCCTCTTAGTCCCTCTTCAGTCCCTTAAGGCGCACTCCTATAAAATTTATATTTTTATAGAATCGAAAGAGCGTGAGGAGAGTATGCACGACCGGAGCAGATGTCGGAGAGTAAAAATATGGATATCGCTCTTACATTTCACCGCTCATGAATAATTTTAGCAATTTAACTGTTTATCCAGAAAACGCTCTATATTTAAAGTTTTTTCGCTGTGTGTGATTGCCTATTTTCAGCCGCTTAGGACGCTCCCCTATAAAATTTACATTGAGATTGCTATTACGTTTCATCGCTCTAAAAACGATTTCTGAGCAATTATGGAGATATTTGTTGATCTTAAGTTCATTTTATAGGGAAGCCGCCCTCTATGAGCAAAGATTGGGAATATGTTTAGGAAGAAAGTTGGGTATAAGAAATTATTTTTTAATGAAATAAAATTAACAAAATTATATTTTATCCGATATTATTATTATATTAGCTGCCAAGATGCATCGCGACCAAATAAGATCTATTGTGCAAGGCTTTATGTTTTAACCTACTAGGTTTAGGCTCTGTATGAATTTAAGCACCATCTGACGTTTATTGCTTCAGAGTTTATATGGAGGCATGACAATCGCATCTAAGTTTTTAAGTCTTTATCTGCCAGACTGCTAGACATTCGCAGAGAATATGCTCTGAGCTTTCAATGTCCATTTCAGAAAATCTATAGGCATCAGTGTCCAAGAAACCCAACTTGGATGGGTGATACCTCGGGCTGATATAGCCTCTGAAGTATATGATAGGTATTTGATAGAAAGCTCAAATATTCCCAATGTTTATTGAATACTGGCGTCGAAATAACGATTTCGATTGTCTGCATAATATCGAATTTTCACGACATTCCACAAAAACATTTTTTAACCGAGTCAAATTGATGCTCTACATCGCAAAATGACTAATAGCACGGTCACCGCACTTAGCGCTTAAAATGTCAATCGTTTTGTGAGTTTTGTGACATGGCGCATCATCCCGAGGAAAATAAACATCGTCCAACTCCATGCGTTCAACTTCAGGGCACAAAATGTGGGTACTCATGGTAATTTTGAGATCGATGACGAGTTGCTCTTCTTCAATTGAGTTGCACATTCTCGATCACAGCGGTCACATTCTCATCGGTACGGGTTACTCATTGGAACGTCAGTCTGAGAAATTCTTTGCACAAACAGTGTTTGTTCATTTTAGCCAAACCTTTTAAATGAAGACGTCATCGATTCATTTCATTCCGTGGAGGTATGATACCGACCGATAATCATTATTTTGAGCGAAAAGAGCCGTCATTATTGAAATAAACTATGTTTCAAAAAGAAACCACTAGATGGACATTTCCAAATGCACATAGAATTGTATGACCCATCTGCTGCCTATACCTTTTATGCAAGTGTCTTTATAATTTATCGAAATTATGAGGCTTTTTGGAGTCATATTTGGTATAATTCATCCAAATTCTGAGCATCTTTAGAGTCATGTTTTTGTTATTTTGTTTTTGTGGCAATTATAAGCCCGGAAGGGCTTTTTGGCCGAGCTTCTCTTCCATTACCATTCCGAACGGCAGAACTCTTGCGACATCACTTTTCTGAGCTTTGTCACAGAGTTCTTTTTAGAAGCTTTTCCATGGCAAATTGTTACTGCCGGAAGAATTGCTTGCCGACAGGTGGATATCGGTCGTAAGAAGTCTGTAGGTCGTGGAATTGAACCCACGACCTACAGATCAGAAGGCCAACACACTAACCACTGAGCCACGGCACCCACAATCATAAAGATCATTTAGAGTCATCTTTAGGATAATTTCCAGTGTATTCTTGTAGTAGAAAAAACCCATTTAAAGGGCACATAAAATGAAACACCACTGATGGTATCGCGCAGAAAAAAGTAATTTTATTGACTGAGAAGGCTCCATCCTTCCTTGATATGTCTCACATACCATAATTTTACACCAATGACAAGTTGGAATATAGTGTGACATTGTTCCCCAAAGTAATAAATATTTAATTGCATTTCGCGAGTCACTGTAAGTGCATGCTGGCTGAATGTATTTTATAAATCATCATCAACGACACCACAATGAACCACAATCAACCACCATAGGTATGAGGATATTGCAAAAATTGATCAAGTTTTTATTATGCATGCTGTTGTTGTTGTTGTTATTGCAAATGTACGTACATAGTCGACTAACCAGTCAACCAACTAGCCAGCTGTTTAGTCATTTTGCCAGGATGCTGCCAGGATATGGCAATAATGATGATGATGATGATGATGATGACGATGATGCCGATGGTGCTTCGGCTGCTGTTGTTGAATATGCATTTGCATGGATGTGGGTATAAACATATTTAATTGATCAAAAATTTTTATTTTTCATTCTTCACAATGTTGTTGTTGTTGTTATTGTTATTTGTAAAAATTCCTATAAAAAGCATCTGCAATATGTAGTAGTAGCCAAAGCAACAGCAGGCTAAAATAATTAAAAATTTCTTAAGTAACGACAGCAATTTGGGAGCAGGAACCGACAGTAACAGCAATAATGTGCATGCCAACAACAAGAGCACTCATAATTCATTCATTCATTCACACATTTATGCTTTAAATGGCTACGAGTATAGCATACATACATATAAGTAGTATTCGTCGCATACTACGAGTATTTAAGTAGTTCGACGACATTCTAATTAAGTATGCCCAGTATGCAAGCATATGTAGTTTTGAATAGGAGCATATACCAACCATATTAAATATGTAGCATGCATCCAAGTTTAACATAAATTAATACAGATTCCTTTAGTAAGCATCCCCTGTTTTATATGTATGGAAAAGCATCTGCCCATATACGACAACATTCCTTTACTTAGTGCCGTCCGTTTCAAAATGATTATTGATTCATGTATCATAAATAAATTTAAATTTACTATTTACTTATTCTTAGATTACATCAGCCTTACCCTTGTTTTTTTTTTTTTTGCTTTGTAACTTCTCTAATTTCATAAATTATACTATTTTAAGCCCTTCAATTGTATAGGGTTATCCATTTCGCGGTTTCAAAAGTATAGGGCTAGAATTCGACATCTGTCAAACTGAGTTGTTAAAACAATTTCTTTCTTTTTCAGTTCAAAGTCTGACATTTGCGAAAATGGATCGCTTAACTATCGCACAACGCATTAAAATTGTAAAAACCTACTACAAAAATGGTGATTCTGCCACAGCCACATATCGTGCTTTAAGAGAAGATTATGGTTTACATAATCGTCCAACTACGCAAGCAATTGGAAAAATTGTGACGAAATATGAAGAGACTGGATCGGTTACAGATATTGTAAGGCCTGTGCATCATCGTTTCGCTCGTACCACCGAAAATATCGCGTATTTTGCATTTGGATCTACACCTACATCCATATAAAATCCAGCTCACACAACAACTGAAGCCAGCTGAGCATTCACAACGTCGTAAATACGTCGAATGGGTGCTTGAACAACAAGCGGTGGACAGCGATTTTTCGAACAAAATTTTCTTCAGCGACGAAGCACATTTCTCACTCGGTGGGTATGTTAACAAACAAAATTGTGGTATTTGGGATTCTGAGAATCCTGAAGTAATTGAAGAGAGGCCACTACATCCACAAAAAGTCACTGCTTGGTGGGCTCTTTGGTCCGGAGGTGTGATTGGACCTTACTTCTTCGGAAACGACGATGGAACGACTGTCACCGTCAATTCGGAGCGTTATGGTCATATGATAACCGACTTTTTTTTGCCTGCTATTGAAGAATACGCCTTAGAGAATATGTGGTTTCAACAAGACGGTGGCACATGCCACACAACTCGAGCGAATATGGCTTTATTGCAAGAGAAATTTTCTGGCCGCGTAATTTCTCGTCGTGGCGATATCAAGTGGCCACCAAGATCATGCGATTTGACACCGCTTGACTTTTTTTTGTGGGGCTACGCGAAAGACCGTGTTTATGCAGATAAACCTTTAGCTCTTGCGCACCTAAAAACCAACATTCGTCACGTTATGGCTGAGATACCGCCCAATATGTGTCAAAAAGTGGTCGAAAATTACCTCAAAAGAAACGATGCTTGCAACAATTCGCGTGGTGGTCATTTAAATGATGTAGTATTTCACACATAATGTCAACGTTCAAACTTTATAATAAAAAAGAAATATCATGATAAAAAATATTTTATATGTGTTTTATTTACATTTACTTTTGAAACCGCAAAATGGATAACCCTTTACAAATGACTTAAAATTGTGCTGAATTGATGTTATTTTGGTTACCAATGGCTCGAGTCAGCTAAAATTTACTGAAAAACTATAGCTGAAACGAATTTGGTGGAAGATTGTGTTTAGGTTTACATTATCTAGGGTACCAGTAGGTTAAGAAATTGGTTACTAATGGGTTAAATCATATTGACAATGAGTTAAATCATGTAATTTGTCATTTCTAACTATTTACTACACTCTTAGTTATTCAGATGGCTGAAAATTGCTTTAAATTGATCTTATTTTGGGCAGTAATGGGTTAAGTCAACAAAAATTTACTAAATCTTAAGGGGGATTTACATGTAACACATAACTTTACGTGCCGTAACTGTGTGCACTACGATAGTGCGACTACACCCTCTCCGTGGGGGCGGCTAGAAACAGGTTCTAGCTTAAGATCGTCTATGCTTGAGTGCTGGCAGATGGTAGTTGGGCGGAGATGAGCAAACTCACTAAAAAATGCCCCAAATCTAAGATGAAACAGCATATGCCGATAGATGCATGGCCGTGGGGGTGCACGGTCTTAATATGCGAACTTAGAATACCTGCGGCCCTTTTGTTTTAACCTAGGCTTCCCTTGGCAATCTGGCTCTACTAAGGGTGACTTCTACTTCCAGACTACTCAGACAGCAAAGCTGCCATCAAATCTCTCTCCTCATGGGAGTTCTCTTCAAACTAGTCACCGAATGCTTCCTTATCCTAGAAAAACTTTCTATGCAAAATAAGGTCACATTATGTTGGGTGCCGGGGCACAACGGAATTGAGGGCAATGAATGGGCGGACGATTTAGCGAGAGTTGGCTCGTCTTCTCCACTGACAGGCCCAGAACCTTTCTGTGGTATAAGCTGGGCATCGGCCAAAGCTATGATAGAAAAACATTACCACGACAAATACTAAATACAATGGACAAATTCGATAGGTCTCCGCCAAGCGCAGCCCCTCATCAGCTTTGATAAAGCTTTTGACAGAATTAGCCTTAGCAGAAAAAATCTTCTATTTCTATTCCTCAGGACATAACTGGTTAAGTAGCATCTCCACAAAATGCAATTATCCTCTGACACGGAGTGTAGTCTCAGTCTGGATGAGGATGAAACATCGATGCATCCAACACCAGCTCTAATTATCAAAAGTTGGACAAGATCAATTCTATCTTTTATTAAAAAGGTAGAAGAGATTCTAGTGTCGTAGACGGGCTTGGGTACACACTTGTAGTTGGCCCTCAGAGGTATCAGCCGTAGGACTCATATCCTCTCAGTCTGGTTTCGCGTGGTCCACTTGATGAACAAGGAATTTGTCCTTGCACCAATGTCACGCTCTCTTTTGATTGATTGATAGCTGAAAGGAGTTTGGTTTAGGTTTATGTTATCTTAGTTAGCAATTAGTTAAATCATCGCCACCTGTGCGGTAATGTGGTCAAATATTAGATTTATATCGGTTGTACATTGGTTACAAGCAAATTAAATCATATCCAGTTTTGGGTTAAATCATATCCACCTATGGATTAAAAGTCATTAAAACTTTATTTACGCATAGCTGAAACGAGTTTGAGGGAACATTGTCACCAGTAAGTTAAATCATGTTCAACAATGGGTTAAATCTTACAAAAATTTTCTTTAAAAGTATTGCTGTAGGAATTTTTGTGACCACTAATGGATTAAATTATGGCTAGCAATGAGTTAAATCATAAAAAATACAATAACAAATATAACAGAAAGAAGTAAGTTTGTCAAAAGTTTGTTTCAGATATATGATACCTTGGTCACCAGTAAGTTAAATCATGTCCATCTATGGGTTAAATCATAAAAAAATTTACTTAACAAGTACAGGTTTGTACGTATTATCTTGGAGACCAAAGAGGTAAGTTATGGCCACTAATAGGTTAAATTACTTGGTCACCAATGAATTACAATGGATTAAGCAATAGAAAATAATCTCTCAATTCCAAAATGCCATAATTTCTTCACGAAAAGATCAAAACACCCTAACACACTGATGTATGATAAAACACCATCAAAGCGGAAATTCGTTGCAAAACCTCCCTAGGAGGTGAAAAGAGGGGGTAAGTAAGTTTGATGAAAATCTTGATGAGGTCAAATCAATAGGTGCCAGTCATACATTTCACAACTTTAGAGGCAATTATTTGTCGATTTTCAAATCTTTTTGAGTTCATTTTGTATAAGAGACGCTTTAAAGGGTGGAGATAGGGGATGAGTATGTTTGGGCCAAATATTGGCGAGGAAATACTAGTGACGTGCCGATCATACATTTCACTCACATCTGCTCAGTTATGAGATTATTTGTTTGATTTTCAAATATTTTTTCGGCCATTTTATGCTGGCGTCCCACTAAAGGTTTGGGCATAGGGGATAAGTATGTTTGGTGTAAATGTTGGTGAGGAAAAATTAGTGTAAGTTAGTCATAGATTTCATCACTCTAGCGGCGATTCTTGGGTAGCTATGTGGTCATTTGTCGATTTTCAAGTAGTTTGACTTTCATTTTGTAGGGGAATCGCCCTAAAGGTTGAAGAGCAAATGTTGGGGAGGAAAAATGAATAAAGGACGGGCATATATTTCAACGCTTTAGGGACGATATATAGGCTGCTATCTAGTTATTGGTCGATTTTCATGTATTGTTTGGGTTCATTTTGTATCGAAACTTCACAAAGGAATGAAAATAGAGAAATTATGTAAGCATAGCCAACAAAAACCTATTATGTATTAAGTTCACAAAAATTTGATTCATGAATATATATTTTCAACATAATTGCAATCATTTTTGCAATTGAAACATTTTTTATATAAACTATTATTGATTCCAGTTTGTGGATAATCACGTCAAAATCGACAATTCATGGTAAATTTGTAGAACTATTATACAGGTACAAAATTTTACAAGATACTACAAATAAATACACAAAAATTCGATCAATAAAAAAGGACAAGAAACAAAAAGACAAAACAACAAAAGTAGAAAAAACTTGTTGGAAGAATATGTTGCATTTTAAAAGAAAGAAATATTTTCTGTATGATAAGTAATCCAAAACAACAACAACAAATATGATGATGGTGATGATGCAAGTACATAAATAAAAGTGTATATACCCACAAATGAGTATATAGCTATGTACAGATGTATTTATTATCAAAGTCTTACAATAAAAGGTGTCCTGTACACCTTTCCAACAATTATGTACCTGTTATAGAAACACCTTGATGTCCTGTGATTGACTAAGTATTATACAAAAAATTTTGTAATAAAAAATTTTCAAGTATATAATACAATATATTCTATATACATAGTGACTTTCCAGATAAAAGGAGCATAAAAGTAAAAGAAAAAGAAAAGAATTTGATGCGTTCTATAAAAAACCCAAATTAAGCTGGTATGAAATCACAGTATTTAAGGACACATCATACTGTGTGAGAATGTATTACAAAGAGCTCCTTCGATCCTTTCTCCTTCTCTCCTTAGACAATCGATAGATCAATTTCAATCATTCACGGTATTAAATGGAGGCTTTTCGAAAATATATTTGATTTGAAGATATTTACGAAAATCAAGTGTAGCTGCATTTGTAGCATACAATTCAGATGTTTTGATGTGTAAATTCGATTACAATAGAAAGTATTTTCTTTTTTTATTGAAAGTATTAATATTTTTTGCCAGTGCTACCAACCACACCATTGCCGACTAACGTGAAAATGTGGGTAATTTACACCATTCGCTACCTCCTACCAGAGGTAGAGTTAGGAAGAAGCAAGCAACATTCAACACAAATGCTGTAAAAAGAAATGAGATTTGATGATATACTTGATCCCTCTAAAAGCATTGTGGAAGCGATGGATGCCAATGTTAACCGAAAAATCCCGATTTTATAGGGGAGCATCCTTAACGGGTGGATCAATCAAATCAAAAGAGAGCGTGGCGTTGGACCAACTCTTTGTTCATCAAGTGGACCACGCGAAACCAGACTAAATTCTGTTAGAGGATATGAACCCTACGGCCTATACCTCTGCGGGCCAACCACAAGTGTTACGGGCACTGCGACCATACGAGGTCTTTTGTACCCAAGGGTGGATATAGACGGTAAATATGTTCAGATGAAATATTGTGAAGCACAAATTAATAGGGTTCGCTGATATATCTAAGCTCTGTAGAGCAACTCTAGCTGTGGTGAGAACAAATTTCATATATAAAAATGTCAAATTTGTATGGTAGCACCAATAAGAGGTGGAGATAGGGGATAAATGTTGTAAAGAGAAAATTTATAGGGATCGATCATACATTTCACATCTCTAGGGGATGATTTCTGGGCAGTTTTTGGAGTTATTTGGTGATTTTCCGTGCCGTAGCTCAGTGGTTAGTGTGTTGGCCTTCTGATCTGTAGATCGTGGGTTCAATCCTCGGCTGAAGCATAACAAATTTAATATCAAAACAATTTTTCTTTCGAATGGTATCCACCTGTCGGCAAGCAATTGGCAATTCTTCCGGCAGTATCAATTTGCCATCAAAACGCTTCTAAAAGAAATCTGTGACAAAGCTCAGAAAAAGTGATGTCACAAGGGTTCTGCGTTCGGAACCGGCAAAAATAAGTAGGTCCCTTCTAAAACTGTCCAAAATTTAACACTCACAACAGTAATGGAAAAGAAGCTCGGCCAAAGAGCCCTTAGAGGCTTTAAGTGCCACATATTTTTTCTTTTTTTTTTTTTAATTAATGGGGTTCGCTGATATATCTAAGCTCTGTAGAGCAACTCTAGGTGCGATACTGTGATGTAATTGTTCATAAAAATGCGTATTTATCTATATATTTTCTTCATGGATATCTCATTTTCTTTGCAAAGAAACGAGCTCTATGTAAAAATTATGTTTACCCAATTGTTTTTAGTAAATTTCTGATGAACATTTTAGTTAAAAAAAAATGCAATTTTTTTAATATTTTGGCCCATCATTGCATGTAAATCATTGGACCGATTGAAAATACTGTTAGTAATATTTGTTAACTTGTTGGATTATCTACGTTTTAATGTTTTTTTTTTTAATCAAGTTGGTATTTTCGAGATATGATCTAAAGTACCTAGTAAAAGTACCTTCGAAAAAAACAAAAAAATAATAATTATTATAAATTAAATTATAAATAATTAAATTTTAAATTTTAAGTTTAAAAGTCAATCGACTAGTGTTCTCATAGATGTTTATATTTTATTTCCTTTAGAATATTTATGATTGTTGTTGTTGTTGTAACATGCTAGCATCCATGCCAGCTCGAGAAAAACGGCAGTCTCCAGAGGATGCGTTTCATAGTGTGGAAGGGGCCAGTCTGGTAGGCCTTCGGCTGCAAGTGCACAACTGGCATCGGTTTGGAATGACATCAGCTAGTCAGTATATGATGGTATATACATATGGTTTATGCTATTGAAGCTCTTTTCACGTGAAAATACATTTTTTTTGCAAGGGATTTATCAAACTTTCAGGTTTGTGATTAAGATTATGATTTTATTTTCATTTTCATTATGAAAATATAGTATTATTATCAATATTCAGTGCATCACACTAATAGAGTAGTATTGATTTTAGAGCAGAGAATATTAAAATAGCAAAAATTTAAAGAAAAATCCATTCGAAAAAAATGGATTTATTACATTTTGCTAAGTCACTATCTAAATTATATTTATTTATATATATTTTTTTTGAGTAGAGAATATTAAAATAGCAAAAAAAAAAAGCTCCCATTCGAAAAAAAAAAAATGGATTTATAACATTTTACTAAGTCGCTCCCTAATTTATATTTATTTATATTTATTATTTTAGAGCAGCGAATATAAAAATTGCAAAAAAAAAAAAGAGCCATTCGAAAAAAATGGATTTATCACATTTTGCTAAGTCACTACCTAATATTTATATTTACTTATTTACGTTTAAGTAAAAGTAAAAATTCGTTCGGCAATACAATTTGTCAGCTCCATAAACTTAACAGCATTTTTTATGCAAAAATACATCTAACAAGCTTCTGTAAGAGCTCTGTGACAAATCAAAATATGAATAGGTACTTTCAACACACAAGGCCAAGAACCTTTGTAGCTGCTAGTGCTAAATGCAATAGATGAGAAAAAAATTGAAAATTCCCAAAAAACAAAAAAAAAAACATCGAAACTCAGTAAGACTATTATAAATTTGATAACCATGATAATTATGATCTTCAACCATGTCCCTCAATACATGAGCTAGTAAGAAAATATCAAATACATATGTGCTAGATGGTAAATATCATAGATACTGGCATATATGCATATAACTACACTCTAACAATGGAAAATATTCAAGAAAACATAGATTTACAATACAAAAAAGAATTACCCACATAGGTACTTAAGCATCACAGTAATATTATTCCACATGTGTTTCACATCAAACTGAGCTGGGGGAAAATACTACAACTCTACTACTATTTATGTATTGTTTATACTTATATAAGATCCTGGAAATAGAATCGCACCTACATACTATGTGTATAGTACAGATGTATGTGTTGGAAAATGTATGCCGTTAGATATTTGTGCATTACAAACAATATCCATGTGTTTCAACAACAATAACATTTAGGGAAACACTACAAGCGGAGTATCAGTATATAAGAGTATGGATGATGCAGTATTTAGATAGCGGCAAAGGCCAGCCATGTTGGCCTTCAGTCGTCTACGACTCGACACGATACCACAACGACCCTACTTGCACATAACTACAAGGGAGAAGGATATATAATACATATGTACATCCACAGCATGCTAGTTTGATTCTTAATATATAAGTATGTACAATATATTACATATCTATAATAATTAGAAATTGGTTTTCTTCACAGTCAAACAGCTGCTATTATATGATGAGAAGATATTTGACTAAAAACATACTTGCACATAGGTACATCGAAGTATCTCAGGTAGATCATTCAAATATCTACATATGTTGTCAGCAGAAAAAGAAGCTTCAATAAATTTTAACACATTTAACACAATACGACCTAAATAACAATGTTTGCATAAAATACTATGTGCATTTATACAAAATTGTGGCGCAAACTCAAAGTGGGGCTGTGCTGTAGTTGTATTTTCCTCTTCCGATTCCGTCATAATTTAAATTGAATTTGATCATTATCTTTATTATGTAGTTATTATATGGGACATACGGTTATATACATATGTAAACTAGCTATGGGAGAGCGTTCGATTTTTCGATTGTTGTATGCAACAACCACCCCTATATTATGAGGCTTCCCAAAAACATGTGTCAAAGCAAAAAAAAAAAAAATTGAAGAAACATCAACAAATAACCCCATAGCTGTCCAGGAGTCACCGCTAGAGAGCCAATGTCTAACAATATTTTCTGGCCACTATTTTTCCAGTACACACTTATCCCCTATCTCAATTCATTAAAGGCGTTCCTCTACAAAATTTATGTTTTTATAAAATATATATTCATTCTAGTAATAGGAGTCGTTACTAGAGGGAGAAAATGCATGACCGACCACCCTTAATTTGTTATCCCTGATATTTTTCCGGAACATGCTCTGCTTGCACCCAATATCCACTTTTCTTGGGGTCTTACTTACTTACTTATGTGGCCGTAACAACCGAATATCGATTTAGGCCGAAAATAACATGCTTCGCAAGCCATCTCTGTTCTTCGCTAGCTGGCGCCAGTTAGAAATTCCAAGCGCCGTCAGGTTCTCCAGTACTTGGTCTTTCCACCTGAGGTTTGGTCTTCCTGGATGGTCGACCAGGATCCAATCAACTCATTAGAACACAGAAATGCTTTGTACGGAAACAAAACAAAGTATTCTTGCTGCTACAACAACAACAACCCTTCAAAAGGGCTGCCCTACAAAAGTAATTAAGGCCCATCCATCACATCAGAATACTGAAATGCTTTGTACGAGAACAAAACAAAGCATTTTCGTATTCTTGCTGCTACAACAACAACAACAACAACAATAACAAAATTTACCGAAAAAGACATGGAAATCGACAAATAACCACATAGATGTCCAGAAATCGCCCACTGCGCAGTGAAATGTAAGACCAACCTGCATTATTTATTCCACCCAAACATTTCCTCCGTACATAATTCCCCTATGCCACTATTTTTAAGATGTCTGATATCAAAATGAACGCAAAAACATATACGAATCAACTTATAACCTCATAGCTAGCCAAGAATCGACTTTAGACGAATCAAATATTAGAAACCTCCATTAGTTTTTCTTCCGCAACGTTTCTTCCGAATATACCCACTCCGTATCTCCACTCGTTAAGGGGGCTGTCATACAAAATGATGGCAAATATATAAAAGAAGTGAATAATAATAACCTCATAGTTATTTGACCAATCCCAATTCACTTTTTCACCTCTTCACGAATTTTTTGCGGGATCTTTACAAAATAGGGGGTCGATACATATTAAATTCCCATTATACCTGATCTTCATATGCCCTTATCCCATAGCTAATGTAATGAAAAGCATTTAATATTAAGATGATTAATGACGTACTTAATGGAACAGCAATTGAGGTACTTTCTTGATTTTAAAATATATACATTTGTAGGAGCATGATCTAGTGGGTGCCGTAGCTCAGTGGTTAGTGTGTTCGCCTTCTGATCTGTAGGTCGTGGGTTCAATCCCCGGCTGATGCATAACAAATTTAATATCGAAAAGATTTTTCTTTCGAATGGTACCCACCTGTCGGCAAGCAATTGGCAATTCTTCCGACAGTAACAACTTGCCATGAAAAAGCTTCTTAAAGAACTCTGTGACAAAGCTCAGAAAAAGTGATGTCACAAGTGTTCTGCCGTTCGAAACCGGCTAAAATAAGTAGGTCCCTTCTAATACTGTCCAAATTTAAGACGCACAACAGTAATGGAAGAGAAGCTCGGCCAATGAGTCCTTTGGGGCTTTAAGTGCCACATATTTTATTTTTTTAGGAGCATGATCTCTTTGAGAAGTCACAATTCAAAGATTTCTACAAGAAAAAATATTTTCCTTGGAAATAAGTAGTTGTTTGCCAGTTTTCAGGCTATTAACTAGATTTAATTGATATTAAGACCGGCTGATTCTTATGTTATCCATTCCATTACTCTCATTACAAATATGCCGTTTCGGAGTACACCAAACTTCAACACAAAAGCATGTTTTCCAGAATTTTCTGACATTACAGATGTACGTAAAAGCAAGAATAGTAGGTACGAGAAGGAGAACGTTATTGTATTTTTTTTTTGACATTCTTCAGTTATGATACAAGTGCACTCCAATTATCATCTAACAATGCTGAAGAAAAGCAAGCTCCTTATCATTTTATTAACAAGAGACTATTTTCGAATTATAACATAATCCAACAGTCATCCATAAACGAGTGCATATAAAAGTATTGTAATCTAAATAACATCGCTTTATAAATTTACATCGCTTTTGTGATTTCATTCACGTAGTAGGTATGTGTCAATATGTGTGATCCATAAAAAAAAATTGAGCTCCTGTTCGTGTAAAAGAATGTGTTGTCACGCATAGTAATCACTTGAAAAAAGAAACAAATCCTAATCATTAGCAGCAGCAGCAGCAACAGCAACACCAATCACCACCATGAGGATATTGGAAACGGAAGTGCTCTTAACGTTATTTTAATGTTTTCTTTCTATTTCTTAATCATTCAGCTCCACCACGCCTGTTTTATTATATATGCACATATACTATATATTTTTGTATGTATAGAAAACACACAAACAACAAAAGAACAAAGGATAATAATAGCAACAACAAAAAGCATGCACATACAATGAAAATGTGCCGATTATATTTCTTCCCTTTACGAGCACACACTTACTCCACCTGCAATACATTTTATTGTTACAAAAAGAATAACTTCCTATTAATATCATTAGATTTTTACAAATGTAAATAAATTACATAGTTATACGTATAAATATATTACAAGAAACAACAAAAAGGAAACTTACCAATTTTTCCAGCCGACTGACCCATTGGACGATTTAAATTTAATTACACGTATTTTACGTAATAATTGAATACTATATTAGAATTATCATATAAATTCACTTCTACTAGACATTTTTGCATAAATTATTATTTGCAAACTCAAACAAATACACATTACTGCTGCAGAAATAGCTTCACATAAAAATGCAGATGCACCCGCAGCAAAATCAACTAAAATTTGACAATTCTAATTGTGAGGAGATATGTTTAACGAACACAGCACATATGTGCGCGCAAGTGTATCATTCGTGGTGAATTTCTTTTACCAGACTAAGATGCATTTATTACAGAGGGTAGTACTGCGACAATAACTGCAACTGCAAAACTCAATGCTCGTTGTACCAATTGCAGCAGCAGTGGTAGTAATAGTGGTAGTATCAATAGTAATAAAACTTCTTTATTTCAATTCAATTATTAAAAAATTTCGTAAGAACAATATGTCAACATGTATAGCATAGACACTAGAAACCTAAGCACACTCGCCAAGTTCAGTGCTGCCAATTTTTCTATTTATCGCTATCTATTTATTTGAATGACAAAAATGTTATAATTAGGCAGAATTAATGCAATAATTAAATTAAATAATCAGTATTTATTTTATTTGAAATTTATATATAAAATAAAAATCAAATCAAGTCTGTTCAGGAAACTTATAATCTATGCCGTTTTATTGGCACAAAGATTACGAGTTTTCAAATAAAACACGGCTAAAGACAATCTGACAGAATTAAACATCATAAACTAATGAAAATCCCAGGACAGTAAAGGAAATTGTTTTGATAACACCAAAATCTTCTTTCTCCATGAATCAACTGTAAATTTAGTGCCAATTATTTTCTTACCAGTGATGCCAGTTTGAGGAAAATTTAACTCAGATATAAAGTAAAACGACTCATAAAAAATTTAACATCGAAAGGATTTTTCTTTCGAACGGCACCCACCTGTCGGCAAACAATTGGCAGCTAATTCTTTATTCATTGTTAAATTATAGATGCATTTACTAAATTTAAATTAAGTAATTCATGTTTTTTTTTAAAAAGTTCCAACATCAACCAATCATTAATACGTATATTTTCCCTTTTTACTAATTTTTGGCATTTTTACTATGTTTTTGTTGACAATGATCAGCTGACTGATTTACGCGATGACTTGTTTGATACGTTCATATAATTATGTCTGTGAACGTTAAAAAACTATCGATATATATTTTTATGTTATTATATAAATTCCACTATTATGTTCCCCACTCAAAATATTAATCATGATATTCATCTAAGCGTTTAAATTTACGAAATGCACATTGTTAACTGAAAGCTGCTCTTTAAACGGGGTTGCTTTTTTCCTTCGCTTCGACCATTCATAATGTGAAATGTAGAATTAATTAACAAAATACTGGCATCACTTCGCATAAATCCACCATATTTGGAGATGTCAGATTATGCTTCCAAAGAAAAAGCTTCTCAAGATTGGACACTTCTGCGTCCCGGTAGCACTCGACCACGTGGTCGACCAAGGTCTATTCAAATGAGAACACTGCGATGGAGTAGTTGGCAACGTGGCTTTATGAAATTAATTCGAAACTTGAGATATAACTATTAATATTACCTTATAGTACATTTTTAATATTACTTGACAAAAATAATAACGAATTTTCACATTTTTATAATGTAATTTCATTAAAACGTATAGAAAAACATTTTAAAATAGAAGCAGTTTATAAGACGATCTGGCTACCTTGTATATTGAATGGTGGTAATAAAAATAAAAACAAAATAAACGATTTTGACATTCCATTGTGGTTTTTCCGTTGTCAAGTAGACAGACAGAAGAACGAAACGAACATCAAGACAACAAATAAAAAAGCGAGTGGCACGTAAATAGAGAGATAATAAAATAAAAAATTACCTGTGTACAGTATTTCCAATAATCAAATTATTTACGAGAAATAAACCAACGAAAATAGTCCTAAATTGCAAAGTAATCGGATTATTGAACGTTGAGTTGAAAGTGAAGTGAAAAGTTATCCGCGATCGTTGAGAATATTCGGAAAAAATGGCGGATCCACTAAGTTTACTGCGTCAATATAATATACACAAAAAGGAAATAATTGAACGTGATAATCAAATAATATTTGGTGAATTTTCATGGCCGAAAAATGTAAAAACAAATTATCTAAAATATGGGTAAGTTATTCAATTTGCACATAGTTAACAATGAATGGAAATTAATGAAATTTACAACAAACTATAAAAAAAAATCCATCAAACAGCTCCGGCAAAAAGGGTGGTCCACGCGAATACTACACACTTGAATGTTTACTATATTTGCTCAAAAATGTGATGCTCCAGCACTCTGTATATGTGCGACAATGTGCTGTAAGTATTTTGAATGATGAAAATTGTTCAATTTGTTCAATTTCACCTCACCTTCACCTAGGCTGAAGATATACCGGCTGTAAATCGTCCCGATCGTAAAGAGTTGCTAGCATATCTTAATGCCGAATCATCGCAATGTGCTAGCATCGATAAGAGTGCACCGCTCGAAATACCGACACAAGTTAAACGGCCAGCCGATGGTGATGCCGCTGGTGGTGATACGGGTGCAAAGAAGGCACGTTTCGAGGATACACAGGTACAGAAGGTGCGCGAACAGCTTGCTGCTCGTTGGGATGTCAATAAAAAGGAGACTACAGTGAATATTGATAATATCAAGTCATTGTCGGAGACAATGTCTGTGGAGAAGATTGCTGCAATTAAGGCAAAACGTTTGGCAAACAAGCGTACAACTATAAAACGTACTGATAATGATGATGCAATGGGTACAGATTTACGTGCCATACTTGATTTTGATGTTGACTCGACAAAAGACATCATCAGTCGTGAAAGACAATGGCGCACACGTACTACTATATTACAGAGCACTGGTAAATTGTTCGCGAAGAATATTCTGGCCATTTTACAGGGTATTAAGGCACGCGAAGAGGGACGTAATCGTCCGACAGCACAGAATCCGATTAAAATGCCAGAGCCAGCATCGCGCATTGCTAAGCCACAACCACAATTGACACAATACAATCGTTACGATCAGGAGAGATTCAATCGTCAAAAGGAGGGTAAGTAAAAGGGCAGCTCGCTAAATATTGTAATTGTTTGTAGTAATTTGATTCATTTTCTGTTGGTCTTGTAGAAACTGAGGGTTTCAAAATTGATACAATGGGCACATATCATGGCATGTCTTTGAAATCTGTGACTGAAGGTTCATTGGCACAACGTAAAGCAAATATGCCACCACAAATTGGTAAGATATTTTAAAAATTGATTGTAGACATAACAAAATTTATTATTTCAATCAATTGTAGGACGTCCCAAGGAGCTTATACCCACAAGTCAGGCACGTCAACTGCCACAAAATGCCCAAAAACGCACCTCACGTACACCCATCATAATAATACCATCGGCTAATACCAGTCTAATAACAATGTATAATGTCAAGGATGTTTTGCAAGATTTAAAATATATATCGACGGAGGAAAAGAAACGTCAGGGCGGTGTACGTGATAATGAAGTACTATTACAGGTGTGTGTGTGTGTGCAACTGTCTCATACATGTGTAGAACATTTGCGTGATAACCTAATATTATTTATTGCAGCGCAAACGTGTTAATACAACAGTGCCCTATCGTATTATTGACAATCCACAAAAGCTATCAGCCCAAGATTGGCAACGTGTCGTAGCTGTATTCGTGATGGGACCTACATGGCAGTTCAAAGGTTGGCCCTGGGATGGCAATCCTGTAGAGATATTTTCAAAAAGTATAAATCAACACATGAATAATATGCATTTAATGTCATTTAATTAATTGCCTTTTGTTTTTTTCTTAGTTTGTGCATTTCATTTACGCTTTAGTGAGCTAAAATTGGATGCAAATGTTGCCAAATGGTCTGTAACGGTATTGAATCTCTCACAGAATAAACGTCATTTAGATCGTGCTGTCCTAATGACATTTTGGGAAACACTGGACAAGTATGAATAATGCTTTTTAATGCTTTTCGATATTTCGATTCAATTATCTTTTCTTTTCATAGATATATGTTGAAATATAAACCTGATCTTCGATTTTGAAATTGCAAAGAGGTATAAAAACAAATATTGTGTTATTTGAAGAAACGAAAAATAACTGAATGGATGGATAGTTGCCTAACTGAGCTGTTTTGTAGTTTCGTTTTTGATTTTTCTTTTTTTTGTATAGAATTATTTCAAAACGTTTATGCATATGTACGTATAACTAGAGTATTGTTTAAAAATAAAATTTATAAATGAATGAAAAAATACAAAAAATTGAATAATGCCGTTTTTATAAGACCAATTTGAGTTTTGACATAATGAAAAATTCTATTTTTGTCTGAAACAGAACGAAAAATTAAAATTTACTCTCCAAAAACTATTGTTCAAAATTGGTCTTATAACTACGACATAGTACAAATGTAAGTAGATCGACGAGCCAATATGCTTGAGACACCATTTTAATAGTTTAGCTTGACATGAGTACATATGTAATTACTAATAAAGAGTTAACAATATAAAATATATAATTAGAACTGAAATATAGTGAAAAATATGTATGAATATAAAAATAAATGTTTTGATTTCTTGAACTGAACTGCTTTTGTAATTGTATTGAATTTCTCTGAGTGATGTGCCGACTACCGGTAAGTATATGATATCATTATAATACACGTAGTTATGTATTTTTGTGGAATGATTGTCCATGAAGACAATTTTGAAAATATTTTATTAATTATGACATTATTATACAATTTTTTTTTTTATAATCACAACAAATAATATGAAAAATAAGGAAACTGAAATTATCCAATTATGTGCATAGCATATGTGCGAGGAATATTGATTTTTAAACAGCTCCAATTTGTAAAATGGGTAAAAATAATTTGAATGCTTTCTCAATGTGTTGCATTGCCACCAATAATTCGGCAAACAATGTATTCAAATGTGTTTTCGCTTCTTCACCTTCCCGTGCTGATAATATTGCAGCGAAACGATTTGTTAAGCCATGTAAATGTATATTAAATTGTTTACACAATTGTACAATACAATCAACTTCATTGGCAGTACTATGATGTTGTTTGACCAGTAATAGTTCAGCAATTTTATGCAATTTATTCATTTCCAATGCACACGTTTCAGCCAATGTAGCAATACCCTTGGCAAACGTGTCATGATCATTGCACGATGCAGATGTTTCATCCAGCCATTTTAAGGCTTCTGACCATTTACTGCAAATACATAGTAATTAAGAATTAAGAATGGATTTCAAATGTATGTATATCTTTTACTTGACTATATCATCAAATGTAATTTCTACGCCCGCATCCTCTATTGATGTTGTTAATAATTCACTCAATTTGTCCGCATCATAATCACCATCGCTTTCACCTTCACCTAAATCTTCCAATTCCAACAATTCTTTCACTTCATTGATGGTTTCTTTCAATTCGGTCAAAGCATTGCCGCTTACAGCATCCTGAAGAGTTTGTAATTTCAATGTGGACTCTTTTGAGAGTATTTCCAAGGCTTCCAAATGCACAAGACCACAATTATTTTCGAACAACACCTCAAAACGTAACATTTCTTTAGTTTTCTCCAATTTTAACTGTTGCAGTCTACTCTCTACTTGCTCTGCGTCATTTTTAGCTTCTTTCAATATCTATAAAAACAAAAAATATGTGAGAGCATTAAACGAAATTTGAAATTGATTGCCATCGTCTCCACTTACCTCACTTAAATTCGGTTTATCCGATTCAAGTCCAAGCATTTTTCGTTTTTTCTTTAATAGTGGATCATTTTCCTGTAATATATCCATTGTTTTTTTGCCAATGCCCTCTAATGTATCCAAACCGGTATTTATCACTTTTGAACCGATCGATGTAACCAAATCTAAGCCAAACATGGGTGCTCCTACTCCTGCCGCTGATTGTTTTTGTGCCTCTTCATATTTCTCCAATCTCTCTTGTTGCCGTTGTTGTTCGGATTTTATTCTATTTTCTTGTGTATTTAAACGTGCCATTTCCTCTGGATCTGGTACACCAATTACTTGATTTAAACCCTGACTTACAGTTGTGGCTGTTGACACAACTGCACCCCATAGACTACCAACACCCCATGTATTTGCTGTTTCTGATTGTTGCTGCTGCTGCTGTGTCGTCATGCCTTTCGATTCATTATTCGCCTGTGTATCACTTTTATTCGTTTCCCTATCTCTATTGTTATTATTGTTCGGGACATCTACTGTTGGTTTACTATCTTTAGGTGTTGTTGTTTCTTCCAAATTGTCCTCAGCATCATCCCAATTTTCCCAATTATCATCTTCATCGTCCCAATCATTTGTTGTACTATCTGCTTTATGCGTATTTTTGGAATCAGTTTTTGTTGCCATTTTTTTTACTGTATTTTCTCAATTAATTTCTTTTCTAATTGATTATCATAAAAATTCTTTTAGAAATACGTGTCTTGTCGTTGGTTGGTTTTATTATCATTGGCACAGGGTTGCAATTGTATATACTACAACGCAGTTGTTTTTGTTTATAAACATAAATGTCAAATGGAATAGTGGAGAATGTACAACGATGAATGTATATTTTTTTAAAATAGCAATTTGAAATTTTTTTTTGCGAAATTTCGCTTCCTCATTTATTCAAATATTTTTGTAATTTTTTTATTTATTTTTTTTATATTTATTAAAATCAATCAAGGTGATCTGTATGTAAAATTTGTCGGAAGAGCCAGAAAAACCTGAAGCATAAAGTCCAAATCACAAAAATAGAAGTAAAATCATAGAAGTAAAGGATTTATCGATATCGATGAAAAAGGTAAACAAAATTATTTAATAATATCGCACTTTTATATATTATTACTTAATTTGACATTTCCTAACCCGAAAAAATTTAATATCGAAAAATTTTTCTTTTGAACGGTACTCACCTGTCGCTAAGCAATTGGCAATTCTTGTAAACATAAATGTCAAATGGAATAGTGGAGAATGTACAACGATGAATGTATATTTTTTTAAAATAGCAATTTGAAATTTTTTTTTGCGAAATTTCGCTTCCTCATTTATTCAAATATTTTTGTAATTTTTTTATTTATTTTTTTTATATTTATTAAAATCAATCAAGGTGATCTGTATGTAAAATTTGTCGGAAGAGCCAGAAAAACCTGAAGCATAAAGTCCAAATCACAAAAATAGAAGTAAAATCATAGAAGTAAAGGATTTATCGATATCGATGAAAAAGGTAAACAAAATTATTTAATAATATCGCACTTTTATATATTATTACTTAATTTGACATTTCCTAACCCGAAAAAATTTAATATCGAAAAATTTTTCTTTTGAACGGTACTCACCTGTCGCTAAGCAATTGGCAATTCTTCCGGCAGTAACAATTTGCTATGAAAAAGTTTCTAAAAGTACTCTGTGACAAAACTCAAAAAAGTGATGTCGCAAGAGTTCTGCACCCATGATGATCATTACATGGTAGAAGTGACAATATTCCATCAATTGTTATTGATATAATGACTGCAAATGTACCACAGTGGTAAATGACGCCCCTTATACCCTGTTGTTTAAATTAAGAACGATAGTTTCCATTTATCACACAATCGAGCCAACTACTATTTAATAAAATCTTAGAATTATATATAGTTACTTAATTTGACATTTTCCTTCATCTCCTACAGGATTTTCGTCCATCCTAAGGTGATCATCATATGGTGTAAGTGGATATATTTCATCAATTGCTATTGTAAATGTTTTAAAAAATGAACTATGTTGTAAAAATAAATTAACATTAACTAATTTTTACTAATAACATGTGATAATTAACTCATTTAATTATATACAAAAATTTTCGTGAGAGATAACTAAAAACTTCCAAATTCTACAATGCAAAAATTCAGTTGGTAATGAGTTTATAATTTTTTTTTCTCGATTTCGATTATTCACTATAACAAAGTTAAAATTAATTTAAGTTTCGTGAGAAAAGTGGATAGCTTGAAATAATTTCATTTTTCATATCAAATACCAAATAGTAAATATGAATACATACCTGTATGTATACCAAAAGTAATGATGGAAAATAATCACTTTCACTTCCTGCTAATTATTGCTTATATTTAGGGTGAGCATGTATCGATTTAAAAGTGATTATTTTATACGTGATCGATTAATCCTTTCCAAGAAATAGATTTAAATTAATTAGACAGTACAAGCATTGGTATTTTCTTATTCACTATGATATTTTAATATAAATATCAGTGTGTCACTAGTTTACTGAATCAGTTCTAATCTCAATTTGCAGACTAATCATCATTCAATTCAAAATGTCAAAATACGTTTGGGTATATATTTATTAAAAAAAAAAAAAAAATTAGAATTATTCATATTTTTGTTATATTGGTAGTTAGTGGCAGTTGTTAGCGCTTGGATTTATTTCGCTGCTTTTGCTGAGAAAATCACTAGTAAACGTAGTATTGACTTTTCATCTAATACAGATGATGATCTGCCCTCTCTAACAGACACTTCACCCACAAGTGGCATACGAAGCACTTGGAACTTTTAGTAAGTTCTTGCACGTTGAATTAAAATTACAAGTTAATAATTTTTAAATTTCATTGTATAAAAAGTTTGAATCCTTCTCATTCAACACAATCACCGATGGAAATTGCTAACATATTGGCTGTTGCAAATCAAGCTTCCAACAATGTTTTCATTGCTCAGCAACAAATGCAAGTAGCTAAAGATGATTTTTTCACACAACAACGTATGGCACAAGATAAGGAAAATGCAGCTACTGCAATAGTACAAAAATCTGATGCTGCTGTCGCTATGCAACGTTCCGAATCAGTTGCAGCCATTGAAGCTGTATTATTGGCACAACAACATTTGGCATCTATAAAAGCAGCATTGGCACATCAACAGCGTATAGCTGCTGCACGTGAAGCTGAAGCTGCTGATCTTCTGCATCGTTATGCACATGCTGCTGCTGTAGGAATACAAGATCAAGAAAATGATGCAATGAAATTTGAGCAATTAACACGTAAACATATTGCCTCTATCGATCATCACTTATCTATGACAAAAGATAATGCTTTAAAGGATTCTCAATCGTTGGCTCTCAATGATCAAATTCCATCATCATCGACAGCATCGAGAAAATCTAAATAAATAATTTTGTATTCCTTACTCAAAGCGCTATTTTATTTTATATTAATTTAATTCAAATTGAGAGAAATACATATGTGGGGAATCAGAATACCTATTTGGTATATTACATAAGTATCGACGTTATATAACGTCTACAAGAAGTGATTTCCGATAATTTCCTCCAAAAATTGAATTTTCGTTGAAAACCCATCAATAATGTGAACTTGTGTCTGTTACAATATGGCGTTTATACCATTGGTAATCTATTACTTTTTCGATTAAAAATCTAAATTAAACAAAAACAAATTATATTAAACACTTTCCTATTATTTATTGAAACTAATGCCACATAGATAACAGAATTGAAAAAAAATATGTTTTTAATAAAAACAAGCATCAAACTATCGAATCATCTTTTCATGAACATCCTTTTTTTGGTGAGAGTAAGAAGAAATCTCAAATAACTCTGGTGAATATCAACGGTGCAATTAGAAGGTGGAATTGAATGAACAGCAGCTTGTTCATACATTCTGATAAATTTTAATTGTATGAAACGTAGTATTTGGGCTTTGGGTTCTTGGATAGTGGGACACCGCCAAGTACGGTCAAGAATATAATTTCAACAACATATAAAAAAATCGTATAAAATATTTAACGAAATGCACGGATATGCAGACGACATATTTTTTTTTATCCGAAAAGATGCATAATGCCATTAACTACTTTAACTAAATGAAGTTTGTGTAATTCTTTCTTTAAAAGAACTGCGGATCTACGAGCTATAAACTGAGGATTCGCGAATTTATCAACCGAGCAATCAACTTTTGGTTACTCTTATCTGCACCCACTAAAATTTTAGCACTAAACACAACAAAAATGGCGTATATTTTATATTTTAGAGTCAAAAATGGTGTATATAAATAAAATTTAGACATTGTTGACATCAACTTCGATATCACTTTGTTAAACTAAACATGTGTTTAAAAAATGGAAATGGTTTAGCTAAATTTTGATCTTATACTATACTGGACAACATTATTTCCCATCAGCATCGGACAAACGAATCGAATTTAGTCAGTAAAATATTCGCCTAATTTCTTTCTATACGATAAGATTAAACTTCGTTAATGTTAATGTAAACTATCTTTTTGCACTCTGGTCACATTATTCACGAGCCATTTGACATGTCAAAGTATTGTAAGCACAGCTGTACTGATTCGACAGGAAGGAAAATAAAGGAATAACATACGAAAATATTTTATTTGGAAACAATTTGAAAACGATTGATTTATATTTATATAATTTAAACGATTAATTACAAACCACCAATGTGTTAATACTGAAAAATTATGAAGGGTGGTACATTTCGCAATACACAATGGGATCCATTACTTTTAGTTTCACAAATAATTTCGATACAGTTTTGTATTTATTTCACACTTGGACTATTGGTGTGTGCTGCTAATCTTTTAGCTGGTGATAATTATACACTGGATAACATATTCGAATATCATGTAAGTGTGGAGCTCTTTTTATGGTGTATCATTTGTTATGTAGTATTTACCAATAATCATATGTACCTAAATGCAGGAAATACACATTTCATCAATTGGTGGACGTCTCATTATATGTGCATTTGTGACAAACTCATTTATAGCATCATTGGCACTATGGTGTATTGTACGACGGGCAAAATTATGTCTAGATTTTAGGTAATGTATATAATTTGTATAATTAAAATACTAATATTAATGTTTACTTCATACACCAGTTGTACATTCCATTGCTTACATTTGCTCTTCTGTTGGTGGTATAATGCGTCGTTTCCATCAAATATATCATGGTGGCTGCTAAATGCTATAACAACGACAATTATGTGTATTGGTGGAGAATTTCTGTGCTTGAAATCGGAACTCAAAGAAATACCAGTTGGTTATGCAGCACTCAATCAAAAATCTGATGTATGAGCTCCCCTTTCCCAATTTCTCTCAATTGCAATAAGATGAGACTTTAATTTTATTGTATATCATATTTGTAGGTATTATAAATGCGTGTATGTGATAACATTATTGTATATAAATATATTTGTGTGATTGCGTGCCTGTGCTGATTCAAATCATTACTATATGTAAAGCTTTAATGCAAGCAAAGGAATAAGAGAATGTGTTCTTCAAGTAAATGAAAACGACAAATTGTATTTTCTCGATTAAGATGATTACGAACGACGATAGTTTTCTCAGATTTCATCTCAATGCTGCTGCACATGAAACTATTGAAATATGTAAAGGGTGTGAATGTGAAACGGCAGCTAATTATTCAATAGCATTGGAAACAAATTTCTGATGATGGCTAATATTGTATCCAGTAACAAAGTGTAAATAAATTGCATGTATTTTTCAAAATAAAAATAATTTTTGATTATTTTCATATTACATTGTGAAAATTTGTTTCTTTATTGTCATCATTCAATAACCACCAATGAAAATTCAAGTACAGAGCGTGAAATTTCCGAAATAACGTTGCATCAGAATGCATTTTCGAAGATTGTAATGCAGAAAACGACAACAATCGAAATCAAACTCATTTCCGAACAAAATCGAATTCTAGAACAGGCTGAATATCACCAATTAAGTTCGGTAGCGAGCCCCAGTAATAGTTTCGTTAGGTTTGATCAATTCATAATGCTGATCTCCTCACCAAATTATATTGCATTTTTTGTCTTTGACATCAAACTTACCGTTTTAAAACTATTCATCACAGCTTCCCTGACTTAAATCGCATCACCATATGCCTCTACTTACAAGCGCAATGGTTGTGGTTCACTGTTCAAATTAAAGAAATAAATCGAGTTCCTAAATCCACAAATGACGTTTTACACCTGATAAATCAAACCATAATCAACCAGCGGGCCATCTTTGGTGAAATTTATTTTTTGTACTAATCAATCGTACTCTGAATAGATTCAAGAAATATCAACTCTATTTTAGGGGGAAGACCACCTTGAGCTGTCGGAAAATAAAGTATTTTCAGCATTAAAACAACTTGCAATGATAAAATGTTTTATATGATTTTATTAGTTATCTTTTTTACAATAAATGTCAATTTTTATTTTTGCTTGGTTTTCGGGCTCTCTGTACACGCTGCACCAGGTCGCGTAGCCCCCTTCTAGCCCGGTTTTCTCCATCGGTGGGACATCTGGACCCTTGGCAAGTGAATCTGGAAGAAAAGTTACATAGGCAGGTTATTCTCCATATAATTTCGCAATGAAATACTGAAGCCGTTTTTTGAAAAGTTAATTTTTACGAAACTGGTGGCTATAAAAAATTGTTAATTTTTTACCAGTAAAATTTGCCTCAAAATCGTGCTTTAAAAATCCAAATCATAAAATATCAAAAATCCCATCCAGTATTTCGATGCAGAATTATGCCCCTATTGCGGTTCACAACTTTTGTAACAGTTTGGTCGCCGTCGAGAAATTCATATTGCCGTTCTCAACTCGACTGGCGGCTGATTTTTTTGATTGTGTTCATTATTTTTGTGGTATTGCCGTTTGCAACTCTGTTTCAGTTTGGTCGACAAGCACGTTAAATATACACCACTGCTCATAAGCAGTTGTGTTTGCATCAGTTGCAGTTTACTTTAAACTAATAAAGCCAAAAATAATGGAGAGATCGTAAGTAATAATTAGCTTGGCTTCATATTGTAATTTCTCAACATTCTATACATTTTCAGAAGTTTAAAAATTACAACCAAAGCTCAATTTGAGAGGCTTGTTCAACTAATGGACCAGAATCCAAGCTAACAAAGTAGACGTGAATCTAAGAAAATAAGATTTTTTTTTTAAATAATATAAGTTATCTTCCATTTACCAAAAAAGACTGAAATGAATTTAAAAAATAAATAAGAGATAAATTTATTGAGCTTGGAAAGAACGCATTATATTATTTCTGATACTCCTTGCAGCGTCTGTTTCGTCTCCAATACATCTAATACTTCTTTTAAAACAAGTGACATTGTAGATTGAGCCACTCCTATATTGAAGTCATTACCGCTGCTCTTCTGGTAGCTTCCATCAGCGAAAAATCTAAGAGCAGCACACAATTTCAATATTGGTGGTATAGATACGACACGCACAGATTTCTTGAAATGGTCTTTTACGTCATCCAGCAAAAAGCAAAATGCCTCTTTGCTCAGTCGAAAATAGCTAATAAATCTATAAAAAAATTTATTATTTGCTTTTATTTATTTTGAACAATATTTATACTTTTCGCTAGGTAGTTCAAGAGGGTTAGAGTCATCACGAATTTTTCTCCGTAAGCGTAGCAAATCAATTTTCGCGTCTTCGTTTTCATCTTCATAAAACAAATCTACACTAATATCCATTTTAAATAATTTTCACAGCAAAACACAATTGTATATTTCCTTAATTTTTACTTTTAATCGACCACTTTTCTGTCATACGTGATATTTTAAGCTGGTAACGCCATAACAATTTCAACCGAAAACAGTGGTGTACCACAATACCAAAAAATAGTTTGGTCTTGTTGAAGTCGGGTCGACTCTAAGACGACCAAACTGGGTTGAGTGGTGAACCGCAATAGGGGCATTAAATTCTCGATAATTTTGCAAGGTTTCATCAAAATCGGTTGAAAACTGCAAGCGTGATATGTCCCACCAGTTTACAAAATGTCGTTTCGAGATAAACGCGTTTGAAGTTTTAGAAACTCGCTCAGTGCCCCGGAACATTTTTTAAAAAATCGTCTCGTTACCTCGTTTAAATGTTTCTGGCGGACTATAGATGCATACTACATTAAAATACACACCTCACATCACGTCAAAGTGGTCTTCCCCCTTTACAAATTTGTTTTAGATTTCAAAATAATTGATTACTTATGGGTGGTGCTCCTACAATGCATAGCAAAAATAAAAAAAATTAATTGTAATTCAATAAAACATAAAAAAATTGAAATAAAATCATATAATAGTTTGATTTGCTAAAATATATTTATTAGCATTTTTTTTTTGTGTAGTTTCTTTATACTATTTCATCAAATTAAATTGCTTGGGTTGTTGTGGGAAGGATATTTCTTTGCAATTTGATAAAAAAAAAAAAATGTAGGAAAGTATGTGTTTGTATATTATCTTATATAATCCATTAAAATATCAATGAACACAAAAACACGCATGTGCATACATATTATTTCTATTTTTTCACCTCAGGACATATACCAAGGTGCTATATTCACCACGTACTCGTATACTAAACACTAATAAATAAAAAATAAAAAAATAAAATGTTCACCAACATAATGACATTGATGAGAATTCATTCGTCTTTTCCGCCCTCTAATTTTTAATTATTTTCAATTAAAAAAAATAAAATTCATTTAAAATATTTTTTACTCTTTCATATGTAATTCTTTCCTAGTCATCAAATGTATGACAACCCGGTCAATGAGTGTGTGTGTGTGAGAGAGAGAGAGAGACAGAGGGAGCGAATGCCTGTTGCATAATCACTTTGTGTGTTTATAAAATCTTATTTTTTCTATTTTCTGTTTTTTCTTTTTATATTTTATTTTATTTATTTATTTTTTTTTTATATGTATGCATCTGCATATGTTTAAAATTTTTCATTTCTTTTATTTATTTTATTCTTTTTGTAATTTCAATTGAGTTTCTCTTTTTTTTGTTTTCTGTTGTTTGTTTTTGTATTCATCTTATTTCACACACTTTCTCTTGTATTTTTTACGTCATTATCATCATCATCATCATCTCAATGAATTATTCTCATCATCGTCTTCCATGTTTATTATTGTTGCTGCTGTTGTGGTTGTTGTTGTAGTTGTTTTTCGTCCGCATTTAATTTGCCCACCAATCAGGACCAGATGAGTTATTGCCATGTGCTGAGGAATAACTGCCACCATACGAACCACCACCACCGCTACCACCGCCGCCGCCGCCACCACCACCTCCACCAGAGTAATAACCGCCCGAATTGCCACCTGTATGATAAATATAGTATATACATAAAAATATAATATAATATGTAAAAATCACAATTGATACATACGAGTGGAGCACAAGAAAAATTCGCTGAATGAACAAATTTCGATTTTCTTACGATTCTTCGATATAAATTTCAAAGAATATTGGTGGGGCACAAGACTTTATAACTAAAAAGAACACTAGAAATTCCTTTTACGGTGTTATTATGCATTTGGGGCTTTAGCTCAACTAAAGTGGAAGCTTTCTGCAAATGAACTAAGCCTTACAGTTGCTTCCAAACCTTTTTAAAGGTTTCAGATTAGATTGGGACAGACTGCTAGCAACCAAGAGATCTATTGTGCCCCAGACAAGCCATACTCCTCTACTGTTACTGGTATCGCATTAAACTCACTCTTCGCCATCTAGCATAAAGCCAAAATACCAAAATGGTTCCGACCCGATTAAAAATATTGCCCCTCATTTTCTAGCTAGCTGGTTATACCCTACACAGACGGCAGCGTTAATCCGGATTACCGGCGCACTTAATCCGAATAAAATATTAACCTGACAGATGGCAGTATTGCGGATTAACTAAACGGCTGAATGCTGTTTTATTAGGTTTGCTCACTTACATTACTATCACTATCAATTTCTGTCATCTGTCACTCTCGATATGAGAAAATCTACAAGAAGTTCGTGAACTGAAAAACTATCAGAAACTTGTAAATTGACATTCACAGCTCGTAATTGACAGCTGGATATATTTGTTTGTCAACGCTTTTCATGTTGAAAACTGTTAACAATTGTTGAAAGTTTTTTGTTAGCGAACACACCTAATATTTTGTAAAATGGATAAAGAAATATTTACAATAGAAAATTTTCAGCAGTGTTGGCCATCTCAAATTGCCCTAATCCTCTTTTATTTTGAGAATTAACTCATAGTTAACTCGGGCATTAACTGAGTTAACCGAATTAACTCGGTAATCCGGAGCTTCTTTATTTTCTTTAATGTCCGGTACCCATTGAATTGTAATATTGTTGTGCTTCCAAAGTGTATTTATTTTGTGCAGGCCAAAAACAGTTTTGAATTACCTAAGAGGAGCCTGTGAAAGGCCCGTTGACCGAGCTTTTCTTCTAGTACTGCGTGTGCGTGTTAAATTTTTAGACCGTATTTGTAGGGACCTACTTATATTAGCCGGTTCCAAACGGCAGAACCCTTGTGACATCATTTTTTCTAAGCTTTGTCACAGAGCTCTTTTAGAAGCTTTGCCGTGGCAAATTGTTATTGACGGAAGATTTTGCCAACAGGTGGGTACAGTTCAAAATAGAAATCTTTTCGTCCTGTTTTGAATACAAATTCAGCACCGAATTCTTTTGAAATGTCCCGACAGTTGATCTGCCTTATTCCAAAACACAACTTGGACGACATCGTTAGACCCATTGTTTTTGCATCGGGAATTGAAAAAGTTCAGTGAGAGAATTTTTCAAGTGGTTGTCCAGATAAGACATCGTACGTTGCGAGATGTCCCCGATATCGTACCCCGGTGTGTGTCTGTGAGAAGTGTCCATATAAGTCGAATTTGAAGTTGTTACGTCTCATTAAGGGAGTTCAAAAACTTAAGGAATATGTATGAAGGGCTGCTCAAATCGTTACACTAAAGTATATTAGATAATCATAAGGCGTACTGTCTGAGATGGAGAAAAATATTAGATTTTCCATTGCAAAATTTAAAAATGGAAGATCTAATAAATAATTGTGCTAGAAGCTACGAAATATCTTTACCGTGATCTTCTTCTATGGTTATGGGTGTTAAATTTGGACAATATTGGATAGGATCTACTTATATTAGCCCGGCTCCGAATGTCAGAACTCTTATGACACCCTTTTTATTTGCAGAGCTTTCTCACATAATTCTTTCAGAAGCTTTATCATGGCGAATTTTTATTGTCGGAAGAAATGCTGCTTGCGACCAAAGACAACCAGCGAACTTTCGCGCCTACATGGTGTTCATGGAAATTGTTTCACATGCTCTACGACACCAACAATTCAATTCAGCGAACTTTTGTTAGCCTTCCATGTATATGTAGCTTTAAAAATCATGTTACCGTAAGAATTACCGTTGCTTCGGTAGTTACTAGCGCCACCACTCGGGCGATTACCACCACCACCACCACGTCCACCGCCGCCTCCGCTGCTACCACCACCACCACCTGATGTCTGACGATAATCACGAGATCCAAAACCACCACCGTATCGACCAGCACCACCACCGCCGCCACCACGACGTTTGATACCGCCATGCGAACGATCTGATGATGATATCATATCCTCCAAAAATGAGGGTATCTCCTGCTTGGTCTCAACCAATAATTCCAACAAATCAGAGCATATGTTACGATTCTTTTCGTTGAAGAACGACGTGGCAACACCCAAATTGCCCATACGCCCAGTACGACCAATACGATGTACATATTCCTCCACATCGGATGGTAAATCAAAATTGATGACGTGCTTCACGTGTGGAATGTCGAGACCACGTGCTGCCACCGCGGTCGCCACCAGAATGGGACATTCACCGGAACGGAAACAGCGCAATGCTTCTTCGCGTTCCTTTTGCGAACGATCACCATGAATGCTGGTCACCGGATGATTGCACTGATATAAGAACTCCTCCAGCGAATCGGCGCCCTTTTTCGTCTCGACAAATATCAATGTCAAGTTATCCTTTGTGTATTCGGGCCCATCACGTATCGATGAGAGTAAATCGAGCAAATACGAGCGTTTATCCTGCTCGTACACCCATAATATGGTTTGTGTGATATTCTCTGAAGTGGAGCCGACACGACCCACCGCAAGGAAAATGTAATTGTTGAGAAAATCGGAGGCGAGTTCTTGTATCTGCTTGGGGAATGTCGCAGAGAACATCAACGTTTGACGTTGTCCCGTCGGCGGCATATTCGATTGTTCGACGATGCGACGTATTTGAGGCTCAAAGCCCATGTCCAACATACGATCGGCTTCGTCCAAAACCAAAAAACGTATATTATCTAAGCCGACCTTGCCACGTGTAATCATATCCTCCAGACGACCGGGTGTTGCCACAATCAAATGGCAACCACGATCTAATTCGCGCATCTGTTCGGTCGTATTGTTGCCGCCATATAAAACGGCCGGACGCATACGAGAACGATAGGCGAACTTTTTGGCCTCCTCGAAAATCTGTGTGGCCAATTCACGTGTTGGTGCCAGTACCAAACCCAATGGGTATTGCTTGCGACGACTGAATTGGCGATTATTTTGTGGCGGTGCCGAAATGCCATGCTCATACATCTGATTCAGTATGGGCAATAGGAAAGCAGCCGTCTTGCCGGAGCCCGTCTGAGCGCATGCCATTAAATCGCGACCATTTATAATGATCGGGATGGCATATTTTTGAACCGGTGTCGGTTTATCATATCTAGCCAATGTCACATTGTTGCGTACGATCTCGGTCAGCTGTACATCGTCGAATGTTGTGATGTGAGGCGGTACACTTTGTCCCGTCGCCTCCACGGGTATATCCTCGTATTTGTCAAAATTGATACCAGTATTGCCATCGCCGAAGAGCTCTTGCTCGAGACGTTCGTCACGTGCTCCCAGCTTTGTGTAATCGATATCGCCGCGTCGGTCTTCTTTCCAGCGCATGTTTCGTTCGCCACCGCCGCCGCCACCTCCGCGACCACCGCCTTCGCCACCTCGTTCATTGCGATCATCTTGTCGTCTATCGCCAGCAGGTTCTTGCCAGCGATCATTTCGTGATTGATCATCATTTTGTTGATCAACGCCGCCACGATTGGAACCGCGACCACGATATTCGTAATTTCGATTGTTTTGCGAATTACGTCCACCACCACGATTCCAATCGTCACCGCCTCGTCTTGAATCGTTGTCTATAAAAAAACGAGAGAAAAAGAAACAAGAAATATGTAAAATGATCAAGTAGAAATCGAAAAGAATGAAGAAAATGATATACATGAGGCGATTGATAAGTATCCGTTTTGTTTTAGAAATCAACCAATGAAAATTTGAAAAAAAAAAAGGTAATTGCAGCTCCAATTGGAGATTTTAAGAAAATCCACAATGGTTTAGGACCTTGGTTTGAGGTTCTTAAAAGTAATTTTAAATGCGACTAGAGTGCTTGTTGTTGTTGTACATAACAGCATTTTTTGTTTGCAGAGTTGGCGATCCTTGACCTGGAATGACCGTGTTCTGGGACAAAGACCTGATTGCCATGGGAACATGGACAAGAGCGGTTGTTGTTGTTGTAACACACACTGTGTAAGGTGTGATAAGTTAGTGTTGTTGTTGTAAATATCTGCTATCGAGTCATCAAGCTCAGGGCTCTGGTTCAAAAAGGCGGCCGCTTCGACCAGGTGCGTCTCTTGTGTCATGTGGGCCACGGCCACAATGTGGACAAAGTTCTTGAATGTCGTTGAGTCTGTTAAGCAGTTAAGGTTTTTGCTCTTCTTGATAGTTGCTGGGAAAGCATCGCTATGGTATTCCTAGGAAGATTCAGCTCGGCGGCGGCAATGGCCCGTGACGTGTTGGTTGATGTATTCATCATATGATCTCATCGTTTTCCTGATGTTACATGGAAGTGCCTTGATTGTCGTTGGACCATGATTAGGATGATTTGGAAGATGCTATGATAACAGAAATTGCTTTGTTGGGAGTTCACTGTGCTCCTTGGCTTTGAGCATATAAGTCTTGATGGAGATGATATTCATGCGCCATCTTGTGGGAACCTGTGACGATTCGTAGCGTGTTCGCCACTGAGTGTTACGGATTGCCGCCATCCATACTGGGGAGCCGTAGTTTAAAACGAATCTCCCAATCGCCTTGTATGTGGCAAGGAACGTTTCCTTATGCTTACCCATAAGAGTGGTAAATTCTGCTAGTAATCTTTCAGTTTCTTCTACACTTACAAAGGGAGTTCTGCCAACTCCAATGTTTCCCGGAATCCGCGCGTTGTTTTGATCGATTTTTTCAGTTTGTCAAGACAGTCCAACAACAGTTTTGTGAGGTCTGAGTATCATTGGATACGTCTGTAAATAAAGTGGAAGCATTTCGGTGTTTTGCGGAAGGATTTGGGTGTAAAACCCTTTTCAAATACATCTTGTGCAAGAATAAAGCCACACGACCTACCACAACGGCTAACTTTTGGTGAATGGGCGCTGGCAAAGTTCGATGAAGATCCACTTTTTTATTGTGTTCAGCTACGAAGCTCATTTCTGATTGAATGGATACGTGAACAATCAAAATTGTCGTATTTGGTGTGAAGATCAGCGAGAAGCATTGCAAGAACTGCCAATGCATCCCGAAAAATGCATTGTTTGGTGTAGATTGTGGGCCGGTGGCATCATTGGAGCGTACTTTTTCAAAGACGACGAAGGCAGGAACGTTACTGTGAATGGCGAGCGCTATCGTGCGATGATTACAATCTTTTTTTTGCTCCAAATGGAAGAGCTGAACTTGACTGACATATGGTTTCAACAAAACGGTGCCACATGCCACACAGCACGTGAAACAATGGCCCAATTGAGAGGCGAGTTTGGTGAACAGTTTATTTCACCTTTGGGACCGGTCAATTGGCCGCCTAGATCGTGCGATTTAACGCATTTAGACTATTTTTTGTGGGGCTATGTTAAGGCTCATGTCTATAGCGACAAGCTCGCAATGGTTTGACGCACTGGAAGCCAATATTGAAGAATTTATTTGTGAGTTACCGGCCGATATGTTGGAGAGAGTATGCCAAAATTGGACCCAGCGTATGAACCATTTGAGGCGCAACCGCGGTCAACATTTATACGAAATAATCGTTCTATCGACTTAAATAAAGATTTCATACATTTCTCTAAATTTTATGTTTTTTTTTAATCATTAAATTAAATTAATTAGCGGAAGTCCCCATTGCTTCATATGAAGTGTTGACGAGCTGTGCAAATGTATCGAACGAACGAAAAGCGAAAAAATAAACCTCATACGGATGCTTATCAATCGCACCTTGTATATTTTTAGAAAAAAAAAAAAAAATGAAGAAGAAGAAAACAAAACAATATTAATCTTACCACCGTTATAATTATCTTCGTATCTTTGACCACGACGTCCGCCGCCTCCACCAAAATTGCTAAATTCACCACTCTGACGATTGTTATAGTTACGACCACCGCCGCCTCTTCGAAATTCTCCTCCTCGTTGATCTCTGTTCTCGTATTTGCCTCGAGAATCTCTATCTTTATCGTCAAAATTGTCAAAGTTAGCGTTTGCGTTGTTATTGCCACCCCTTAAATGCGGTGGGACATAAACGCCGGAACCAGAATTAGATGAACTCTTGGTTGTTATGGGGCTGCTACTGTTAGCTTTGCCGCCATTCAAGTCCAGACCAGCAACCTATATTTATAATTTAATCAAAAAAGATAAAGAAAACAATGAGAAAATTATTTTAAAAACAAATTCAAATGATTCATACAAAATACACAATACGGCAATTTGTGAATTTTTAATTTATAAATACAGACACACACACACACACATATTCACACATGTGTACACAACACCAACCAGAATAATCAAATTTCATGGTTGTAATGTCATCGCCATCCGACATCACCGTCAACCAAGACGACGCTGCTGCTGCTGCTGCCAATAGACAGCCACCGCATCATTCACGTAATTTCAACCTAGCAACATATTTTTATTATTTTATTTTATTTTTTGTTTTATAATAAGTATGTATGTATATGCTTGCTGACATGCCTGCAAAACGAAATGTGCTTGGCTTTTCTTTTATTTTTATTGCTTGGTTGCCTTTGCTCTGCTTTTATATGTGAATATCATCACTGAATTTTTTGTAGAATTGTACTTGTGTGTATGCTTGCTTGGGTTACTGCTTTGATAATTGAGTGGGTTTTCTGCATGTATGTATACATATTAAATCCCGCGGCAGTGAGGTGTACGAACACCAAAAAACAACAACAACATAACATAACATATGTAACAATATCTATCAAAAGGTAAAACAAAGCGTGTTAGAAATGAAAGAGTAATGGAGAGCAATACAGTAAAGAGAAAAAAAAATGATTGTACAAGCGATGCCAAGCACATTAAAATGTCGGTACCAAAAATTGATCGTACGATATGAGTGTGACATTTTGACATTTACAGACAAAAAGGTGTAAAGTGTAAATGGGGAATGCTTTTCGGTGAAATTTTTTGAAGCAACAATTTTATCAGCCACGAAAATTCAATTCGGTCGTGCATATATCAAATATAATAGCACAATAATCTCAAGAACCACACACAAAACAGTAATTGGAAAAGAAAATAGAATGATGACAAGTGATAAATGTCAAAAAATGTTGCTGCGGTATTGCGATTACACTAAGCTTGTCAGTTTTCCTGTGTTTTGACGTAAATTGACAAGTTTCAGAAAAACCAGATAATGGGTAGCTCATAAATCAAGGTGAAACATTCACACTTCTTTTGAATAGTCATGAAAACAGAACAATTTCTTTAATTCGCCTAGTATTCTGAACGACTAAAATTCAGCTCTATTTTGCTGAAAATGTAATATTCCAACTTGTATAGATTTCATGCTATTTAACTTTGATTAAAAGGGCAAACCAGCTGTCTAGTAAAATTAGATTCACTTGATAGGTGCCATAAACCTATGTAACACTTCTATCAGCCACGAAAATTCAATTTGGTCATGCATATATGCAAATATAATGGCACAATAATCCCTTGAACCACACACAAAACAGCAATTGGAAAAGAAAATCAAATTATGACAAGTGATAAATGTCAAAAAATGTTACTGTGGTATTGAAACTACACTAAGTCTTCTTTTTTTTTAATTCGTATCGCATTCTGAACGACTAAATTCAGCTAAATTTTGCTGAAAAATTTATATTCCAATTTGTTGCTATTTAACTTTGATTAAAAGGGCAAACCAAATTACAAATTTTACATAATCTGTACCAGCTGATTAGTTAAATTAAATTCACTTGATAGGTGTCATAAACCTTTTTACCTACGAAGACGATTTTTCTACTTGGGTTATTTAGACTTATGCATGAAATTCGTCGTTAGTATTCCAATAACAGCCGAATTTACAGTTATTGGTTCACATTACATCTAACTAGGAATTATCTGATTGCTTTGATTAACCTTCAATATGAGGAAGAAAAAATTATATGATTTTATATTGGTCGAATAAAATTAAGTTTTTTGGTCACATTAATGGAATTGATAATAAAACTTAGTTAACTCTTGTTATTAGTTAACTAATGATCAATAATTAGAATGAAAGAGATGCGAAATTAAAAGTTCCAAAAAATCATATTTTCGACTACCATTTTTATATTTTATTCGGCAGCCTCAATTCTGCCACGTTAAATATTGAGATAATCGAAGAAAGTGAAAATTACTGTTTTTGATACTAAATAGCATCATATTGTTTTCTAATGTTATCAATAGCTCAATAAAATCGGAAAATTCAAGTGATTCATTGATTTTCTGTTTAAACAAAATCGAAAAAAAAAGTCGAAAAATATACATTAATTTAAGTATGCTTTATCTCGAAGAAACGAAAAGGCAATATGTCAAATCGAATTTGTCACTTGTTCAATACCAACATAAAACTATCTTTGTAAGCCAATTGAAGCATATTTGCTTTATTCTTCACAATATTTTTAAAATTTGATACCTGACGTACGAAAATCGCTTAAAACATTTATGGTGCGATAAACCGACACTTCTTTCGTACATTTAAGTAGAGTAAGAGTGGAAATTTACATTAAAGTTATAAGTTAAATAATATATTTTTGTATTTTTAAATCAATGAATAGCAAATAAAAAACGAATTAGTTCTGTGTGAACCCAACATTATCTCCCGATATATAAGAAAACTAATAAAAAACGATATGAATTGAAATATTACACTATTTAACTCTAAAATGGCAACACTGCAAACAGACTACTCCAACATTCTCTTTTGATAGTCACTTCACATATAGAGCACTCAAAAAAAAAAAAGTAAAAAGCACTCAACACAATCATTTTCTGAGAGGTATGACTAAAATGAGCTCCTCCAGCATCAATCAGAATAATGATAAAAATGCAATACAAAACAAATTGCAGATGCATTACAAATGCAATAATTGTACAAAAGAAATATAATACACAACACGAATAATATGACAATTGCAATAATAGTCTTTCTCACAGATGTACGAATAAATGGAGATCTAGAAAAAAACCACTCAACATTATGCTTTTTCTTAGTATACGTACAGATTCGATAATCTATGTTATGAAATCAATAAATTTATCCAAAAAAAATATCACTTTTTTGGCATTTCACTTGTTCACATTGCTTACCTGCTGCTCTAGACCTGTGCCATTTTGGTTAATAGCATTACTCATATTACCCTCCAATCACTTGCTGGTTTTTTCTTTCTTTCCGTTTAGGAAAATCTTCACTTCTTTTCTATATGCAAACACACAATCGAACACACTATTACTTGAACGTTGTTTGTTGTTGAGTTGTAGGGTGGGGAATGAGAGAAGAACAAAAAAGTAATGTAAGGTATTTTTTTTCCTATGTAGTTTTGCTTCTTGGTATTGGAAAATTTTCTTGTAGCAGCAAACTTTATAGAAGCAAAAAAAAATCTTCAATCTTGTTCTTTTCTTTTGCCTTGTATATCAAAGTTTACAATTGTCAATTTTTTACTAATTTATGCAGTTTTAAATTCGTATTTATGTTGTTTTTGCAATTGTATTTTACAAATTTATTTGTAAAAAAAAAATCTTGCACAGAATTTCTACACAACTTTTTGAGCACAAACGAAACGCGTCGTCGTCTTCATCGCCCGTTAAGCAAAAGAGTGATACTTCGTTAAAAAATATGGTCGACAAACGAATAAACGAAAATAGAACGAACGAATCAACGAAAGAACGAACGAAACTCTTCAGCGATATAATGTGGATATGTTTAGTGTGTATGAACGCGAATTGAATAGCTGTGTTCAGTAATTCGATTGGCAGCACTACTATTGCATATGAAGGATGATTGTAATTGAATTTAAGAAAATTTTGAAATAAAATGGAATGAAATTGAATTGCCGAAAACCGAAAAATTTTAATGAAATTTTGTAATTTTTAATATTCCATGTTCATCAGTTCAAAGAAAAACTTCAGTAAATATTTAATACATGCACAGTAGTTTGAGTGAATTACTGAATATGCAGCACTGTTCAAATGCATCAACTACCAATATTGCTGTGTTGTTCTTCCGCTTTAAATAGACTGTTATTTGAGTTGCACTTAAAAATTAGATAATATATTTGAAAAAAAAAAAAAACCAATGAAAATTCAACAAGGATTAACAATGAAAACCACAAACTAGGTAAATACGTTATATCTATTCTCTCCTTATAGCCAGCCAGCAGCTGATGCAGCCCCCTTAGGTACTGTTGCTGCAGACGACCATGGACCACCAAACGATTCTAAATTGGGTACATGATTAGTGCCAGCCGTAATGGGACTAAAAGCCGTATCCTTGGTCAGAGTCAAATGATGAGCAGCTCCTGCATTGCCATTGCGTGTGTATTGGCTAAGTTTTGATGCTTCATATTCGGTTTTTTGGATCTCTGCTGCAGCTGCATGTGCTGATCGCTGTAAGGCACTGGCTGCTTCGGCTTCACGTGCAGCAGCAATACGCTGCTGGTGTGCTACAGCAGATTTCGATGCTGCCAGACGTTGCTGTGCCAATACTACAGCTTGAGCGGCAGCAGCAGCCTCGGAACGTTGTATTGCAGCAGCAGCTTCAGATTTTTGGGTAAGCAACGCAGCGGCTGTCTCTTTTTCCATAGCGATTCGCTGTTGATTGAGTACATTCTCTTTGGCAGCTTGCATTTGTTGTTGGGCAATAAGTACATTAGCCGAAGCCTGTTTGGCAGCAGCAATGGCATTGGAAACTTCCGCCGGTGATGGTGAAGAATTTAGTTGATTTGAACTAATATGAAATTATTATAAAATGAGAATTATGTGTATAAGTTTTACATAGATTTTGAGCATTAAATGCAATCAGAGCAACCGGCAAGCTTCTAAAAATAAAGCGTGCTTGGGTCTATTTGCGTTATCGGCAAGTTATATAATGAAATCATTAGCGAATATAAGCACATCATTACTAAGAAGGTTCTGTGAACTTGAATGAGAAAACCGGATGGAAAGACCAAGTCATAGAAAATCTTTCCAAGCTTGAAATTTTCAACTGGCCCCATGAATGGAAAAACAGAAGACTGTCCAAAAATTGTACGCTCAGCCAAAATCGATTTTCGGTTGTAACGTTAAATAAGTTAAACGAATTATGTAAATTCGATGACAATCTAATTTTCTCTAATTTCCTTAATTGCCCTAATTGTATTTCCACTTTTAGACTCACTAAGAACTCCAAGGATTCCATCCTTTCGCAGATATTGGTCCAAGCGAATTTGAAAAACGTGCACCTGTTATTGCCCAAGGTCCATTAAATGCAGCCGCAGCGCCACCACTGCTACCACCGCCACTACCACCTAGCAAAGCAGCATCACTAATGAAGGATGTATCCAGACTACGTTTATAGGTAGCCTTTTCAGTTGTCGTTGTTGTTGTTGTTGGTTTTGTTCTAGCAGTAGTGAAATTGATCACAAATGCCAAGAATATTAAGGACAACTGGTTTTGAAAAATAAAATGAAAATATTAAAAGTTATTGATGAGATGCTATTTGTAGCCAATTTTAGTTAATTACCGCAAATTTTGGAAACATTGTTTTCGTTTGAATTTATGCTCAATTAATCCTTTTCTATGTTTGTATGATTCAACTAGTTTGATCTGTCTTCGAGAACTGATTTAGTGTTGTAATGTCGCAATGGTATTTATATATAAAATGCACATCAAAGAAAATCATTGCATCTACTCTGATAATGAATCTACAATTTGTGTCCAAAGAAATTTTAAATGGGTCACGTAAAGTGGTGCGCAATAATTTGCAGACCTTTCGCTGCTACGTATGCGCAGTCATAATCAGGCTTAGTGAGTAATCAACAACAACTAAACAAGCAATTCTTTTCAATTATGTACTCTATATACCTACATAATAATAGGAAATGAAAGGCAATAATGATGATGAACAACACGTTGTTTCTTTGTGAACTTTTGCACCCCGATTAGCACACACACACACACACACACACACACACAGCAACTCGTGCATTTCTATTTCCTTCAATGCTTCAATATGAATTCGTCTGATACTGAGTAGGAAGAAAATTGGTCAGTTTTTAGTACAAGTAGAATGTACGTATATGAGGCATGTATAATAAATACTTAGCCTTGGTAAAGTATGATGTTAAGCATATGAAATAAATTGTATTTTTCACAGACTAGGAGAAACCCCAACCTCCGATCGAAGGACCAAGTACTAGACAAGAGTGGAAACATTCATGACCCACACTCATTCATTTTTACTACTCAACATATTCGCTGAACATAATTTACTCCTTAGAGAGGCTCCGCTAAAAAAGGCTCACGAAAGCACCTGTAAAACTATAAGTAATCACATAATTGGTCAGACGGACCTGGGTCGATTTTAATGCACATCGTCATACCCGGGGCAACTCGTATACAAATGAGGAGAGTCACTTTTGAATATGGTTTGACATAGGTACTAATTGGGATAAGTATGGATGGATGGATGAATGTGAGGGTGAGCCAAGAGGCACCAGTAGAGTGGTATGCACTTAAACACTCAGCCTAAGAAGCCCATTGTATTTAAAGCTCAGGATGGGAGATAAATGGGAGATAGTAGGAAGGGAAGGGAAGGGAAGAAAGATATGGGAAACTGGGAGGGGTGGGAGGAGATTTTAATCTTCCCGAGACAATTTTCCAGATTCTTTAACGACTCTGAATATCTCTCCCGGGGCTAGAGAATGGAGAATGGAATTTATCCATTCTCATTACATCAGAGCCAAACACAGAGGAAATGCTCTGTGCTGTCCTCTACCTCCAAACAAGATATACATATTGGATTTTCAATGATACCTATGTTGGCCCCATGGATTCCGACCATTAAGCGAACACCTTTCCTTCCAAGTTTCAAAAGAAAGTTCGACAGCTTTTTGTTCGGATTCATTACAAAACACTTTGCAGTTTTACAGCTTTCAATGCTGGACCAACTGTTATTATGTAGGTTACTAACAGAATTGTTGATCCAGTTCATGATACCTGTAGAACTGATTCCGATCACTGGTTGTGGTCCCAGTGGCGTATCCGCTGAATTACAGTTGGCAAATTTATCGGCTATTTCGTTTCCTTGGCCACCACAGTGTCCAGGAACCCAGAAAAGTACAAGGTTATTTCGTTTAGCAACCGAAATAAGCTTCATTTTACATTCATGAACAATTTTCAAGGTAAGTTTTGAGTTCTCCAGGGCCTTTAGAGCAGCTTGATTGTCACTGCAGATGCCAATCTATTTCCCTCTCCATTTCCTCTCAATTATCCATTCTGCTACTTTCAGAATAGCAAATATTTCCGTTTGGAGAAGAGTTGCAAGCTCTCCAATAGTAGAATGATACTTGACGCTTTCCTCCAAGTACCATCCGGATCCAGGGTTTTGGTCGGTTTTGGATCCATCAAATTACTCAGAATGAGCTCTGGATCGCTGCATAGTTCACGAGTCGGAAAATTGACTTCAAATTTTCTCCCGAATGAAACTATGGGCTTAAGATTGTCTTTAGGAAGCAAGAGCAGTGGATACTGTTCTGATATCCTCCTGAAAATGTCTCTGTTACCCGAAGTTCCGTTTATAAGTTCCGTGGGATAAGTATAGTGCTATGCTATTTCAAAAATATCAAACCACGGGCAGAGATTCGACATCGAGAGATACTCTACTATGTTACGAAACTGTTCAGCGGGTACTTTGTACTACTTCAGAGTGTACTTACTATAGGTATAAATGAGACGATACCGGGTATATTTTTTTCGCATACATCAGATGGGCGAATCAAAATATGTCATTGTCCGGACATATTGAAATGTAACCCCTAATAATATATTTAGTAGAAATAATGCTTAAAAGCGAGAGTAATTAACGTAGAGTATAACAGCACGCATTTCGTCCGGATGACGACGAAGCTCAACGAAAATATGAAAGTACCCACCCTAGAGCCCTTAATCTCATATGAGGGCGTGAGAGTATCGAAATGCTAAAGGCTTCATCCTGAAGCAATATGAAAGTGTCCACGGAATAGGTAACATCTTTCAGTTTGCAAGGACGACTCGATTGATAGCGCGCTATCAAACCGACCAGGAAAAAAAAAATAGGACCAGCTTTAGCTTTAGCAAAGCTATCCTTATTAGGACAGATTTTAGATTATGTTTTGAATTGTCGTCTGCCCTTTATCTGCGCAACATATACGACGAGAAATGGATCCTCCACGACAATCGGCGATGTTGTTCAACGGAATGGTTGCACCGTGATGTCTGGCTCCAGAAAACTTCCCTAAGCTAAATTTGCACCAGGAGGGTTTTTGTCACTATTTGGTAGTTTGTAGCTGGTCTCATCCATCATGGCTTACTAAATCTCATCGAAACCATTACGGCAGAGAAGTGCTATCAGCAAATCGAGGAGATGCATCAGTAACTTCTACATATCTGGCCGGTATTGGTCAACAGAAAGGAACCAGTTCTGATTCACGACAACGCTCAATCATACGTGTTGATGATGACTGGACAAAAGCTGCATGAGTTGGGCTATGAAACTCTCGAAATTTCGATGTCAAAGGTGCACCTCGCTTTGGTTGGTTAGTCACTGAAAAAGTCGATGAAATTTTGAAACTGGTGGAACAAGTCCGACACGGAAGCTGTCAGGGCATTGCGGAGGCACTAAACATCAACTATGTGACAGTTTGGAATCATTTAAGAAGAGCAGGCTCCACAGATATGTTCGATATTTGAATGCCACATGAATTAATCCAAAGAAATTTGATTGACCGAATTACCATCAGTGAGATGCTGCTGAAACGCAAAGAAATCGAACCATTTTTGAAGCGAATCATTACGAGCGATGAAAAATGGATTACATACGAGAATATCCAACGCAAACGGTGACCCTTCACAAACGACTTCATAGCCTGGATTGACAGCAAACAAGGTTATGTCTAGTGTTTGGTGGTATTGGAAGGGAATTGTCTTATTACGAGCTGCTACAACCTGGGGAAACAGTTAATTCTGACCTTCTACTGTTCAAAACTCGATCGCTTGAATGAAGCAATCAAGGAAAAGCGACCAAAATTGGCCAACAGAAAAGTAGTTGGGTTCCATCATGGCAATGCCAGGCCTCACATATGAGGCCTTTTGATAATTCAAAACAAATTGACAGAACTTGGTTGCGAAATCTTGATGCATCCACCATATTGCTTGGACCTTGCACCGTTTGATTCTATCATTTGTTTTGGTCTCTATAAAACTCTCCTAATGGTAAAAAATTGTCCGACCTAAGAGTCGGTTACTTGGCTCATTTATTGTCTCCATGGTGGTTTGTTACTCTCTCTGAATTTCAAAAAAAAAAATTGTCCCACCTATGGAATTATGAAATTACCCAAAAAAAATAGCAGAAGTTCATAGATAATAATTGCCAATATGTAGTCGATTAAAATTGATTTTCAATAAAGAACATTTCTGTTCAAAAATGTACCAAAAAACCGGGGATGCTTTTTAAATTGCCCAATATTTCCACATAATCAAATATCATGAAAAATTCCAAGTATAAGTGTTGCCAACATAATTTCATTTTATTATAATATACACTACAGCATAGAAATTGTTTGTTTTTTTTTATGTTTTTTAATCATAATTATAAGTATATTAATAAATACAATACATTATATTTAATATATCATTTTTATAATATCCTCTTATTAATATTTATTTTATAAATGTTATTTTTTATATTTTTTTTATTTATATATTTTTTATTTTTATTATTATTATTATAATTTTGTAAATATATATTTTCATGTATGTTATGGTGGTGTATATATGATAGGTATATCTATTATAAATGAAAATTAATTATAGAAAATAATATAAATAATAATTTCGCTTTCAAATAAATTATAATAATGTTCGTGTACGATACATAATACTATATATTAGGGCTATGCGATTAATCGTTTATTCAAAAATTTTGATTAATCAAAATTGAAATTATTCGATTAATCAGAATTGCGATTAATTAAAATTTAAATTATTTGATTAATCAGAATTGTGATTAATCAAAATTGAAATTATTCGATTAATCAAAATATTTTTAATTTTTAGTTTTTCTTTTTTTTTTGAAATTTTCTTAGGGAATAAAAATTTAATACGCATTCTCATATTCGTAGCTACGAGGGCGCTCCCAGAACTACTCGACCTAACAAAGAAAACACAACAAATTTGGGAAAATTTTAAATTATTTCTCAACGTAATCTCCTTTTAGCTCTATACACTTTTCCCAGCGATATTCTATAGCTTCGATACCCTATTTATAGTATCTACCGCAGATTCCACCTCTTCATTGTTTGCAAATCTTCTACCAGCAAGCCATTTTTTTTAAATTTGGAAATAGTAAATAATCCGAAGGAGCTAAATCTGGTGAATTAAGTGCGTGCTTTAACTCATTGAGTTTGGCCATCACAATAGCGGATGTGTGAACTGGTGAATTTTTTTTTAATATCACGTAAACGCATTAGCATAATACTTGCCGTTGATTGTTTTCCGTTTTTGAAGATAATCAATAAAAATTATCCCACATGCATCCCAAAAAACAGACGTCATAACCTTGCCTGCGGATGGAACTGTCTTCGCCTTCTTTAGACACGATTCTCCCCTTTCAGTCCACTATTTTGACTGCACCTTTGTCTCCGGTGTGAAGTGGTGGACCCATGCCTCATCCATGGTTACGAATCGACGTAAAAACTCGGCTTTATTATTGTGAAACATCGCCAAACAGTCTATAGAAACATTTTCAAGACGTTGTTTTTGTTCTATTGTGAGCAAACGCGGCACCCATTTTGCACACAGCTTTTTCATCTCCAAATTTCGGGTCAATATATGATGTATAACATTTTTTGAAATGCCTGTAATTTCACCTAGCTCACGTACCTTCAGCCGGCGATCATCAAATACCATTTTGTGGATTTTCTTAACCGTTTCTGGCGTGGTCACCTCAATTGGTCGAAACTTGGCCACCCAATATTTTAAGGTCGTAAACGAAGGAGCAGACTCCCCTAGAGTAGAATCTAGTTCGGCTTTAACGATGACCAATTTTTTCAACCTTTACAATTTCACTGAGGTCGTTAACTTTCGATGGCTCCAAAAAAAAAAAAAAATACTAAACAATGTGGCGCCTTGAAACTTAAAACATATGTTTTATAAGATTGCCACTTTCCACCAAAGTAATTTTTTTCAAACTACTGCCGCCATCTAGATGTCAGGTCGGGCTGTTCTCGGACCGCCCTCGTACCTGTCTGCTTTGTATTGGAAAACATATTATAAATATTTTGAATATAGTATTCGAATATTTTGATTCTGATTAATCAAAATTCTGAATAATCGAATAATTTTATATTTGATTAAACAAAATGTTGATTAATCGATTAATTGATTAATCGAATATTTTGATTAAATCAAAATTTTTGAACAAACGATTAATCGCACAACTCTACATTATATATAATAATAAATTAATGAAAAAAACAGTTAATAGCTATATTAAGAGTAGCAGTAGAGCTTGTATGTAGTAGTAATAGTAATAGTAATAGTAATAATAGATAAAAATGAAATCGTGTTGGAAAAATGTATTAAATTAAAGTTAATTAATAATACAAAATTTACAGATATCTTACAATACATGCATATCTATGTCTATACGAGTAATTATAATAAGAGAGCTTCAAAATGGCAGACAAACATTTGGTTTTTGTTTTACTACTGGTTTTTCTACTGCTTCTGCTTGTCATGATAGAGTTGTGTCAATTGAATTGAATGCTCATACAACAACCAAAACGTTTATCTCGCACAACTAAAGTGCAATTTTATTGCTCCGATGAGCATTGAAGGTATTTAATTAGCTTATTTATCACTCGATCGATTACACAAAAAAAAAAAAAAAAAATCCCACACACAAAAACATGAATTTTATTTTGCCATCAAAGTGAACTGAAAGTAAGAACAATGCAGCAGCAACAGCAGCAACAGTATCAACAAATCGCTATATTACAAATTAGTGGAATTCATAATCCGGTTTTAGATCTACATTATGGAGTTTGAGAGCATGTTTGCTCCTTTTCTTGCTGAAGGGAAATAATTTTCTTTGAATGCTTTAATCTTGCATGGTATCTGATGATTTTATGGTGTAACCAGGTTTTTATATAGCGTTGTGTCGGCATGTTTTTACGTCTTCTTTCCCGTTGCCGATGTGAGCTCCTGTGCGTTGACGCACATACTAATCTTAAATTCTTTGATTCGACCACTTGGTTGAGGTTAAGGTGACATTCGAGTATTGATTTTCGTTCAAAAGTAGAACCTTTTATAGCTCTTAGGACTGTCTGGCTGCCTGTAAGAGATTGTGGAGTTTATGGCGTAAAACTCTGCATCGGATATGATAGCATCCTCGCAGTGTCAAGTGCAATGTACAATTGATGGCTATTATGCCCGCCCATACGTAACATTTTTTATCACCCTGTGAACCAGTGTTGGCGATCGTTCCTTAGGTTGATCAGGTTTGTTTCCACTATAATCTGGGTGGGGCTTGATGGCAATCGAGTACTTCAGTGAGATATTGGAGATAGATCCCATTCGGTTACAAAAAGTGGTCACTGTACAAGTAGTATATTCACTAAACAACAGAAATTATTAGGAAAATTCTCAATACGGTAATAAATTATCAATGATTAAAGTACTTGGGATCACTTGTGGGCTGTAGGCAATCCAACACCGAACACCGGCAGACATTTTGATGATATGAATAGTTTTTCGAAAGATATATGTATGATACCCGTAATTTCTTACAATTTACAATAACCAAAGACGCTATTGGAAGCAATTAGAGTTCCCTTTTATAACTGCGACCAAAGCATGGATTCATCACACTACACCAGAGATGAAAGAAAACAGGATCGAATCAGTCATCTGTTTGTAGCGAATTTGTGCCGAATAAGGTCAAGCCGAGTATCTCACATACTAAATAGGTCATGGTTATTGTTTTTTGGGGTGAATGCCGTAGTTCAGTGGTTAGTGCATTGGATTTCTGATCTATAGGTCGTGGGTTCGATCCCCGTCTGAAGCACAACTGTAATATCGAAAAGATTTTTCTGTCGGCAAGCAATTTGCAATTCTTCCGGCAGTAACAATGTGCCATGACAAAGCCAAAAAAAAAATGTCACAAGGATTCTGTCGGAACCGGTTAATATAAGTAGGTCCCTTCTAATAAAATAAATAAATATGTGACACTTATAGCTCCGAAGATCTCTTTGGCCGAGATTTTCTTCCATTACTGTTGTGCGTGTTAAATTTTCGACAGTATTAGAAGGGACCTACTTATTTTAGACGGTTCCAAACGGCAGAACCCTTGTGACATCACTTTTTCTGAGCTTTGTCACAGAGTTCTTTTAGAAGCTTTTTTTGTAGTGGCTGCTGTGTCTCCGAGTGTGCAATGTAAAAATATCGTTGTTATGCGGATAATCCAGAAACCATTCAGGCCCTTAAGACGAATATCGTCCAAGCCTTTCGTGAGACAGAGAATCAGAAACCATCAAGATCTGGCAATATTGGGTTAACAGGCAGGTGAAGCAGCTACACGAATGAAATCGTACCCTATAAATAATGGAAATATTTGCTCTTTCTATCAAGGTTATATTAAATTGGATAAAATGATTTTTGTTCATTTTACTGTATTTTCCTAATACTTCTCCAGGTTCCAACCGGTACACAGACACCAAGCACTACTAACGACTGACTACAAGACATTTTTCACTCACAACAATGCATTTGAATAGAATTCTCAAATGATTTAAACAAATTAAATGCCAAGTAACACGATTTTGATAGAACTTTGCAGAACTTTGGATGATTTAAAAGCGCAAATCAAACTCCAACTCTGAGACGTAGTTATCAACTGCAAAAGAACATAATTTCATTGTGATATCACAGAATTTTTGAAAATAAAAGCCTGTTGCGGTTGATGACCACTTCAGAGAGACTGCTTTCACTCGTTGCTCTGAAAGGAGTTCCTCAGCCATTTCAGAATAAACTTCTGCGAAACCCGCTCTGAAACCAGAACTTTATTCCAGATGTAATTAGTCTCTACCACCACTTATTGTCCACCTTCCCTATATAATTGAATTTCCCACAGATGTGAGGTTACGGGTTGCCCCGTAGGTACTACTTCTTACGCTCTTAGATTTGTAAATTTGAATAAAAGGAAGTGGATCAATTATCAACCGAATAAATAGTAAGTTAATCGGTTCTTCTCTTACAAGAAGAGATTTGCGTAGCTCCTCTTTCAACTGTGGCTCACTTAATCGACTAAAGGTTGATTACAAACCTTCAGCAATAAGCATCGGACCCAAAATAATGGGTAATACGTTGCACTAATGGGATCTCGAGCTAAGGCTAGATACATATCGTATAGTTCTCGTGTGTACATATTTTTTCCAACATCCAAAAATATTATTTTTCTATTTTTCTATTAATAAATTATAAACGGGATTTTTATTTTTTTTTCTGCTCAAGGCTAAATACATATCATATACTCGTAATTCTCGTATGCATTTGTTTTAACCTCAAAAGTATTATTTTTATTATTTTAATTAATTAATTGTAAACGTTATTCTTTTGCTTTTCATTTGTATAAACAGGCATAATTAATTATTAATTATTTTTATATATATTTTTATATCATAATTACTTTGTATTACAGGTGATGGTTAAAATAAAAATGGGAATTTATTATTTTATTTCGTTTTTTGTGTGTTTTCTTTCATTAAACAAATTCATTAACATGTAAAAATATTTTAAAATTTCCATTATAATCTCTGCAAATAAAATTCGATCATGGTCGCAACAGAGCCCAATAAAGCTATATACTCATAGAAGCACGTTCTAATTGTTTCCCCCTTTTTTCTATTCGCATTTGCATGTGAGTAAGGTTCATAAGCAATTATAGTAATTAAATTACAATCCAATTGTATTAAAACGAATAGAAATTGATAATCGATTACTTTTTCAACTCCATAAAGCATTTACTTGAAATTCTCAGTTATATTACATGTATTGTAATTTGTAATTGAAATTTTTAATTACTGGGTAATGTGAAGTGCAACATTTTTCAATTCCATTACAAGAAATTTAAATTATAAACAACTCCAACCAACATGCTTCAATTCCTGATGGAAATTACTATTTTAGTAGTGAAATTATACTTAATTTACAAGGAATGGGAATTGGTAATCCGTTCATTTTTCGCAATTACATTAGAAGTTGTTGTAATGTATACTCGTAGCTTAAATTTTCAATTACTCAGTAATCTATAATTAAAACTTTTTCGATTCCATTACAAAGAATTTAGCTTGTAATCGTGCGATAACTATTCAATGTAATTGAAAGAGTAATTGCGAAGTAATTGAAAGAATTTCACTAAAAACACAATGATCTTAAATAGAATTTTAAGCAACAAGTCGATTAGTGTCAAAATATTGTTAATTATTTGACTTCGAACCTAGTGATTTGATAAAGATTTCGAGCATGGTCTTTATATTAATATCATTTAATGAATACTAAATCACTATTCTTTCAAGCTCGATTATGTAAAAATCTATAAAGGACATACTGGGAACAATTGGATAAAAATGACGTCTATCTCATATACAAAAGTATGCTTCCAAATGTGTATTTGTACATTTTGCATACGGAAATTTAAAGATAACAAGCTGAAATTTGATATATATGACGATTTTTAGTAATTACTAAACATATGCGTAAATAGGCTGAATCGGATAAAAATCACGTCTAGCTCCCATACAAAATTATGTTTTCAAATGTATGTTTTTACACTTTGCATAAGATAATATAAAGATATTAAGCTGAAATTTGATAAATACGATCACTTTTAATAATTACTACACATATTCGAAAATAGGCTAAATCGGATAAAAATCATATCTAGCTCCCATACAAAATTATGCTTCTGAATGTATGTTTTTAAACTTTGCACACGAAAATTTTTACTAATTACTAAACATATTCGAAAATAGGCTGAATCGTATAAAAATCATATCTAGCTCCCATACAAAATTATGCTTCCGATTGTATGTTTTTACACTTTGCATAAGATAATATAAAGATATCAAGCTGAAATTTGATAAATACGATCACTTTTAATAATTACTAAACATATTCGAAAGTAGGCTGAATCGGATAAAAATCATGCCTATCTCCCATAGAAATTTATAACGTTATGAAAAATAGGGGTTCTCCAAAAAACAAAAAAATATACACAATATTGTCTTGGGAATCTCTTCAAGCGTTTGTTTGTGCCACTTTTGCAATACAAAAATATCTTACGATCTCACTGACATTCAAATGCTAATTAAAAAAAAAAAAAAATAACGGAATATAACTTTATTCGGCAAAACTGGCCAGTAGATTACCCACTTTCAAAATTGTGTTTAAACCATGACCATTCTGTTATACAAAACAAAGAAACTTAAATTTCAATTTCCATCTCTAATAAGATTTAATCTCTCAATGTGTTGTTCATATATGTAAATTGTTTTGTTTTTATTTTTTTGTTAAGATTTTGTTCTTTCTAAGAAAACGAAGTAGCAATATTTTATGTTCATTCCAAAAAAAAAAACAAAAAAAAAAAAATAATGCATATACATATATATAATTGCATAATAAATATAACTACATACAACAATAACTATAATAGTGTTACGTATGTGCGTACATTTTAAAAAAATATAACATAACGTACACGTGCTTTATATATGTAGTACTTATTAATTGAGGTTAGGTACTAACATCAACATTGTAAAAGTAATGTGTATGTGTGTGTATGTAAAGTAAAGAAAAAAAAAAGCTTAATTGCAGAAATAAAGCAACAACAACAACAAATAAGAATAGTGAAAAAAAAATATATATATAAAATGATACAAAAAAATATATGTATATTCATAATAATTATCATCGTTTCATAATACTCATTTGATCGATTTCCTTCGAATAAGTAAAGTTAAGAGAGCAACAATGTGAGAGAACATATTATACCGTGAGAGTCAAAAATGCGCATACATCACAGTATTTGTCACAAGTGAATTAGAAATTAACTGAGAGATGAATATAAGAGCAGTTTTTTAATGCTTCTTTCATGTATCGAATGAAAGTTAGCAATTTACTAATTACACAGTAATTCGTTTCACAGACAAAATTCAAACTATTTAGCGATGTGATTAAATCAAACAGAATTTTGCATTTAAATTTGATATTATGTTGTTTTTTGAAGAAAAAAAAAAAAATAATAATAAAAAATAGAATACACAATACCTCGCTATACGGCCACACTTTGTACGGCTTTTCGCTAATAGTCTTGTTTAATTATGACACACCTACAATATTTCTTTATACGGCAAAAAAAAATCTGTGCTGTAAGTCCGATGTACTGTACTAATGTCAAACAAAATTTTGCAATAATGTCGAAAAATTTTATATTGGATAAAAAAATATCAACATTATTGTAACATGTGGAAAATCTGATCCTCAACATTTTTTGTTCGACATTATTTCAATAATATTTGCAATTATTGTCGAAATTTTTTTTTTTTTAATTTCGACATTATTGCAAAAAATGTTTCGACATTAATATACATTTTGGGGTATTATTTATTTTGATATTATTTCAAAAAATCTTTCGGCCTTTAATGCGATATCGATTGACTGATGTTATGCAGGCGGTCATAACCACGAGTTATTGATGTTGCTGATCTTTTCAATACAAAATTCAAATAAAATAAACTCAAGACAGAAGCAAAAGGTATACGAAATTATTATTTAATTCCATTCCATAGTGTGAAGTACTGATATCAAACCACTATTTAATTTAGATTCGTAAATGTGAAAGGAAAAAATTTTATCTATACACTGGATACATATCATAAGCGGAAAAAAGGAGAGAGCAATTTGAATTTTGTTTTTTTATCAATTACCGACATTTTTCTCGAAAAATTCGCACGCAGAAGCTTTCCTAATATTGTATAGCAAATACAAATCTATTTTGTATTAATACATTTTAGCAAATGCTATCCAATATTTTAATATTTTTTTCGTAAAAAAAATGAATTCGCTTTCAACGCAATTTACCTTTCGTACAAAATATCACAAAAAAAAAAAAAAATATCAGTTATGATTTATTTGGAATCAATGACACAATTTTCGCAAATTTCAAATTATTCGGAATAATTTCGAAGCCACAAGTCGGAATTAATAATTGCAATTTCTCGACGTGGCCTCATCGGCATCCCATTCCTGTTGTAATTAATGATCAACACTTAAACAAATCAAAACATCTCCTCGTCTAATTTTATTTCGCTATTGTATGAGATCCAAATACTGTGGTTCGCAATGGGAGATAGCATTATTTTGATGTATACTAATTTTTGATTCTCACTGTATGCATGTATGGAGGTGTATGGGGTGTATGGGGAGTGTGTGTGTGTGTGTGTGTGTGTGTGTGTATGTAAATATAAGTAAGAAATAAATTCATTAAACATTTGTTTGATCGCGACTAGATACTTAAACATATGTACATGAGTATATATTGTATACGTGTGTGTATATGTGTGTTTGAGTGTACATGAGTATATACGTATGCATTCTAAAACAAACAATTTGTTTGTAATTTTATAATTGTTATCATCATCATCATCATCATCATTATTATGATCATCATAATGATCATTATATAAATATAACTATAGGTATGTATGTATGTCTATATATATATATGTATGTAAATATCTATACGAATTTGTTATATAATTTTTTAGAATATGTAATACAATAATACAATCCATGCTTGATGAGATTAATTATTATTTGTTTTGAAATGTTGCTTATAATCAAACATTTTTTTAACTTGTTCATAATTTGATAATTTTGATTGATCTTTTTTTTTTTTTTTGTCTATTTTCGTAGTAATTTAAAACAAAACAAAAAGAGAGACGTCTCTTGTAATCAAATTACTAATTTCGCATATAAACTTGTATCGTCTATGTATACTTGTAATATATGTACTCGTACATATGTATACCATATATATTTAAATAAGTAGTTATAGGTGTATATGTATATGTAGGTATATATGTATATCTACATCTATATAGCTATATTTTAGACTGTTGTACCATATGCATTGAATACGGCACGTGAACTATCCGTATCTAATGAAATATCTTCAGGACTGGCAAGATCGACACGTACATTGGAGTTTGTGCGACGACGTGCTGTCTGTGATGCCCCCCAATTGCTTAATGTCCAATGGAAGCCAGACGATGATGATGATTGTTGTGGCTCTTCGGCAACTTTAACTTGTGTGCAAACCTAATCAAAGAGTACAGTGAGATTACAATTTTTAATTCAATATTATATATAAAAGAATATATGTAGTAAAATGCGTGCGTGTGATTTCCTTAGATCTTTTCCAAGATCATATATTATTTTTAAAATCAAATAAAGTGAGTCTTGAATATGATAGCATCATATCGCCATACAGGGTACAATGGTTTCATATTAAATTCCATTAAATTTTGACACTGACAATCAAAAAAGAAATTGATAGGCAGCCTCAGTATCATACCAGCTGTACAAGCTTAAATCCGTTGTTTGCTCGTAGATGGCATTAGTGAGCATATTGAGTTATTATCGACTGTGCATCCTTTTTTTTATGCGTTCGACATCTGTTTACATCAATTAGTAAACATCATCAGTGATTTCATACAATAACATACATTTTTCCTCGTATAATCATGTCTAGTTTCGTGCCAGAAAAAGAGCATATGCGGGAGGCTCTACTTTTTTGCTTCAATTTGAAGAAATCTGCTGCTGAGTCGCATCGAATGCTTGTGGAGGCTTATGGTGACAGTGCGCTATCGGAAACCACATGCAGAGACTGGTTTCGTCGGTTCAAAGAAGGCCATTTTGACTTGAGTGACAAGAAGCGTGAAAATAGACCCAGAAAAGTTGGATGAGGACGACATCCAATCGCAAAAAATGCTTGCCGAACAGTTAGGTGTTACTCAACAAGCCATTTCCATACGTTTACGAGCCATGGGGAAGGTTCAAAAATTTGTAAAATGAGTACCCCATGAATTGAACGATAGGCAGATGGAGCGACGGCAAAACACATGCGAAATCTTGCTTGCTAGACAAAAAAGAAAGTCGTTCCTGCATCTTGTGGTGACTTGCGATAAAAAGTGGATATACTCTGAGAATCCTAAACGAAAAAAATCGTGGGTCGATCCCGGCCAACCACCAACTTCTTCTCCAAGACCAAATCGCTGCTGGACGCAAGACGATGCTGTGCGTTTGGTGAGATCAGCAGGGTGTCATCTACTACGAGCTGTTGAAACCTGGTGAAACTGTCAATGCACACCGCTACCACCAATAACTAGTGAAATTGTGTGAAAAAAGGCCTGGTTATGAACAAAGACATGAGAAGCTGATTTTTCTCCACGACAACGCCCCATCGCACATGTCAAAACTGGTCCAAAACTACTTGGACACACTCAATTGGGAGGTGTTACCTCATCCCGCTTATTCACCAGACCTGGCCCCTTCTGACTATCACCTGTTTTCGTCGATGGGTCACGCGCTCACCGAACAGCACTTAGATTCGTATGAAGACGTCGGAAAATGGCTTAACGAGTGGTTTGCCTCGAAAAATGAGAAATTCTTTTGGCATGGTATACACAAATTGCCCGAGAGATGGGAAAAATGTATAGCTAGGGCAAATACTATTAATTTTTGGTTTTTTATGAAAAACCGAAAAAAAAACAGAGGATTTAAGCTTGTACACTTGGTATTTATGGATAAATTTACTCTCGAGCAACGGTTAGATGTTTTGAAAATTTTCGAAGAAGGAAGTTTGAAATTTTTTTTATTGCAGTCTGTTTTCATAAAATTTAGCAATACTTAATTACATAAAGTAAAAATAAACAAGAATTTGAATCACGTATGGACTACACCCAGTGGTGCAGCCATTTATTATTCTTTACCCATTAGCAAATGAGACTTGTTGTTGATTTTCTCTTCAGCCACGTAAATTTGATGGAGTTGGAAGTGAGTTCCAATATTAGTGGGTTGGGGTGGGTTTGAAGTCTTTGATTGTGTGATTTGGATTACTTTGATTACTTTAGCAACCGTAGGATGGATGGATTTGGTTGTTTTTGACATAATATGGGGCGTTTGCAATCATATGTAGGGTTTTAGATTTAAATCTTTCGAGAATTTCGAATATTGGAGGTCGCCGCAGTACCCCACAGCTGTATGCCATATGTCCATACTGGTTTAGGACAGTAGAGTAAGAGTTTACTCTCTAGTGAGACTTGGGAATTTCGATTTAGCAACCAGTACAAATTTATGAGTTTGAAGCCTAGCGCCTTACGTTTGGTGAAGATATGTGTGCTATCGAGGTGCATGCCTAGGTATTTAGTTTCGTTACATTGCGGAATATTTAGGTTAGAGTGGCTGCCCCCTCAAAAGGAGGGCACATGTAGGCGAGAGAAAGGCCCATCGTGGTACCATCGGAATATTTACATCATTGAAGTTTTTCGGGTGGGCAGGTGCTACGTTTAAGGGTGAACGTAACCTGGATAGACTTGGTTTGATTTGATTTGATTCGCCAATCTTTCAACTAATGAGTAATCTTGTCTAACCCTTTTTGGAGTTTAGCCGAAGCGAGTTGTATCCATTGCGAGGACAGCAGTGTCGTCCGCAAAAGTGCCAACGATGATTTCTTCATAGGCTGGTAAATCATATGTATAAAGCAGGTATAGAATGGGACTCATGACGCTGCCTTGAGGTACAGCGGCTGAACTTTTGTAGAGTTCAGGCTGTTCTTCATCTTGTTTGACGAAAAAGTATCGACTTTCGAGATAGAACTTGATAAATATGTAAAAGTTTATCGGAAGGGTGCCCTTTATTTTATAGAGTAAACCCTAATGCCAGACACAGTCGAAAGCTTCAGATATATCGAGAAATGAAGCTGTACAGTATTTCTTTGGTTCGAATGCATTGAGAATATAATTTATAAGTCCGTGTACTTGCTCAATTGTGCTATGCTGTTTCCTGAAATCGAATTGGTGGTTAGGAATTAGTTTGCATTATTCTATTACTGGCATCAATTTTTTGAGGAAAAGGGTTGAAAATAAATTTTGATCAAAAGGATACACCAAGCTCAACTGCAGAATATAAAATTGTTAAGAAAAGTCTTGCAAACTATTCCTGTATTTGCCGGTCTAATCAGTCATGGATATTGCTAATAATATCGAATTAAAGGGAAGGAAGTTTGATGATAAATTTTCTCTACTGAAATATATAGAGAAAGCGAGCGAAAACAAGCTCTTCCTGTCTTCGATGTCGTGAAAAATTTGCCCTCGTTCGTCCAAGAACTTGAACTCGTCACAGACCTCAGCAATAAAACTTAAGCTGCCACACTTTTATATGGTGAATTTTGTACATAGTATAATATGGATTTTATGAAATTTTACAAATTAATCAATTTTGTAGGGGAGTTCATCTAAGGGTTGAAGTTAGGGGATAATTATGTTCGAATGAAATTTTGAAATTGAATAATTAATGGTGGTCAGTTAAACATTTCATTGCGTTAAAAGCGATTCCTGTACACCTATGAAGTTATTTGGCGATTTGCAGGAGTTTTCTAGTTCATTTTGTATGGGAGCCCCCTAAGGTCCCCTAAGATTGCGTTAAGATATGTTCCAAACGTTTTGGAGAAAAAATAAATATGAGTCAGTTATATGTTCTACCCCAATAGGGACGACTCCTGGAAGCTGTGAGGCTGTAATCGGTAAGCGTGTACGGGAAAAAATTTTAATGACGAAAATGCCTGGAGTCGCGGTGGAAGTGAATTTTTAAAAACGTCAATTTTGTAGGTGAACCCTTTTAGGAGATGGGGATATACCGAAAAAAATGCTGTGGAGAAAGATCAATAGGGGCCAATCATACATTTAAAAAAATTATATCTCGAAAACCTTCCAATGGAAACATTTCTAATGCGATTTTCTAATGGAGGAGGCTCAAACGGTCACATTAATGGGATTAAAAAACATTTTTTTTTAAATAACATTTTTTTTGAGTTTTCGGCGGCAATATCAACAACAAAATTGATGCATTCGAAGTTCGGAAGCTCACTCGAAGTCGTGAAGCCAATACATCCTGAGCAGGTGACCCTTTCCTGTGGTTTTCAGAGCGATAACATAAATTGAGAAGACCTCAAAGATGACGAAGGTGTTTTAGAGAAATTACAACAGCATTTATTATTTGGATGAGTTCTGATTCCTGCAGTATGACACTATGTGCCAGACGTAACGTCCACCAATGATGCCCCAGTAATAATTTGCACTGCGATACGGTTAAAATGCAAGTGCTTGCTTTGATAAGGTTTCCATAATGCTTCCCCATGGTAGTTCCAAAGAATCGTTTAAATATAGCTTCCATATGACCCTTAGAAATAACATCCACCAGCTTTGGAAGAGGTTATAGAGGAAAAACTTCGATCGTTTCTTTGAACTCCTTTGAAGTTATTTCGTAAAATCACATACAGGTTTAACGAGTGTGAATTGACGAAGTGTCTCAGTTGGCGCTGAAAATTCCTTGAAGCACTATCTATGCTAAGTTCCAAAAAATCACGACGACTCACTTTAATTCATTTTAAAAACCAACAGACTTCACATCCGCTGATGACTTTGAATGTAGTAATTCGAGTAAATGTATGCTCACCTCACGATTTACACAAGGCAACGTTTCGGTGCCATTACCAATAGCTGAACCCGATGCGGATTCACGTGTGCTACCTATACTACTGCTGGACGCTAATGAATCATTACTTGATTCAGTGACGGCACCACCACCGCCGCCACCACAACTACTTAAACGTGCTACTGCTGCGGCCGACTGAATTGCCTAATAAATAATAAAATAATTCTTTTATTAGTTATCATAATAACAATATATCGTAATAGAATTATTTGCTTACCATCGCATCACCACCTTGACAATCTTCAATCGATTTAAGTATCTCCCAAACCAATTCTGAGTCGAGCGGTATGGGATGTTCGCTATCACGATTATGTATAGCAATTGCTATATGCACTGGATGCGGCACTGGTAACGGTATAAGTAATTTTTCAGTAATATGTTTTTCATCACGTTTCTTTTTCCATGGACGCCATGGTTTCTGTGTTTCGGGAGTTTTGGTATTCATTTGTGCAGCACGATGGGCTCGTACACGTGGCGTTGTTAAACCAACAGATATATCTCTGTATGTTCGGTAAAAAAAGAAATGTGATATACATATAATAATTGTATTATATCATGTATGTGTAAATATAAAATTTTGCCGGCTGGACTAAATCAACAGCACTTTTTCAGAAATCATGCGAAAAAGAACAGCCGGATTTCATGGCTTCTTTTAATACTGAAAATGTCTCCTAAAGAGGCTTGATACGAAATTCTCATAGTTTCGTTTTAAAAAAGAACCTATTAATCGAGATCTTCAACCTTCAAAGCATTGAAATATATACATAATTTTCAAATACTAAATGCCTAATATAAACATATTTCGTAATTAATCGAAGATCGAGTCGTTATTTGCGGCGTTCTTTAAAATCGAAAATTCGTAAAGTGGTTTGATACGAAATCCACCAAAAACTAGTTCTGAAAAAGGACCCAAATCAAAGTCTCCGACACACAAAATACCCAAATTAAAAATTTCGAAATAAGAAATCCCTAATGTGATAACATCTTCTAATAGATCAGCGACCTAGTAGGAATTCGCAGGTTCATTTAATCTCCAAAATTCGTAAAATGTTTTCAAAAGGGTTTCAATTCGAAATCCACAAAAATTCGTTTCGAAAAGCAATTCAAATCAAAGTCTCCGACACACAAAATACCCAATGAAAAAGTTTCGAATACAAAATTCCCTTTATTTATTGAGGATTTCATGACCAAGTAATTTATGAGTACTTTCATGAGGAGCGCAGGGACAACATTCTCCAATAGTCCCTATGTCGACTATGCAATTTCTAGTACTTTTTCATGGAAATACTTCATTCATTTCTACCGGGTACAGGAATTGAGTTCTGCAAAATATCTATTATAGGGGACCAGCGATTACTTTCTTGATGAGACCCATCAGTCACTAGCGATCTATAGGACTTTTGCATTCAAGTGAATAAAAAAAAAATAAATATTGGGATTTTAGAGACGTAGGATATCATGTCCAAGTAATTTATGACTGGTGGACCTTCGGTAGGAGTGATGGAATAACGTTCTTTAATATTTCCAACATGGACTATGCGATATTTAGCAAATTTTTATCATTGTATCCGTCTTCGATCGAGGCGCAGGTATTGCGTTCTCTTATAGGTCCTTTACTGGGGCGACGGAGTTACGTTCTCCAATAGACCCATTGAAGGCCAGCGTTTTTATAATACTTTTGCATTGAAGCAATAACAAAAAATATTGGCATTTGCGTCTGAGGATTTCATGTCCAAATAATTTATGCGGTGTGGCATTTTCCAATAGGCTCAACACCGACTATGTGATTTCTAGCATTTTTTCATCGAAGTAAATCATTTGCGGCTCCACTTGGAGTTTTAAAGGTTGGAATTTCGTAATAGGAGATTTTTTAAATGTTTTCAAAGATGACCTATTCTACACGTACTGAACATTTCCTTTTTTAATTTTCGACCCCTTATCCCACCCTTACTCACCTTTTATCCGGTTTCCGAAAAGTCAACGTTATTCGAGAACGTGGATTAAATGCAGTCACCTCGAGAAATGGCAAATGCACCTGCACATTACCACGTGGTGCATACACATTACCCAATAGGTCCAAACCTTTAGAGCCGATAACATCGTTAGCATTTTGTACCATCTCAGTGTAACGTGTTAAATCGAGCGAGGGATGCGGTTCTAATTTAAAATGTGTATCATTCTCAGTTAACGGTGTTAGAAAATCTAAGCTAAATATTTCGGTATACATGAGACCAGCCAAACCGGGCCAATCATTGATACTGAGACCCTGAAAAAAAAAGTCAAATAAATACTTTAGCTTATTTTCATTTTCCATTGCTTACTTTATTATCCCAAAATTCTTCTTCGCTTATAGATAGTCTGGCAATAATATGTGACGGATAATATTTTTCCAATATATGGGCGGCCAATTGTATAGCAATCTGTACGAAAAAAATGCAAATTTGTTTGAGAGCACATCACAAAAGATTTCCATTGCTTACTTTCAACTCTTTGGTATTCAGTTTAATGCGCGTTTTAATTTGCGTTGCCAACGAGGATTGCAATTCGCGTCGTCGTTTCTCCAATTTCTCATGCAATGTACTCATTAAATCGTGAGCTTCACGATCCAATGCCAAATAGGGACCGGTCTTGGACAATTGCGCCGAAAACGGTCCAAAACATGCCTCAACAAATTGACTAAAATCTTTTTGTGGTTGCAATATAATACGTTCCATGGCATGCTGATACGCTTGCAACTCATCCAATTCCATTTTGGCCTCAAACGATGCTAATGCCTGTTCCGGCCGTATCATAAAGTAATAGTCCAATGCTAAACCAGGTCCAGCTATACGGTGTACAGCAATACTATCCGAAGCTGGAACGCGACCGCATTTTTTGATGAACAAATGAAATGCCAACGAATCCCACAGAAGGCGAAGTGAATAACGTGCCACACCAACTATATATATGCCACAGATGAGTAGTGAGTTAGTGAATTAGTTTCTATTGTAAGAGGTAAATAATAAAGAGGTTTCCAATAACTATATAAAAAAATGAATGTGGTATTTATAAACCCCGAAGGGCTCTTTGCCGAGCTTCTCTTTCAATACTATTGTGAATGTTAAATTTTGGACAGAAGTAGAAGGGACTTATTTGTTTTAGCCGGTTCCGAACGGCAGAATCCTTGTCAACTTTCTGAGCTTTGTCACAGAGTACTTTTAGAAGCTTTTCCATGGCAAATTGTTACTGCCGGAGGAATTGCTAATTGCTTGCCGACAGGTGGGTACCGTTCGAAAGAAAAATCTTTTCGATATTAAATTTGTTATGCATCAGCCGGAGTTTGAACCCACGACCCACGGATCAGAAGGTCAACGCACTAACCACAGATATACGGCACCCACCGATATCTATCTATAGATATATCAAAATTCGAGGAAGTTGGTTCGGTGGTTCGACGTATCGTGTAATGCCTATACATTGACGCATCGTACGAATATTGCCGTTGTTTCTCCAAGTGTGCGGGAGGACTCAGACCATCTTCTAGCCTCTAAAAGACACACCGTATACAGCACATTGAGACTAGATTAGGCAAAGCGGCATACTTCCGTTGTTGTGGTGACTAAGGGAACTGAAGTCCACAAGTCGCCTTTAATGTCAGCATCTGAAAATCGGCCTCAGCCCTTTGGGAACGGTTTTTTATAAAGTAGCATTATTTTAACGTCTATGCAATAATAAATGTTGTTTTTTGAAAACCCCTTTATAACAATATGTAGCGACTTACCAATCAATATAATACCCGATGCTAATGGACAGAATATGGTAGCAACCAGTACAGCCGCTACAGGTTGTATTAAACCCTGTATGAGTATATTCCATATTAGAGCCTCCAATGCAATGCAATAACGATTACGTGTTGCATCCGGTGAATCCAAATCGTAGATCAAAATCATATAAACATGCAGTACGAGCGTAAAAATAGGAATCCATAATGGTGCAGTTAATGCCAATGCAATACTTAGAATACTTGTGGCCAAACAGATCAAAGGGAATGCAAATAGTATAATAATTGTACCGAGGAAACCTTTTATCAGATAATTCCAAATGCGATTCAGAGTGCGTGTCAAGCCTTTCCCAATGAACCCGGTATCGGGTTCGGTCTCAAAATGTGTACGTGATTTTGATATGTGTCGCCAGAGTTCAATGAGACGTGAGGCCATCGTTTGTGTTATGCTCGTTTTGCGCGGAAACAGTGTACCATTGATTTGTGACAGCTCCAAATCGGGCATAAACGGTTTCATACAGAACAATGCACGCAATCCAAGTGGACTACACCATGGCACGAGTATGCCCAACAGAAACATCATATTCCATGTCCAACACCATGTTCGCTGAATTAGATTCAATAGACGCCAGAATGGCCAACGTGTACTGGTCGTACGTATGATTTCTCTCTCCACCAAAAATACCGGCTGACTTGGATCGGATCGTGGTGTCACAATCGATGTGGCTTGTTGACTTATCACAGTCGGTATTATATCGGATTGACCCTGAAAATGACGTCGTATTATCCATGATTTTGGTGACCAAATACGACATGCCCATTGAAAGGTACGTGTCGGTGTCTTGGCATTTTTCAGCTCCTTCATTAGGATCGGTTCGCGTTCCTTCATGAAGGTCAAGTCACGACTTAAAAAATAGGCAGTTTGATGTAGATTATGTTTTGTACACATTTTCAATGCTTCCTCGTGTGCCGACCAGGCACATTTACTCAATTTACTCTCTTCGGCCGAACGTAAACGTGTACGCAACCATGGGGCAACACGTGATAGAACGGAATGATCATTTGACAAACATTTCTGATGATCTTCTCTCGATCGTTTGATATCTTTTTGCACTTTATCAACAGCTTTATACATGATGACTACCGATTGAGCTTGTTGTACTAACAGCTGCGGTATACCATTGCCAAGATCAGCTAATTTCGGATTTGTCAATATTGAGGAGTAGACACGTTGTAGATATTCTTTCATAACAGCTTCATTAACTTCCTATACATCGAATGTGGGAGAATCGGGCGGAGGAGGAAGACAATTAGTTATTTATTAATTCATCTTTCGAATATAGGCACTTTTATGGCAGAATGCATCACTAGTTCAAGTACATTAGGTTTACTAGAATTGATGGCAGCAGATTTACAATATTTCTGGTGAGAGTGACTGACTTCTTTATCAATGGTTAAAACCTCAATTAGATCGTTGAAGGATTACTCGGGAATATGCTGCCTTCAATATGCGACAGATATCAACAGACGAAGTGGAAGGGAAATTTTGCCATAACTATTACAAATTGAATTTCTTCATATCTAATTTTAGTTTCATTAACCATTTGAGAATTATTGCTGTACTGCTTTTATTGAAATATTTAAATTCGAGTACCTTGAGAGATTTTGAACTCCGGTCTAGAAGATCTTAGATTTAAGAGAAAAGTATTTATCACAGTATTTATCCAGAATGTGTTGCTCGATATCCCGAAACCTTAATTTCGGGATTCTTCAAAAAGTGACATTTTTCAATACATCAATTTCTAGTGACGCACTCCTTATTTAATATTTAAAAATATTCTATTATACCTCTTCAATTTCCTTATCACTTAATTTTTTCGCTCTCATCTCGGCAATGAGACGTTCACGAAAGTGTAAAAACCATCCACGTGTCTCACGCTCCAAGATGCCAATTAAAATTGGCAACGCTTTACGCATAACATCACGACAAAAGAGACGCAAGTCGATTTCTTGACCTTTCGGTGTTAGAAATAGATATGGCACTGGTTGTGTGACATCACAACTATTGAAATCGAATTTTTCCATTGTTGCACGTCGTAACATTTTCCGTACGTATGAGCAAAGACCATCAAGACAATCTTCAAATTCGGGCTAAAAGCATTGAAGCAAACAAAAAATGTTATTTGTTTAATGTGAAATTTAAACGGGTTCCTACAATATATGCTTGAATGATAAAGAAATTAAGATTGCGCATTCCGCCTGTATCTATATATGAGCATGCGGTGTGACGCAATCAACAAAATACGCCAACAATTGTATTCATTAAACCAATAAAATATAGTAGATGTGGCTTTTCATATTCAAAAATCAAAGTGAAGATTTATTTTACATAATCCTCATACGTCACAGGTGTACAAAAATTATAACAATACAACGAACGAGCGCAATGCGTAATCTTGATTCTTAATTTATTTATGTAACATTTACTTGTAGATAAATTTCAAATACTTACACGACATACTAGCTCAGCAATTAGAAAACGACAACGTTCCTCTTTAATTTTGTAATCGAGATTATGGGCTAACAATGCGGGAACGCCTAAAATTATGTATGATGACATTGAGAAAAGTAATGGAATTTATTAATAGATAATATATAGAGCATCATATGTAGCTGCCCAAGAATAAGTACTTACCAACAATCATATCAATCAATTTAACGATGCCCTCTAGCAAGGTATTCGCTGCATGTACAACCGAAAAGAAATGCGAAAGTATACGAGCACGTGCTGTTACCACAATGAAACGTGCCGCCAATGCTAAATCACTGAGAAAAGAGTCATGTGCACGCAATGTACCCTTCTGCAACAGCTGTGAGAGACGCCATTTGTGCACTTGCCCGGGAAAATGTAAACTTGGCACATCAAATTCACTATCCATATGGATCATTCCAAATAATGATGGGAAATGGGAACGAAAAATAAATAAATATAATTAATTAATAACAATTGGTTTACAAGTCAAAATGTCTACACACACAATATGTGATACTCGTATACAGGGTGACAATCATAAAATGAAACAAGCCTTGATCTTTTTTACATAAAACCTCCAGTTCGATTCCCTGGTCGGTTATCACATTAGCATTTTTAGAAAGCCAAACTCTTATGCCTTCAAACGGTTCCAACTTGTTTACCCGACAATAAATGTTTGCCATTTAAATTCTATTGAAGGAGGCCCGTGATGAAACTCAGAAAAACTGATGTCACAACAGTTCTACCGTCCGAAATATACTGATATAATATAATGAATCCCTTCCAGTATTTTTCAAATATAATGCGCACAACACTACAGGACGATAAATTGAACTGGGCAACTGGCTCTCTGGAGCCTCTATGTGCCGAACAAATCGCAACTACAAGCTATATGACACACCTAAGCGCCATAGCTCAGACGTTAGTGCGTTGGCCTTCTGATCTGTAGGTCGTGGGTTCAATCCTCGGCTGAAGGTGCCCATCTGTCGGCAACCAATTGGCAATTCTTCTGGCAGTAATAATTTGCAATGGAAAAGCTTATTAAATAACACTGTGACAAAGCTTAGAAAAAGTGGTGTCGCAAGAGTTCTGCCGTTCGGAACCGGCTAAAATAAGTAGGTCCCTTCTAATACTGTTCAAAATTTAACACGCACAACAGTACGGGAAAAGAAGCTCGGCCAAAGAGTCATTAGGGGCTTATAAGTTAGACATATTTATTTATTTATTTTTAAGCACAATAAAAAAATGTTTTTTTAGCAATTCTAAGGTGGACGCCTGTGAAGAGAACGACCGTGCTTCCGATAGAAGGACCAGGAACTGGAGAATACGGCCAAGGTTCTGCGAATTCTCTATGACTGAATACCGAATTGATCACAATCCTGAGCTATATGATGATATTGATGTAGATAAGCGCGATAAAATCCCACGGCTACAATAATTCTTACAAATCGAGAGAGTTGAAAGAACATAACTCATTCAATGACATTTTGTTTTAGAAACTCTCTGGTGAACGTGGATCGAGACCGAGCATCCGGTAGATGGATCAAGTACTGGAAAATAGTGGTAATTTTCTACGGAGTCTGTATGATCAAGTATCGAATAAAGCAAAACTATTAGGATACTTGACGATATTGATATAGCGAAGCTCGGTAAACTCCAGTAACTACACTCATTCAGACAAATTGAGGTCGTGGAAAAGCACAATTCACTCACAAATGTTTGTTTTTAGGACGAAGCGAAAGATCGAGCTTCCGTTAGAGGAACCCAGCACTGAAGAATAAGTACGGCACTGACATATCCAACTGGCATCAGATAGCGAAAAGCTGGTAGGCTATGCGACAACTCTCATAATGTGAACACATTGGGCATTTTTTTAAAAGAGAGCAATGCCCCTTATTTTGAAGGATCGACGAAAGATCATTAGTGATGTCTGTAACAACGACATTTCCTAGTAGGGAAAATAATGGCGATGTAATGGTCAAATAAGTAACTATGTCATCATAAGATACATTTGAATTTTCGTGGGCGCAACCAAATGTTTAAAAGTGAAAATGAGAAATATTCCCAACAAGTTTTTACAATTTCTCAAATAAAAAATTAAAAAAACACAAGAAACATGGTTGAAAAGGCAATTATTTCATTCCCTACTTCATTACAATTCTGGCACACTTGAATTCAATTAAAAATCAATTCTAGAGTTTTAAAGATGTACGCTGCCATGGTCTGAAAGGCCTTAGAAGTCAGATCCTACTATTATTATAAAGTATGCTCCGCAAGCCCTCTCTCCAAGATCGCAAATCACACACTTCAAGTCCCTCATTATTCTTGTCCTAACATATGGCGCAGAAGCCTGGACAATTTCCACCACGGATGAGAGGATGCTTAGGGTTGTCGAGGGAAAAGTTTTGCGCAGAATTTTCGGACCGATTTGTGTTGATGGCGAGTATCGAATAAGGATGAGCTGCATGTACGCTGACATTTGACATAGTCATGTGAATCAAAATCCAGCGGCTGCGCTGGCTAGGTCATGTCGAGCGAAGGGAAGAACACGCTTTAGCGAAGATGGTATTTAATTCGGCACCCGCTGGAGGACGCAGAAGAAGAGGAAGACCAAAACTCCGTTGGAAGGACCAAGTGTTGGGTAACCTGGCGGCGCTTGGAATATACGATTGGCGCCAGCAAGCGAAGAACAGAGAAAACGGGCGCCGTTTTATGTTTTTTTCTACCTCCAAAGTTAGGTCATCGTCGTTCGAGTCCTTCTTAGAGCTAAAGAAAGGTCGATTTGAGTATTTTAGAGTAAGTCTTGTCTTTCGAACATTTTCGTAGGTCTAACTATCACCAAAATGCGTAGAAAAAATACGATTCTGATTAAAAATATGAATTTTCGCAAATAGTTGTTAACTCTAAACATGCTTGTGTTACATTTTGATTGTCACCCTGTAAAAATATGTATATAAATTGTTTATAAGTAATTTAAGTGAGTTATGATTATTTATAAGAAAATTCCAACACGAACAACAATAATAATATTAGGAACATCTAGTATTAAATAACAGCAAATAACAACAACAATAAGAACAACATGCAAAATGTTTCAAAGGAAAAAGCACAAAAAAAAAAAGAAACAAATTAATTAACAATTTTTTTGTTTGTTTATATTTCAAAAAAATATGTGTACAAATGTCTCAATTAATTATAGCATTGATGATATAAATGGAGATGTAATGGTGTTGGATTACTAGACTGATTGAGGCTATAAATGATTACATACTAAAGCATACTTGCATATGTAACTACCTACATATTAGTGTGGACCTTATTTGGAAGTAGTAAAATTTACATTTAAGATGTTACAAAGTCGTTAACCTTTTTCAGACGAATGGGCGTCACATCTCCAATGGTTTATGGGATCTAACTTGAAACTATTCTCAGCACAGTAATAAAATTTCAGAGAACACAAAATACTATGGTAATGCGCCCATCTTTTACCGCTAATCGACTCTCAGTGAATTTGACAGAATCAGCTGTTCGCGTGACGTAATAGTAGTCCCATTGTTTACAAGAATTACAGAAAGATAGACAATTTATAACCTAACCTTTTTGTTGATAAACAATACAACAAATTTAAGTGTTCGTATGTGATTATTTTTGTGTGCTTTGAATATTAATATTTTACTTTTTGTGTTCTCACTGTAGTTGTAATAGTTAGAATGAATTGAAATATCTACATTCACTTCATTTGTACAAACATCTGTAATTAAAAATTGATATGAAAACAATTTTTGGCATTGTTTACATTTTTCTTTTCTATTTGTTCGCCATTTTGTAATTTTCTCTCGCAGCTGAACTACTATTACGTCACAACTAGAAAAATCCTCTCTGATGGGCGTAATCTTCTTTTCTATCTGCTGTATTGAATGGACCTTGGTTGAGGACGTGGTCGAGTTCTTTCGGGACGTAGACCCGTTCATTCTTGGGAAGTACACGGTGTGACAATTATGTATTAAGACTGCCTCTAGAGAAAACAATTAAAACACGATATCTGCTAATTTTTCGGTATATTTATTCGAAATATTCTCCTCCTGATTCATTACATCGATTTAATAGTGATGCAAACGCGTGTTCCAGCTCATTTTTCGGAATTGCCTCCAGTGCCCTCGTCGAAGCCCGTTGTATTGTCTGAATGTCATTAAAAAAAAGCATCCTTTCAACTTCAATTTCAGTTTTGGGAACAAAAAGAAGTCGCACGGTGCCAAATCAGGTGAATACGATGGGTAATTCAACACACAGACCTGATTCCGAGCCAAAAATTGACGAACAATGAGTGCTGTGTGACTTTTTTCTCTCTTTGCTCCATGTTAAAATTTCAACATCAAACGAACATTCATTTTGTAAAATGAATCTCAATAAACATTAAATGTCAACCAAATGCCATGAAATTTTGACAGTTAGTAGCGGAAGGTTGAAGCTTCAAAACGCATGTGCTCACACACAGATGGCGCGCTTTGTTGCTGAGGTATGGTTCGAGTCTTAATACATATTTGTCGCACCTTGTATTTGGTACAAAGTCTTGATTTGATAATGTCATACTACGGGTGAAATATGAGTGCGATAGATAAAGGGTACCTGCCATACAACCTAAAACTTTTTGGCTACATTTTAGGAATTATTACAATATTAATTAATTAATTAATTAATTAATACGATACAAGAAAATCTATTAATAACTTTATGCTACTGGAAAAATGTGAGTAGGATAGAAGAAAGGGACGTGTCATCTACCATAGAATTTATATTTGGTCTGCTGGTTGGCAATGTTATGCTACAAGCAAAATGTGGGGTACAATAAAATGGGGCGTGGCACTACTATATAACCAAAATACTATACCATGTACATATATTTTTAGATAAATGAATAAAAACGATGTTTCATCAAAAATTTTCAAATTTAACTAAAAATGTATTTTTAATGGCCACCCTAATATATATGCATGTATGTAAATATGAATGAAAAATAATTAAAATGATGACACAATACAATACAACAACACATTTGTGATGTAATGAGAACAATAAGAGAAATGGAATTGTTGACTGATTGATTAGTTTAATTGAAGGATGATGTGTAGATAAAAGGTTTCGATGACGACAAGAAGAAACATCTGTAAAACTTACTGTTTTTTCTTTTTTGTAACAAATTTTTTTAATATCTAAATATTTTAAACAATCACATTAAACATTTTTTTTTTTTAAATTAATACAAAAATCAAAATAAATCGTTTTCAACGAATATTTTACTCTTTTCTTGGATATTGTAATACACATAGACGATATGAAAGTAAAAAAAACAAAACGAAAATGATAAATAACATATATGTATATATTGAATATAACGATTTTTCGTTAAAAACATGCAAAATTTTCACATACACTAAAAAAAATTAAATTTTCTTTTACTAAAAAGAAAAAAAAAAATGAAAATAAATACTAATATAATCAATTAATTACTATAAAATTTAAAATAAAGTAAACAAAAAGGAAATAATGACCTTACAGTCGGCCTGCGTTGATTTCTTTATGCCCTACACAAGTAGAGATATATAAAAAGCGGACTGAACAAGACCATATTTTACGAAGCAAACGCATTTTAGGGTAACTCAGCTCATGCCACTATTACGGATGGCAACTCAATTTGCTTGAGTTGCCTGAAATGCTACTGTATTATCGATGGCAACCGAGGAAATCAGCTGCTTTCATTTGAATGCACGAAGGCAACTGAACTGGCAACTGTTAATTAGCAGTTGCCTCTCAGGCAGCGCAACTAGATAGAGTTGGCATTCTTAATAGGAGCATTAAATATTTAAAATAACATTCAAACAATAAAACTGGTCTAACAGTCGGTCTAGACCGACTAATGTATACCCTGCACCAGTAGATTTTGTTTGGGAGCCACTGAAAAAGTGAGTAAACTACGCCCATATTTTGAACACTTTTATGTAGAAATTATACAATAATAATTCATCTCTCAAATATTATTATCCTAGATGAAATAGTTCGTAAGTTATGGCGGTTTAAATAAGAAAAACAATCGGCGAATTTGAATGGGACCTATATTAAATAGTGGGCGTGGCTCGGCCATTCCTTCCTTGCAGAATTATTTCTCTCTACGAAATTAATATACATGCCAAATATTATTATTCGAAGGAAGATATTGCCTGAGTTGTGAAAGTTTAAATTCCAAAACGATTTCGCAACTTTGTATGGGAGCTACAATAAATAGTAGACATGATTCGCCCATTTCTTTTAAAATTATTGCGTAGTATATTAAAAATTTACATGCTAAATATTGTTACCCTAGATTATGGGTGCCGTAGCTCAGTGGTTAGTGTGTTGGCCTTTTGATCTGTAGGTCGTGGGTTCAATCCCCGGCTGAAGCATAACAAATTTTATTTCGAAAAGATTTTTCTTTCGAACGGTACCCACCTATTGGCAAGCAATTGGTAATTCTTCCGGTAGTAATAATTTGCCATGGAAAAGCTTCTAAAAAACAAAACTCTGGAGACAAAGCTCAGAAAAAGTGATGTCGCAAGAGTTCTGTTATTCGGAACCGTCTAAAATAAGTAGGTCCCTTCTAATACTGTCCAAAATTTAACACGCACAACAGTGATGGAAGAGAAGCTCGGTCAAAGATCCCTTCGGTGCTTTAAATGCCACATATAATTTTTTTTTATATAAAATATTAAGTGAGTTGTAGTGACTTTAACGTTTTTCTAAATTTCGCGGTTAGTATCTTTAATTGTGTGGCAGTTGAGCGATCATGCCCATTATCAACAGCTTCCGTACTATTCGAACATAGATAGCTCATGCAAAATTTCACTGAAATGTCTCAACATTTGCTTATTTTATTGTGCGAGCCAATCAGGTGAGACAAAGACAGATCAAAATATGCATCTAAATCTGTCGATTTCTACTCCATGGATTTTCCTTTTTTTATACTGGATGTTTTCCAATGGCGAGTACCGAATAAGGTACCACCATGAGCTGTACGAGCTGTATGCCGATATTAACATAGTAAAGCGCATCAAAATCCAACGGCTGCGCTGGCTAGGTCATGTCGAGCGAATGGAAGAACACGCTCCAGCTAAGAAGGTATTATATTCGGAACCCGCTGGAGGACGACGCAGAAGAGGAAGACCAAACCTCCGGTGGAAAGACTAAGTACTGGAGAGCCTGACGGCGCTTGGAATTTCTAACTGGCGCCAGCTAGCGAAGAACAGAAATGGCTGGCGAAGCATGTTATTTTCGGTCTAAATCGATATTCGGTTGTTATGGCCACATAAGTAAGTAAGTTTTCCAATAGCAGAGTGTCTTGTTTCTGAGCAATTTAATATTCACTTCGGTTGGGTGCCGAGGTACAGGAATATAGTGGGGAACGAAATGACGGACGTATTGGCCACGGAAGGGACAACATTGGAAACTCGCAATAATCGTCATTCCAACGGTAACTTATAAACTTCTCCTGGCACCAGATGCAGTACAAAAGATGAATTCCAGATGGACAGTGGAACCATCGAGTTCCATTACCTTCAATATCTGGCCTAGGTTGGACCTAAAAAAGGACATAAAAAGAACTACTATGCTTCAATAGGCATACTGTGAGCACCTTCGTAAGCGTCATTATGTGGGTGTACGGCGCTCGTACGCCTCAGGAAGATACATGCGGACAATTGCTTCAAGAATAACGTCAGCGAGTGCGCTTAATGCCAGCTAAGAGACTTTTCGCTTCGCCAGCTAAGTCACTTTTGCTGCAGTTCGGCATATTTCGAGGGATTATCGTTTGGGACATTACAATGCGCCCTACTTGCCTCAATCTAATCTAACCTATATTGATAATATTGATATATTAATCTATTGCAGCAAGTTGCTAATAATTATTTTCGAAATTGTGCGTTAAAACTTCACGTTGATTACCCGAATATTCTAAAACTTGCTGGAGACAAGTGAAGAAGTTCCAAAAAATGTTTTTCACAGATAGAAAATACCAAAGCAACTTTTGATAGAAGTAACTACCCGCTAAAAGTCTTAATAGCAAAAAAATTGTGTACTCCTTTACAAAGTCGAAAAAAAATATAGAAAAATTTTGTCATTTGGTATTCGAAAAATTTCACCGTGCTGCGAAATGGGTTAAGACCATTAGGGTTGTCGAACTTTGATGAAATTATACGCTTAATGGCACTAATTGTAATGCCCAGTGTGAACGCAATTAAAATATTTTTTTCAAAAACAAAAACAAAAGCAAATTTATTTCTTTAAATTATAAATTAAATAAATTAATGAAATTATATGAATATATAAAAAAAAACTAATGAAATTCGAAAATAAAACCAGAATGTCTCACAAGACAAAATGATTGAATGAAAAACGCTAAACATTTAAAATTTTCACTTCACTGAAAATGATATTTGAATTACGAGTATTTTTAAATATAATTGCTAGTTTTGTATTTATTGTATTTACCCATTTTTACGTATAGTTTCCAATTGTTCCAAAGTTAATTTCTTCGGTTTTCCATATTTATCCTTTTGCAAGCTTTACAGAAATATTTCATAATATTTGCACAAATTCATTTTTGTTGTTTTTTTTGTTTTTTTTTTTTATAATAATGGCGATTTAATTATTATAATTATTATTATCATAAGTATATAATTTGGGAGGAAAATTTTTCAATATTCAATCAAGTTAGTATTCGTCAGATAGATTGATGTACATATGATGAGCTAGGTGCATATGCATAATGATCATCTTCCGATAAATAAAAACTATATACTTATATGAAAAATTTACCCCTAATTGTTGTAAAAAAACCAAATAAATTTAATGCGATTATGATGTGAAAGTAAAAAAATGAACGAGTTTAGATAGAAATCGTATCTTAAATAAGCATAAGTATTCGTAAAGCTTAGTGATGTTAAGGCAATTGGTAAAAATCAATGAATGCAGCCTCATTGCCGAAGATATCGGCCTCAGAGCTTGAGCAACCGATAAAAAAAGTTACACATTTTGTATGAAAATCCATCAGGGTTGCATACAAAAAAGGTGGCAAAAAGTTGAAAAGTCTTAGTAGAAAAATTGAACCCGCCCTATTATAAGCGACCAATCTTAAAGGACCCCAACTACAGTGGTGTAAGTCTCCTTAGCACCACATGAAATATTTTGTGATGCGTACTGTGTGAATCATTGAAGCCTATGCTTAACAACCTGATTGAACCTTATAAGGGTTGCTTAAGGCTAACTAATTCTACCATCTACTAGACTTCTATCATGTACCATATCCTGGATAAGTTCCAAGGCAAAGGAATGGACAGAGACTACCCATTTGGTGATAATAAAGCCGATTTCGGCAGACCGGTAAGGTAGTAAAGGACTTTTTCTATCTCGGAACCAGCATTAATACTAGTAATAACGAAGTGTGGAGGTTTTACGGATGATCACTCTTACAGACAAGTGCTACTTTGGAATAAGTAAGTAAGAGAGAAGTCAAGCCCTCTCTCAAAGATCGAAAACCATCACCTTATCATGGCTGTCCTTACATATGGCACTGAAGCCTGGACCTATTCCAAATTGGATGAGAGGTTGCTTGCAGTTTTTTCCAGAAAAATCCTACGTAAGATTTTCGGATCTCTTTACGATGGTAGCGAGTACCGAATATAGTATATAAAATTTAGTGGCTGAGTTGACTCAGTTATGTTGAGCAAATGAAAGAATGGAAGACAAGAATGTGTCATAATCGGAACCTGCTAGGGGACGCAAAAGAAGAGTAAGATCAAATCTTGGATGGAAGGACCATGTACTGAAGAACAATGGTCACATAAGTAAGTAAGTATTATTGTCAACATTAAACTTAACATTTACAGTCGTGGAGCCGTAGCCAAGTAGTTAGTGCATTGGATTTCTGAGCCGTGAGTCGTTGATTCGAACCCAAGCTGATGCGACAATTTTAATATTGCAAAGATTTTTCATTTGAACGGTGCCTGCCTGTCGGCAAGCACTTGGCAATTTTTCCGGCAGTAATAATTTGCCATGAAAAAGCTTCTTAAAGGGCTCTGTAAAGTGAAGACTCAAGAGTTCTGCCGTTATAGATTGCACAACAGAAGCGCAAGGGAAACTCGGGCAATATATATGATTTTTTATACAATATGCTCCCTTCACTGCGAAGGGCCACTGATGAACCCCTATTAATTTCTTCTTCCCGAACCAACTAACCTCCTATCTGTACCTCTTAAGGGAACTCCAGTATAAAATTGATGAAAATTAGCATCATTCCATTCGTGGATTTGCATCTAGAGCGATCAAATGTATAATCGGAACCCATTAGTTGTATTTGCCCAATATTTTTTCGGAACTCAATTACCCTCTTCCTTATCTCCGTGTATAAAATTGACATTTTTACAAAGTACGCTCCCAACCACTACCAGGGTCTTCCTAGAGGGTTAAAATATAAAATCGGTCTTCATACATTTTGTCATCATAACATTTTCTCCGAACATACTTACTCTCCAACACTCTTAGGAGGCGCCTATACAAAATGAGCTTAAAAATCCTGAAAATCGACAAAAAATGCCATATTTGTCCAGGAATCGCCACTAAGAGAGTGAAATATAACACCGATTGCCCTTACTTTTATCTCTCTAATATCTCTTCCGAGCTTGCTTATCGTCTATCACCCTTAACCCATTAGTGACGGAGGCCTAAAAGTCCGATTTTTTTGAAATTTTGTATGGAGCCTGTTTAGGCTCAAAAATCGATTAGTAAAAAAAAATTGTTTACTAATAATTTTTTTGGAGGCGGAGAGATGTGGGCTGTTACATATGTCATTAGCCCAATAACTAGACGAAAAATAAATAAATTCCATACAAATATAACTTTGAGCTGCGGCACAAAAAAACCACTAACAACGATTCAATTTCTTTGTTTTTGGATCAAAACAGTAAGATACATCAGCGTTACATATATGTAACGTTGGCCACTAATAAGTTAAGGGTGCACCCATAGAAAATGAACAAAAAACACATTCAAATTGACAAATATTTCCACAGCTAGCTAGAAAACGCCTTTGTAACTCCGACTCCCATTAGTTTTACCTATTCATATTTTGCTCGAATACACTTACCCTATATCACCGCACCATAAGGGACCTGTCATATAAAATGAAATCAAAAGCACCTGACAATCGTCGAGTGAAGACTTTTCAACGGTGCAGTATGACAAGTTTTTTACAGGCAAATATGTCATCATATGTATATACAATTGATAGGCAAGAGGGTATTGCATCAGTGTAAGAAAGTGTGCGGTCTCATGTGGGGAATTACTCCGAGAGCAATGCACTGGATCTACACAACGATGGTAAGGCCCGTAATAGCGTATGCTGCTTTGGTCTGGAACGCTAAGGGCAAGGGCACAAAGAATGGCTTTTATTGGGATTACCGGAGCTATCCGGACGACTCCGGTAGAAGCATTGGAGATCTTTCTGGGGCTGCTGCCGTTAGACTAGCATATTATGAAGTCGGCGGCATTAATAGCATTATGTCTGAAGACAACCAATAATTGGTATGGATTCGGCAAGGAGATATTGAACAGGAGCATTCTTTCACCGGTATATAGCAGTGTAGAGGAGGCGTAAATGACAATGAAATGTGAGGAAAATGACATCAGTATTTTCACTGATGGTTCATTAATTGATGGGAGGGCGGCTGCGGGAATCTTCTTTAAAAAGTTGGGACTGGCATGCATTCTGAATTTGGGAACCACACGTATCGGTTTATCAAGCACAAATGCTTGGTCTAATGCATGCGCTAGACCATCTATTGGACGGAAAGGTGCAATGTAATAAAATCTTGTTAGCACTCGATAATCAAGCGGTGATCAGGCGATTGCAACAATCCACGGTATCTTCTAAGTTGATGTTCGAATGTGTTCAGAAACTTAACGGATGTGTTCGCAGTAATGCGATTAATCTTATTTGGATGAAGGGACACAAAATGAAACTGCAAACGCCTTGGGTAGACAAGGATCTAAATCTGAATTTTGTGGACCGGAGCCAGTAGTTCCGCTTAGTAACGGTACGGTGAAGGCAAAGGCCGAAGACTGTATAAGGAAATTCCATCTTTGGAGATCGGAGAGATTGTTCACTTGTAGAAAGGCAAAGGTCTCGTTGAGGACACGAAGGGACAGTGTATCGGGGAGGGTTCTCAGTCTAGGATGGTTAACTCTGAGCTGGTTGACTGCATTAATAACTGGGTATGGCGACTTCAGGTACCACCTAAGCAAGATGGGTCTTGTTGAAGGGGAGAATGCTGATATTTGCCTCTTCCATATTTGATATGGACACTGGGTCGACAATTTATTGACGAATTCGAAATGTGGAACATATCTCACAAAGATATGCTTGAAACAATTCGTGATGTTATTATGAGGAGGGAAGTAGAAGAATTCTGCAACCAAAACAAGTCTGATTCGGCTAATCCCTAAAAATATAATCATAATAATAATGCAATTGACATATTGTCTCAAGCAAACAATGACATGAGAAAATTGTATCATTACTTTGTATACATAATGCATATGAGTGCTGGTGGCATATGCAAATATTATAAATTAGTAATTACAAAATTAGTTGTACAGTGTTATTATTAATTTGATTCTTTGATAAAATGATATGAAGTGGTGGCGGAGTGGCAACGACAGCAGCGGTTAGCTAAACTACTTGTACGAGAAAAAAAAAATAGTTAGTGAAGCAATAGCAATATGAAGTTAATCAAATACGAGTAGCTAATGGCTGATTAGACAAAATTTATTTTCATTTAGCTTTTTCTTGTTCTTGTTGTGTATGTGTTCTCGTTATTAATACCTTCTATGTATGTATGGCAAATTGATTGAAACTCACCCAGTCTCACGCAATGATTTTAATTGAGAATTGATTAAACGACGCGGTTCACCGCTACCATCCGATGCAACAGCGTCGAGCTCATCAAAGGGTGGCGCTATAAATAGGTCACGTAAATTAATAGGACGCGTTTTACGGCTGCTAACACTATTCGTTGTCGATGTCGACGACACATTGCCAGCAGTTAAGGCGAGTGTTGTTGCGGATAATGGTTGAGGGAGTACTGCAAAAAGAAGCAGATAAATATAATATATCAGTTTCAAAATGAAAATAATCTATCACAACACAACTTACCAATGGGAAATGTTTTCCAATGATATAAAAATTGTTCGGCAACATTTTTTATTTGCTCCACAAGCTGTTCAACCTCTGGTGGTGCACCAACAAGATGTACTGTAAATTGTACAGGCTCACGTTCGGGACCAATCAACGTTTGTGGACGTAAATGTGTGCCAGAGGCGCTAGTAGCTAATGGTAACATTGACATTCTCCTCTACTATTATAATAATAATTTTTTTATTATTTATATATTTTGTTTATTTATTTCACGTTCACGTCAGAAGAGCTCCTTCCTTTGATTATTAAATTTTTTTCCAGTTTTATTCCCTAGAATATTTGTTGTTCATGTTTGCTATTGCTGCTACTGTGGCTGCTGCTGGTACTACTACTGTTGCTGCTACTGATGAAGTGAATGATTATGATGTGAAACCAGTATGACGACGATACGATTAATATTGCATGTACATGTACATATGTACAATATACTTGAGTAAACTAAATGAAATAGCATGTTAAAAATATACAAAATATACAAAACAAAACAAAAAAAATAGAAAGAAAAATCAGAATTAATAAGCATAAATATTTATTATAAAATTTCACATTATAATACATTTCCATTGCAAATAATAATAAGAATTGAATTTTTTATAAAATCATCATTATCAGCATTACCATCATCATCATGATCTGGAATTTGATTTGGATTGATTCCAAAATATTTAAATCAAATCAAATAGAAACATTCACCATAAATCGAAAATCGAGTGTAGTATCGTGAAACGTAAAAAAAAACATATTATACCAAAACTAGATATGTACATTAAGGTGGATCGTTCCCCATGCAAAAAAATTTTTTTTTCAAAATTCCACTCCTAGTTTGAAAAATTATGTTGAAACATTCTCTGGACAAAAAAAAAATAAATTTTTCTTAACCCTTTTAGAACCGTCGAAAAACCATTTTGGTAGCCACCTGCATACAGTTCTACACGGATGACGAATTAATATCATTTCAATACTCAACTAATACGGTTATATCAATCCCAGGTAAATATAGGGTGATTTTTTGGCAACCTTGTTTTTGGCAACACTGTTTTTGACAGCTCAGCTGTCTTCGTATAACATGTTACTGTCAAGCATGTTCAGTTTGGTCTATAATATTCTATTCGGCTATTCGGAATCTTGCGACTAAATTTCACATCAAATTTACATTATTGGACATGAAAACACCAATACGCATTGGACGGAGGAAAATATCGCAGCTGTATCCGCCAGTGTTGTTGATGACCGTGAATTATCGATTCGGCGCCGTTCGCAGCAATTGGTCCTTTGTTACTCCACTACGTGGATAATTTTGCGGAAGGATTTGGGTGTAAAACCTTTTAAACTACAGCTGATGCAAGAATTGAAGCCACACGACCTACCACAACGGCTAACTTTTAGTGAGTGGGCGCAGGCAAAGTTGGATGAAGATCCACTTTTTTATCGGAAAATTGTATTCAGCGACGAAGTTCATTTCGGGTTGAATGGATACTTGAACAATCAAAATTGCCGTAATTGCCGAGAATTGCCAATGCATGCCGAAAAATGCACTGTTTGGTGTGGATTATGGGCCAGTGGCATTATTGGACCGTACTTCTTCAAAGTTTAAAGACGACGAAGGCAGGAACGTTACTGTGAATGGCGAGCGCTACCGTGTGATGATTACAAACTTTTTTATTGCCCAAAATAGAGGAGCTGGTCTTGGCTGACATGTGGTTTCAACAAGACGTTGCCACATGCCATACCGCACGCGAAACAACGGCCCAATTGAGGGGCGAGTTCGGTGAATAGTTTATTTCACGTTTGGGGCCGGTCAATTGGCCGCTTACGAGTAGATCGTGCGATTTAACGCCTTTAGACTATTTATTGTGGGGCTATGTTAAGGCTCATGTCCAAAGCAACAAGCTCGCAACGGTTGATGCACTGGAAGCCAATATTAAAGAATTTATTCATGAGATACAGGCGAATATGTTGGAGATAGTATGCCAAAATTGGGCTCAGCATATGAACCATTTGAGGCGCAACCGAGGTCAACATTTACATGAAATCATCTTTAAACATTGAATTATATAGATCGTTCTATCGACTCACATAAAGTTTTCATACATTTCTCTAAATTTAATGAGTTTTTTTTTTCTGTAAATCAAATCCGAAGGCTCTTAAAAAATCACCCTCTAGAATTACTATGTCTTTCACAAAATTCCGAACGTTATTTATGATTAGTGAGTGACTCAGTCGGCGCTGTTATCGATAGAGTACGACTCGGATATATATTTGCGAAACTAGAAAACCGAGAGTGTTAAAGACAACTTCAATCTCAACAAGATTTAGTGTAACATAAGATTTGTCTATTTAAAGGCACTTTGCAATGCGATTACGGACAGGAACAATCGATTAGAATATTATGACATATTGGGTAACCTTCCCTCAATTTGTTTGCCGACCAAGTGACAGATGTTTCTCCTAGTTAAACAATCGGTCATGGAGGAAATTTTCGTGGATTGAACTTCCACACTACTTTAACACCCTCGATGCTTTCCCTTTAATAAAAACCTGCTTTCTATGGGAAGATATTAAATTATTAATGCAAATTTCATTTCACTGCTGCACACTTCCAAAGGGAGAGTTTATTGGTTTTTTAAAGGTCTTTAATTCTATGTGGAAAAATGTTTCATTATGGGAGTAGGATCAGAAGAACTGAATATAATTTTTTAAAGGTATGTCCAATGTCAAAGTCATAGATGAGGAAATTATAGCTCTTCCTGAGAGCTTTTATTTTGAAAAGTCGGACAATTAACAAATGCGTTATAATAAAATAAACTATTTTGGTGGTTCCAAAAGGGTTAAGAAAAAAATTTTTTTCTTTGTCCCGAGTACGTTTCAACATAGTCTTTCAAACAAGGGGTGCAATTTTGAAACTTTTTTTCGTGATCCACTCTAATGTACATATTATGACAATGAAAAATGCACAAGCATTACATGGATGATGCTCACTCTTTGTCAATTAAAATATGTAGGTACCTACATAATTCTTATGAGGCACGTACGTATGAATATTTATTAAGTTTGTGCCTAAACAACTGACAAACATTAGAGATGCCTGCTTGATAAGCACATACATATGTACATATGTCCATATACAGTGGTGGCTACGAATTTAGCACAATTCCTTTATTCTCAACGAAACATCAGGTTGGGGAAAAAGAAATCGATTGTTTTTTGCTTGGATCAGCGAAAAAAATTAAATTTGGATAATTTCAAGCATTTCTACTCAAAGAAGCAAGATTTGGACTTTTTAGTTTTCACTGCTATGTTTAGAGGAAATCTTGCGGAGGAAAAAATGAATGGAGGTCGGTCATACGTTTCACCGAACTAGAGATGATTCTTGGGCAACTATTGTGGATTTTCAGGTGTTTTTTCGTTAATTTTGTATGGCAGTCGCCTTAAGGAGTGAAGATAGGAGGTGAATATGCTTAGAGGAAATGTTGAGGAGTTGACTATTGGAGTTCAGTCATACATTTCACCTATCTAGAGGTAGTTTCTGTTCAGTTGTGAGCCTATTTCTTGGTTTTTAGATGATTTTTGGGTCATTTTGTATGGAAGTTCCCATAAAAGGTTGAAATAAGTGGTAAGTATATTTGAAGGAAATGCTGAGGAGAAATAGTTATTGGTGGTCAGTCATACACATCACCACTCTAGGGGAGATTTATTGTTTGTCGATTTTCTGGTGATTTGTCGGTAATTTTGTATGGCAGTCGCCTTAAGGAGTGAAGGTAGGAGGTAAGTATGTTTGGAGAAAATGTTCAGGAGGAAAAATTATTGGAGTACAGATTTGTTGGTTTTCAGATGAAAACCTTTGTATGGAAATTCCTAAAAGTGTTGAAATAGGTGGTAAGTATATTTGAAGGAAATGCTGAGGATGCTGAAAATTAATGGAGGTCAGCCTAAACATCACCACTCTAGGGGAGATTTATTTTTTGTCGATTTCCTGGTGATTTTTCGCTAATTTTGTACGGCAACCGCCTTAAGGAGTGACGATAGGAGGTGAATATATTTAGAGGAAATGTTAAGGAGGAAAAACTATTGGAGTTTGATCATACATTTCATCTCTCTAGAGGTAGTTTCTGTTCAGTTATGAGCCTATTTCTTGATTTTTAGATGATTTTTGGGTCATTTTGTATGGAAGTTCCCATAAAAGGTGGAATTAGGTGTTAATTATTTTTGAAGGAAATGCTGAAGAGAAAAAAAAAATATGGGGGTTAGTCATACATTTCAGCGCTCTAGGGAAGAATCCTTGATTTTTCAGTAATTTTGTAAGAGAATCCCCTTAGGGGCTAGAGATAAGGGTAAATATGTTCGGGACAAATGTTAAGGACGAAAAATTAGTAGGGGCCAGTTATACCTTTCATCACTGTATAGGCGGTTTCTGTACATTTGCCGCCTTATTTGTAGATTTTCAGGTGGTTTTCAGTCATTTTGTATGGGAATTCCCTTAAGGGGTGGAGATAGGAGATGAGTGTGTTTATTTGAAATGCTGAGGAGGAAAAAAATGGAGATCGCTTATAAATTTCACCTATCTAGAAGTGGTTTCCGTTCAGTTATGGTTTTTTTTATCGATGTTCAAATTTTTTTTTTCTTGTCATTTGGTATTCGAGTACCTCGAAGGGATGGAAATAGGGGGTAGGCAGATTCGGAGAAAAAAATGATTGAGGGTCAGTCATAAATTTCACCGCTCTAAAGGCGATTTCTGTTCAGTTATGAGCATATTTGTCGATTTTCAGAAGAGATGGGTCGTGATGAGGTATGTTCAGGGGCAAAAATTAAGGAGGAAACAATTAATTGGGGTCAGTTATACATTTTACCAGTGCCAGGAAACTGCGGTAAGGCAGATAATGAATTGACCGATCATCTTGGCAATGAGGGCTCTGGTGATCCTCACCTATTTTGTTAGTTAAAAAAATATAAATGTACATAAGAATACATTTTCGACGTCAACTTTGTAAAATTCCTGCACTAGATCAATGATTTTGTGAATTCCATCCATAAGTTGTGGTCTGAGCTCGAATGATACAGATTGGCGTAAAGTTCTTTGAAAGAACTTGAATGGAGACTAATGAAATTTCTCCTACAATTGAGAAGGAAGGAACTCAGGTTAAGGATTTGGGGACCGATTTTTCATTTGAAAAGCATTGGCTTAACAGAATGAAATCGACCAACATTTTAAAAGGATGGTGACTATGAATGAGACACCGAGCATGTTCGATAAATTTGTGCGAAAATCATCGTGTTCAAAGTTCACTGAAGCGACTCAAGCACTGGCAAGTTCAGGAGTAACGTTCAGCAAGGGTTGCTCTACATTTGATGTGACTGGAACAGAATCATCTATCCTAAACTGTTTCCATGTGTGGCCAAAATATAAATTCGAACCTTTATTGTCAACTAAAATGTGTTGCGTTCCATCAGGATAGTGCCAGACCATTCACATTTATATTGTAGGAACTCATCAACAACTCCGGAAGCTTCGTAGGTAGTTTTAATACATCCACCTTATAGCGTAGACTGGCGCCAAGCCATATCTTGCCTTGCCATATCTTTTTATCATTTCAAAACTTCCTTAGGGATTAGAATTAGTCTATTATTCGGCAATTGAAGCAGTGACTTCTATTGTATGTAGAGGAATTATGAAGTTAACTTTAAAGTGACAACAATTTATAAATCAAATCGGCTCATTTTGTACAATATTTCGCTTTTTTCGATTTTTGATATCATTGTCCTGCTCGTCAGAGGTTTTTAAGGTACAGGAACCAATGAAGGGTTAAATATTTACCGTTAAATACATCTTTGGTTTGAATACATATGATGCGATTTCCATGTATCGATTTTCATAAATAAGCATATGTGTATGAACGAGTAATATAATTTTCACACTCTTGAAAAAAAATTTGTATATAATTGCAAACACAATTTGTCAAAAAAATAACAAATTAATCAATAACAAATATTTGGATCATAAGCAGGCATATGCATGTAGTATTTAAATATGTACATATGTGCGTACAAACGGATGAGGAAATAATTATGGCATTAGGTACATGTGATATATTGTATTTGTATATAAAGGGTATTACAAAAAAATGTATATTTCAAATATTGAATGATTTTAATTTTAATTGCACATTTTCAATATATATATATATATATATATATATATATATATATATATATATATATATATATATATATATATATATATATATATATATATATATATATATATATATATATATATATATATATATATATATATATATATATATATATATATATATACATATTATTTTTTATAGAGGTGGTCAAATGTGTGTCCAATCCTTCGCCCTCTGCACTGCAAGAATGCCCCTTGAGGGGCGCTCCACCCCCATTAAATATTCTCCGTAAATCGTAAAAAAGTCCACAGATGCCAAGAAATGCCATCTAGACCCATTAGTTTTGTTTCCCTAATATTTCTCCCGTACTTACTTATCCCCTATCTGCAACCCAAAGAAGGTTACCTCACAAAACGAACGAAAAACAGATGAACATTTACAAGTAACAAAATAAGTGCTATGGGAGAACCACATCTAAAAGGATATAATGTAACTTGGACTCCCATCAATCATACTTGCCATCGAGTGCCGTTGCTCAGTTGTTAATGCGTTGACCTTCTGATCTGTAGGTCGTGGGTTCAATCTCCGGCTGAAGCATAACAAAATTTATTATCGAAGATTTTTCTTTCGAACGGTACCCACCTGCCGGCAGTAACAATTTGCCAAAAATGCTTTTTAAAACAGCTCTGTGACAAAACTAAGTTAAAGTGTTGTCAAAAGGTTTCTGCCGTTCGGAACCGGCTAATATAAATAGGCTCCTTCTAATGCTGTCCAAATGGCCTAAGTGTGTCCTCTCAGAGAGGGCAGCCACATATCCTAACCCAACCTACTTGCCCTCTATGATCACTTTAAGAGGACTATCATACAAAATGAACGGAAACATGTGAAAATCGAAAAATAAGCCCAAAGGGCCCAAAAAATCGTAACTAGCAGGATGAAAATTAGCATTTTCACAAACATGCATTTTACAAAAGAAAAAAAAAAAAAACGCGGGATAATCAACAAACAACCATCTAGCTTTAACTTCTAAATCTAACTTCTCTACCCATAAATTTTACCAATTATACTTTCCCTCTATATCCATCCCTTAAAGTGACTGTCATACAAAATGGAAAAATAAGCACAAAGCTTCAAAGAAACCTCTAGGAGGGTAAAATGTAATTCCTTTGTATTTTTCCACACAAAATGTGCTCAAAACACATGAAAATCGACAAATAACCACATAGCTATCCAGCAATCACCTCTAAAAGGGCCAAATGTAACTCCAACAGCCATTAATTTCGCCTATTCAATATTTTTAACGAACATATTTAAGTGCTATTTCCACAGTTTAAGGGGGCTGTCATACAAAATGAACTCAGAAGAACCGGAAAGTCGACAAATAACCACATAACTATCCAGAACAAGGCGATCACATTAGTTTTTCCTTCGTTCTAACTGTAATCGGGTCTCCGCCTCGGAACGGCCTCCGGACTCTGGATCACCTCCTTGGTTCATACCAAGGATTGCTCCCCCAGATCAGATTTCGAAATCACGATTTTCTCAATTCATATTAGTTCTTTCTCTTTATCTCTTCTCCCATCTTCACTTTTATATCATTATTTTAGGGGACCCTGCAACAAAATTGACATTTGAAAGAAATTTTGAATTGAGAAAAGAAATAGGGGTCTGTCATACTTTTAACCCCGACTTGATATTTTAATTAAATACATGTATTCGGCGGCCACCATAATGTATGTACATATATACATTTATAAAATATTAATTTTTACTCTTAATAATTACTTTAGCATTCGAATATTGGAATATTACACATTTTTAATTAGGTCAAGACATTGAATATTTTCTAATATATGATATATGTACATATTGTATTAATAGACTACAATTTATGTAATTAAATCGATATCAAATGACTAGAAACCACAACATTTTGAAGTAAAAAGTTTGTGAACCACTGTGACTGTAAACATACTTATCTATATACTACATGTGAACATGTGTTAATTGTAAACAAAGAATATTATGATCTACATAAATAAATACATACATACATACAAACATATGAATATCTTTATAAACACATAAACACATAGTCGTTGTACCCTTAAATCGTTCAGAAGTAAAACATATTTTCCAGCTGAAAGAATTTCCACATACAAGTGTATATGGAGGTACTTATAAAGAGGAACAAAACAAAAAAAAAAAAAAACATGAAAACTAAAAACAATACAATTTATGACAAACACACACATATACTATCAAATAAATTTAAGTTAAAGATTTTTTTATTTTTTATTTTGAATTCTCTTTGTTAAAAATAATTTAAAGTAATTTATATCCAAATGTGTTCATATATATATAAACTAGTTTAGTTGGAAGCCATTTGAGGAATTTAATATTAAATTAAATAAATTATAAAATAAATAAGAAAGCACTCGAAATATGAATAGTTGTCGAAAAGTATGTGTATGCATATGTGTGTAGAATAATATAATTTGAAAATGAATAAAAAAAAAAATCAAGTAACTAAATAAGCAAAAAAAAAATAAAAAAATATTAAAATGGAATTAGATTCGGTATTACCGAAGCTTAACTACTCTACACTGTGATAGATATAGGCATACGTGCGCTGTATTTCTCAACCACTCAACCATTCGTTTGTAAAAGTAACCATATGTGCCAAATTTGAGTTCGAGAGCTCTGTAATTCTGTGCAGAATTTCAAAATTACTACCAATTAATTAATAATACCCTTTGCCAAGTTTCAGTTGAAGCATAAGCGCTCAATATAACGTCGCATTCAAGTGTAGGGTATAAAGATGACGGAATAGAGTTTAGCAATATACCTACTATAAAAATATAATAGGTACTATGCATACAACTTCCAATAATTATAATAATGATGATGATGATAATAATAATAACAAGCAGTTCATCATGCTGTTTTTGTAGATGATGCTATGCCATCATATTCGTCTTCGTTTAAATTAACTGACTGTCACTATAGAATTCACTGCTTCTGTTGTGGCTGCTACTTCTACTAAAGTTATATTTTTTTCGAACAGAAGAGTAAGTCTATTGCATCCATATAGACATAAGCATTTTTATTTGCAAGGAATTTCTTAATTATTGTGAATTCTTTAATTGAGAATGTCGACAGCAACAAGTAATTACTTGCTCATACACCAGAGACAAAAAAAATATTCATGCATCTGTCAGTTAGTCCAATGGACAGACAGCTAGCTAACTAATATTCCCTCTTGAGATCCACTTGTAAATGCATAATCGACATATTGTGCATACTGCAGTGTTGCTTCACCCTTGGCCAGTGAAAAGCACCCAATTTGAATCAACTCTTACCCCACTTAATGAGGTGATGGTGAAGAGGCCGCAACTATTTTCATATTGTGTAGTAGTAGTAGTAGTAAAGCGCAGCGAATACATACAATATACAAATACCAATCCTTATTTGCATATTTGTTGTTGTTGCTGTTGTTGGTCTGCAAACCACGTTTAATTTAACATTTTCTTTTTACTGCTTTTTTATATTATAATCCTACATGTATGGTGTATACTGGATCATAGTACCCGTATATGACGTCTTCTATATACTATATGTACTACTACTGCAATACCGCATATCCTTTATCTTTGTTTCGCTTTTCTGATTTTTCAACTTCAACTTTTTTTTACTATTACATTTTCATATGTAATTTATTACATTTACATCATATAATTTTATCTACATACTAGATTTTATTCACTCACATCTTCATTTTTTTTTTGTATAACTTTTATTCAACTACATTTTTCTCAACTGAAAAAATTTTTGTTATAGATTTTTTCCATTTTCACTCATTGTCGCAGTCGTGCGTGAAATTTTGTTTTTGCTTCTTTTTTCTATTCATCTTATTTTTAGCATTTATTTATTTTTCGAATTGCTTTTCGGTGTTTCGTTGCACTATTTTATAGAACTGAAGTAGAAAAAATACAGCAGACAAGTTTACAAATTTTATGTAAAAACTTTCTTATTATGAGTTTGTATTTCTTTCGCCCCTCCGACAGCAAAATAATGTTGACACCGTACCGTATTGACACCCTGTCACTACAAGATACTTCAAAAAACTAATTCCAACAAAAATTCTCACTCATTCGTATGCTTGACAATGGTTGTGATTGTATATATTTTATAGGAATGCATCAAGCATTACAGGATGACCCAAATATTTTCATTTGTTAAAAAAACACTTGTGTAGAATTATTAAAAATGGAATCATTAAAAATTAGGAATTGTTTATTAGCTTTTATTATGATTATATTGAAAATTTGGAATTTTTGAATTAAAAAAACTAAAAATTGTATTCATATTTTTGTGATATACAATTTCATTATGAATTATGCAATTAATAAAATGTGTTTTAAAAATAAAAACTTAAAAACTCAGGATGAGATTTATTTCATTATGGAATTTAACAACAAATGCAAAATAACATCACATTAATGTATTAGCTGAAATGTCAAATAAATATATAATAAAACAGAAATTGAAAAGATTTAAACAATTATTTTGCTAATTACAGACCAATAATAGTCATTTTTTAAATAAAACAACATCGCATTTGCAAAGCGCCAGTTCATTGTTTTTATTATTATTATTTATTTAGCATATTTTTGCTATTCAGAAACTATATACAATTGTACTTACTCACAAAATTCAAAATTACTATTCAAATTCAACTTACTATTCTATATATATTACATTTTCGAGTATCACTTAGAAAATTTTAGAATTAAATGCTGCAACGCATCATATTTTATAGTTTATTTTCCAATACTTTTGCTGAATTAATTTGGTTTATAAATATTAACATAATGTATAAAAATTATCTTATCTCATTCTCACAACTCTATTTTATTACAATGGCTAAACCTATAGGAGCGTAATAGTCAATAGTCACAATAGTCATAATAGACTGCTTTAGACGAATTTTTAATACACTAATCTCTAAGAAGTTAATAGGTGCTATCTTTAAAGTCGATTTTACTTTGGCTATGACTATGAGCCAAAATATTTATTATGATTTAATATTGTGCTTATTTACTAATAATATATTTATGTCTATTAATTCAAATTTTGCAGTTCCAGGTAAATGCCTTCCGCTGCATTAATCACATTTTTGTTTTATATGTGGCACTTAAAGCCCCAAAGGGCTCATTAGCCCAGCTTCTCTTCCATTACTGTTGTGCGTCTTAAACTTGGACAGTATTAGAATGGACCTACTTATTTTAGCCGGTTCCGAACGGCAGAACACTTGTGACATCACTTTTTCTGAGCTTTGACACAGAGTTCTTTAAGAAGCTTTTTCATGGCAAGTTGTTACTGTCGGAAGAATTGCCAATTGCTTGCCGACAGGTGGGTACCGTTCGAAAGAAAAATCTTTTCGATATTAAATTTGTTATGCATCAGCCGGGTATTGAACCACGACCTACAGATCAGAAGGCGAACACACTAACCACTGAGCTACGGCACCCACATACATTAATCACATACGTTTTCTTATTATAAGTTTTTGAACAGACAGAGAATCTAAAGATTTTCAGTAGATAAGTCAAACCGATCTCTACTTCCATTAGATCAAAACGCATTCCAATGCAATTACGAGGACCATTAGTATCTCTTTGCTTCATTGCGTCTGCTGAAAAATGATTGGGATTGAAGACATTTGGATTGGAGCAATAATCAGGATCGTATATCGCCAGCTGGTATCAGAACTGGCATACCCTTTTTAATCACATACTTTGGATGATCCGGTACAACATAATCTTCCAAACATGTTCGATTCAAAGCTGGTAGGACAGTGTAGAGCCGAAGTGTTTCTAAAATAAAAAGTTGTAAATATACACGGGTATTGAATAAGATATTATTCAATACACAATACAATACGAAGTTTCAAAGCCTGCAACTAGAAATGTATATGCATGTACTGCTATCTATCCAAGTGTGAGGTTCGTCATCTCCTTACCAGTATACCAGAAAGTGGATCATCTTTTGAATTAGAGAAGAAACCACAATCAGCTAAATTATTGAAATTCTTACGAGAATATTCTTTACAAGACCAATATCCAGTATGAAAGCAGTCGGCTGCTGAAAAAATAAAAACCAGCAAATGGTTCAGTACCTTTAAATCGTTTATAGTAACTGTCCCATACTTCTACAAAAGATCGTGTATTTTTAATTCCAATCATGTTGCCAACAAATAATTTTGGTTCTTCACATTCCAATTCCAATTGATTGCCAATAATTAAAACGTTTGCTTACTGACAAATGTATCTATGTTAGCACACAAATTAGAACGGACAAAAGGAAATACGTTAAAATCATTTTAAAACTATTTTAAAGGTGTCGAATTCAGATCCCCTGATTACTAAAGATATTATTATTATTATTATTATTATTTTGGAACACGGTATCACTCCCAATTACCAGCTGTTATTACAAACGTCAGTCATATTTTCTAACATAACAATGTTACCAGATTTTTATTAAATTGTTTATACAAACTAATCAAAAAAACAAATCACTTAATATAAACAAATTTTTTTAAATTGCTTTTTGATATTTTTGAGTATATTAAAAGAAAATAAGATACGTAATGTGTTGACAAATTTAATGAATATAAATTTAACAAGCATGTGACTGAAGTTGCAGTATTATAACACTTTCGCACTGTAAATTAATATCACAATGCAAAATTTGACAATTCTATGAAAACCGAACAAAAGAAAAATTAACTTTTAGTATTATCGGACAAGGGCATGTATTATTGGAGGTTACGGTATTTTTTATTCGAAGAGCAATTCAATTAATTCAATTTTATAATTTGGGAATATATTTGCTTCAGTGGTGTCTAAACTTCTAATTTGACAGATCGTGTGCGGGTCAAGGTTTCAAAATAATGTGTGTGATATGTGATTAAATAAAAAAAAAAAATTTTAATATTAATAATAAATAAATATAAATACACGCTTAAAAATGTGATTTTTAACATTTGTAATAGCATGTGGATGTCTACCGAATAATTAGATTGCAATGGTTTTTCTTTATTAAAATTACGTATTTTACTATTTCAGTAAAATTACACAATACGGCAAAAAAATGACTGGCTCTTTTCTGGAAGTTTTGCATTACGAAAATTATAATTATAACAAAACTAAAACCTTGAAAGTGATTATTCATATCAAATTGCAGCATACATTTAGGCATTCGATTTAATTAAGTGTTATACTGTTATATCCTCCCATACACCTGTATAATTCCGAAAGTTGCTCTCTAGCTTCCTATAAAACTACTGAATTTTTTAGGAAAATAAGGTTTGTGAAAAAATTTTCAAATCACATTCCGTTTTTTCATTACTTTACCTTATTTTCTGTTACCACACATGTCGAGTAATCGCATAATTAGAGGTTAACATTTTTATATTTTCCCTAGATTAAAGCCCTATTTTGAAATCACTCGGAACTAGAGTTAGCGGTCTGTAGTCATGCGTTATACGTTTTTTTTTTTTATTGCGACCGAAGTTGAAATACATACGTTTGTATTAAATGCTGTCCAATCAGTACGTATCCGTCAACTTCATGTACAAAAGTTGGACAATTCTCAACCATGGCGTACAGCGCGAACTGTGACAGCTATGAGCCGATTCATTTTGCGGTTCAAAGCACAATAGTTAAACAGCTGATTTTTTTTATCAGTCTGTGACGTATCGATTGGACCGCCTACTTTCGTCAATGTGTCGCTATCAGGCAAAAAACGCAACGCATGACGGACGACAGATTCTATGGACCGCTGGCTTAAGACTTGCAATTGCTATATATTGCTATAAATGATATATTCAAAAAATTGTATGATCTATTCCTCTTCAATAACAAGAAACAGCTAGTAAAAATATTTAAAGTTAAAAATAAAAATAAATATGTGGCACTTAAACCCCCAAAGGGCTCATTGGCCAAGCTTCTCTTCCATTACTGTTGTGCGTGTTAAATTTTGGACAGTATTAGAAGTGACCTACTTATTTTAACCGGTTCCGAACGGCAGAACCCTTGTGACATCACTTTTTCTGAGCTTCATCACAGAGTTCTTTTAGAAGCTTTTTCATGGCAAGTTGTTACTGTCAGAAGAATTGCCAATTGCTTGCCGAGGAGTAGGTACCGTTATTTAATTTGTTATGCATCAGGGGGGGATTGAACCACGACCTGCAGGTCGGAAGGCCAACATACTAAAGACTGAGCTACGGCACCCACTGGTAAGTATATTTAGTATTATAATAATAGCGATTTTTATTTTCTCAAATGCTCTTGAGAAATTTGTATTTTTATGAATTTGGTTGGACAATTCACTATAAAATGATACCGCATTCATCGAAATTGATGACTTCAAATGTTCAATTTATTTCTATTGTTCGTTGTGATATCATCGAGCTTGTTTCGCTATACCACACCCTCAATTGTTGCATGCCTGATGCATACAATTATACTATTTGTTGTTGTAGGAATTTAATTAAAAATCGGGGAGTTTTGTTCATGCACTGGGGAAAAATAAAAGACACAAATACGATTTGGCTTCTCTGGTGTGTGCGTTTGGTGAGCAAATTGCTTGAATTCGCTGATGAGAAATAAAATTTTAGTTTAACGAGAGCTGCTGTCGGTAACGGATGTGAGTATAGTTTTGTGCGGATATTGTGTACGTGTAGAAGTGCATTGCGCGAAAGTGTATAGGATTTCTGTTAGATTTTTATTTGTTTTTCTTGATTTTCTACATTAATTTTTTTGGCTGTTGTTTCTACTCATCATTTTGCAAAAAAAAAAAAAAAAAAATTTCGATGATGAATATTTGAATCAAATTGCACATGAGAAAAGTCAAAAGAGAGTTAAAAGCTTATATTAACAAATTGTGAAAAGCAACAACAACAACGACGACAACTACAAGTAATTGCATATACACTTGTGGAAATAAAAAAACAAAAAAAAAATTTTTTTTGTTAACAAAAAAATATAATAAAAAAATAAATATATAAAGAAAATATTTTCCGATATTTATGTATGTGATTTGAGTGTCGAAAAGGATTGTGAAAAGAAACAGAATTTATAGAAAACGAACCAACATAGAAAGCAAGCTAATACCAATTTGTGTGTGTGTGTGTGTGCATATATACCAATATATTAGAATTCTTCTAATTAGAAAAAGGTGTGAAAGAAAACATACATAAATCCAGAATAATTAAAAAATATACACATACATACATACAGCAGCAGCAACAACAACAACAACAACGATTGCCTACGTCAAAGTGAATGTGAACAACGGATTTATGTACCTACATATATTGCTAAATATATTCTACCTTGATTTTTGAGTTTGATGAATCCAAACATCAAATTAATAAAATACTCCAATTCTTAACTGATTCAATGTTGTGTGCAGCAATTTGAATATTTTTATTATCGTATTATTGGATTTTGCATTATACTAATTTTGATGCAATTTTTATATTTTCAACAATATTTTTTTCCTATCACATATAACAACTCTATTTGGAGATATTTGACGAAGCATGAATGCAAAACAACGGTAGCGAGAGCAAGCAACAACAAGTAACGTGAGTAATTTATGTACTTCCCAATTTTTCTCATCTCCTATTTTGCATCGTTTTTTTTTTTTTTTGTGAAATACCATACGAATACAAATACAACACAATTTGTTTATTTAAAGCAAAGAATATGAGAGAAAATATTTGAAATTGTGTAAAATCAGATCAAACTGGGCAAAAAAAATTAGATACTGACCAAGCTGCAGTCAATCTGTAAAAATTAGAAATAATGGCACGTACACAACTAGTAGTTACACCACATTCACAGGTACATACGATATGTTTGTATATATATGAGCGAGCACCTTTATATAGAACACAAGAGAAGAAGAATGTTAGACGACTCAGATTGCCAGACAGAGAGAGTATGAGTGATTATACAGCAACAGCAACAGCACCAGTTATCCCCACCAGTAAATAAGCCCATCCATCGGTCTACCACCAGCTGTTGTCAAGCATATGACTGAGGCAAAGAATCAATTTTGTGTGTGTGTGTTTCTTTTTTTCATTTTTTTCCAGACAGAATTGAAAATATAAATACACACCAAAAGATTTATATATGTAAATGTTACAAACATTGGTGGGTGAAGAAAAATATATATGGAAATAGTAGGTAATATGAAAGACCGATCACCGATTTGTGATTCTTCATTCGTCCATACAGTTGTGTTCAAAATCAAAATACATTGTATATTTGCTTTCTTAGGGTACAAAAGTATGTAGCTTATTTATGAAATTAAAAATTTAGCGTTTAACAATTTTGTATAGAAATTCTACGAGATAATAATTCTAGCAGATTGATTTTTACTAATGCAAAAATTTGAAAGACCAAATTTTTTAATGACGTACCTAAACGAGCCTATATACCCGCCCAATCTACCGACGGGCACATCCGCTTTACTTACGAACCCGGTGAGTGATCAGCAACACCCCAACTGTCCCGAGTACGCGAAGTTTTCTTTGCTTTTTTAGGGGTGTACGAAAGAGTGTACGAAATGTGATCAAAATAGTGAATACGTTATATTCTCGAAAAGTAAAACCTTGTAATAGTAAAATAATGACATGGAAGCACTCATTAAACTAAAAAACAACTCTTACGGAATGTAGTTTCCTCCTCCAACGAATGAATCTTTTTCATGAGATTGAATGATTAATCATAAAATACTCCTAAATATGAATTAAAAGATTCGTAAATATGAGTCACAAAAAGTTTTTAAAAATGGGTAAAACAAGAACCCTATTTGGATAATAAATGATTCAGTTATACATGAATTTAGGATCAACTCACCGTGAGCCTTTCAAGTCAAGTAGCTAATTTTTAATATTTTAGTTGTTTTAAAAATGTTTTTGTTTGTAATTACGTATATAAAAAATTTGGACTATTTTTGACCAAAAAAAAAATAGTGGATTTTTTTATTAAAATGAACGCTCTCAAAACTTTAAAAAGTTTGAGCAATTTAGAATGAACTCACTGTGAGCCTCTCAACTCAATTAGCTAATTTTTAATATTTCATTTGTTTTAAAAATATATGTAAAAAATTTAAATATAAAAATTTTAATGAAAGCGGCGACGAGTGAGTAACGGGAAACGTTTCTCACTCGAATTGGCTCACTATTTTCGTTTGAGTAAAATTGAAAGTATTTTTATATGAAAATAGCAAATATGGAAAAGATCGAAGTTTCATTTTGGGGGAAAAAATTTAATTTGTTTCCTTTGGAGTATCGTTCTATTGTACGTTTTTATCACTTGGTGAAGATATTATGTTTTTACTCACATTTTATCAAACTTTTAATTGAAAAGTGCGTTAATAATACCGTTATTGCATATTTCGATTAATTGAATTTGTATCATATTCTGTATGTCGCAGCTCAGTGGTTAGTGTGTTGGCATTCTGATCTGCAGGTCGTGGTTCAATCCCCGGCTGATGCATAACAAATTTAATATCGAAAAGATTTTTCTTTCGAACGGTACCCACCTGTCGGCAAGCAATTCGCAATTCTTCCGACTGTAACAACTTGCCATGAAAAAGCTTCTAAAAGAACTCTGTGACAAAGCTCAGAAAAAGTGATGTCACAAGGGTTCTGCCGTTCGGAACCGGCTAAAATATGTAGGTCCTTTCCGCGTCCCTTCCCTCCCATCCCTTAACACGCACAACAGTAATGGAAGAGAAGCTCGGCCAATGAGCCCTTTGAGGCTTTAAGTGCCACATATTTATTTAGTTTTTTTTTTTTTTTATCATATTTTGGAATTTCAAATTCACAAATTTGTGTAAGAAAAACCATTTTACGAAAATATTTGTTGTATTCGCAATACGAACGAAACACATAATAGCAAATTTACGAATGATCCAAAAAAATTGATATCATTTTCTAAAATCCTTTTAAATTTGTATTCCGAACTTCAATAACTCAAAAAAAAATTTCCTGAAGAATTAACTACTGATTTTTGAACAATCACAAGAAATTTAAATTGAAAAATAATTCTTTAAAATCATTTTTAATGGTATTGTTTGAAAAAATATACAATTCTTAGAAAAAAATTTTAATTAATAACAATTTTTGTAATAGATTTTAGAAAGAAATTAAAATTCAAAAACAATTTATAATAATTTTTAATGAAGCTGTTTCAAAAATATACAATTTTAAAAAATCTTAAAAATAACTCCTATTAATTTTTACGCTTTAAATTTATTAAAATCGTTTTTAACAACTTAGAACTGTAAAAACGTAGTAAAGTTAGACAGATTCATTTTTTTAGATATTTATGGTATATTTGTATTCTTCGAAATAAAATTTATAAGAAATTATACACAACATTTTTGCATGACAAAATTCTTTATAAAACCATTATTTTGTGTCAAAGTTATAGAAACTAATTTTAAAAAAAATATTAATATTTTCATATTGGCAATTTTTTAAATATTTAAAATAGTTGATTATGACATTTAAAATTTAGAAAATCTCTTTTTTTTTTGCAGTGAATGAGTTTTTTGTATCAAAATTAAACGAGTCCATAGTAAAAAATAAATTACTGCTTCAAAAAAGTACATTTAGTTGATAAAAAATATTTTTTAAGACTTTAAAATAGTTTATTATGGCTTTTTAAATTTAGAAAATCTCTTTTTGTTTGTAGCAAATGAGTTTTTTTGTATCAAAATTAAACGAGTCCATAGTAAAAAATAAATTATTGCATCAAAAAAGCATATTTAGATGATAAAAAATATGTAAATTTTGAAATAAATATATAATATAAGATAATTTCTTAAAAAAGAACAAGATTTTACACATCTTTACAATAATTAGATTTGGCGTAGTTGGCAACACTGATTAAAATTGAAATAATGTCCTGGCATATAATTGGTTTTTATTTTTGAAATATTATATGTGACACGATACGTACACTGGTGATAGTCTTTTTTTTTGTACACAACTGTATGTACCTCCACGTATATGTAATTTTGAGGTGTCGTCGCATGTCTTATTCTCGCACTGTCGTATTTGTAAAAATAGAATCCGTAATGTGCCTTTAAATGTAATAATAAGTCAAGTAAACGGAATTGGAAAAAAAATGTATGAAAAACGGGGAGCAAAAACATGCAATGTCTGATTTTCACTAACATGACGATTTTTCCATACAATTAAACATTAATTGTGAATTGCATAAAACAACTATGTGTTGTAAATATGTACATATTTGCGTATGCGATATGCTTTTCTGTGCAAAAAAACACGCATTTTATGAAGTTCACTCACTCCTTATTTTCTTGTTAATATTGTGTGTTTGTTTGTTTGTTTGTTTGTTTATTCGGTCTTGCCTTGCCTCTGTGGTTTAGTTAATATTTTCTTTTCTTTAAATTTTTAATGTATCTTTTTGGTTGTTATTGTGTTTGATACATTGGTAGGTAGTTACTTATGATTGTATGAGTCTATATGTGTAGTATAAACGTTAATGGGTTTTAGTTTAGGTTTTCATTTCGACCCCAACGTCACAGGTACAGGCAATTTAACATTGAAAGGGTGGGGAAATGCTTGTGAATATGTTGGGTGTTTTTTTTCTTCTTCTTTCCTTTTCTTCAACTACATTTTCTTTATCTCCATCTACGCTTATTACCTTTTTTTTTTTTTTGCTTTTTTCATTTCATAGTGAAATACAGTGAATCACAATAAAAATGGTACAATTGTTGTGAAATTTATTTTCTGTGTTGGTTTAAACGAAATTTTTATACTAAAAAATTACAACTACAACAAAAAATATAGTATGTTTCAAAATCCTAAAGCTCCAAGCTTATTTTATGCATTTTTTGAAAACATTTTTGAAAAAATTCTTTATTAAATGAAAAAATGGAAAAATTTGAATGCTCAAGAAAAAGCTATTATGAAATATAAAATTATTTCTGACCTTCTCATAGATAGTTTTGTCACAAGGGAAAAAATTGTTCATTTTTCTCGATTTCGTAAAATTATCATCTTCACAATCTCTATGAAATTTTTACATAATGGTGCTCTCTTGCATCGAATCTCACATAACTGTTCTCTCATTTGCCTAATAGCAAAAATATTCCAAAAAAATGTGTTTTAGTACAATAATTATTATCCAACAAGTAATTAGTAAAAATTATTAAATATATGGCACTTATAGACCCCGAGTTTCTTTTTGGGTACTGTTGTGCGTCTTAGATTTTTGACAGTATTAGTAGGGACCCACATATATTAGTCGGTTCCTAACGACAAAACCATTGCAACATCCAACTAAGTAATAATTTATATTAAAAGAGTTTTTTTTCTTAAGATAAACGTGAGATAAACATTGTGAAGGATTGAACACTATTTTTATACAACTCTCTCGTATTACAGAAAAATGCATTACTTGGAAAATACAGTACGTTTTCGAGAAATGTAGGTTGATATAAATATTTTACTATGAAATAACTTGAATTTAATGCATATTTTCAAATATTTTTACGTTTCTGCGATGGTACATTGGAGTTTTAGAAAATTCCTCCAAGGCAAAAACATTCGAACTTTTCCATTTCTGGGTTTTGCTGGAAGTCCCGTGTGGTATCAAAAAAATAAAAAAAATAAAAAACGTCCCATAAAATACAAATAAATACCTTATAAATCGCAAAGAATAGTTTGAATTCCGCTTTTTCATAGATGAACTATATAATACCTAAATAATAAATGGTAGATTATGTCACGAAAATAAGATGGCGATGTCGGGCCCCTTTTTTGAAAACCAACCTTGAGACTCCGAACGCAAGTAAGGGTTGTGCGATGTGTTGTCATGAGCAGAGAGTCATGCAATGAGGGCGCATGAACGATTGGCCTCGGGATAGTTCTGCGTTAAGCGGTTGAGACGCTGTAATCTTGGTAACTTTCATATTTTTGCAATTGAATTACTCTGTTGTAGTTGTTATTTGTCACCACTCACATATTTGAATAATTTGAAAATTATTTAATTGCAAATAATGTAGGTGTACCATATCGATTGTGACTCACTGTATGTACTCGTATAATACGACTATATATATGTATATATAGATATATTATCCGTGTTACATGCCTTTAAAAGTCATTGTCATTATGATTATTATTTCAGTTGTGTGTGTGTGTGTGTTGTTTTTTTTTTGTTATACTTATTGTTATTGTTGTTGTAGCAGCATCAATATCTCGACATTGCCATCATGTTGTCGTCATCAACATTTATTTATCTATACGTATGACGTTGATATTGTTGTTGTACGGGTATTTTTATTCTATATCACATCACCATCACCATCATCATCATCATTAGCAGCAGCAGCAGAGCGGCATCAACACCAGCAACACCAGTCTCAACATTGTTTGCATTTTTCCTCAACATTTTCTATTTTCTTCCCTTTTAAACATTTGTTGTTGTTTTTTATTTTTTGTTTTTCATTCTTTTACGTAGGTACCTTGTTCATGCCTTGTTGGAACAACAACAACAAGAAAATTCATTTGGATTATACAAATATTCTAACACATGTAATATGTATTTTTACCGTGTTGGACAAAAACATTAGACCAGTGCAAGTTTGTGATTAGACAACAGGAATTATACAATATGTTTGAACGATATATTAAATAGTGGGCGTGGTTCGTCCTTTATATTCAAAATTATTATCCTCTACAATATTAATATACATGTCAATAGGGTTGTCAAAGGCACAATACTTCGTACATTATGGAGACTACATTATGGCTCGCTTATTTCTAACAAAAGTATTTCTTCCTACAATACTAATCCGTTCCTTAACGTCAGCTATTAAACTTCTATCTCTAAAAATGTGTATTTGTATTTCACTCAAAGTATACTTAAAGTTTTCAGTATATTCATTTTATGTTTTCGTAATGTAACACCAATGAGATGAGATTTTAAGCTGTTGAGTTAAAACTTGGTATATACTTTTAGTCTAATCACAGAATAGATATATTAAAAAATTGGTGTAATCGGATGAAAACCACTCCTACCTCCCATACAAAAGTAGGTTGTTGAATGAGTGTTTTCACGGTTTGTGTGCGAAAATTTTAAGCTGTTGAGTTAAAACTTGGTATATACTTTTAGTCTAATCATAGAATAGATATATTAAAAAATTGGTGTAATCGGATGAAAACCACTCCTACCTCCCATACAAAAGTATGTTGTTGAATGAGTGTTTTCACGGTTTGTGTGCGAAAACTTTAAGCCATTGAGCTAAAACTTGGTACATAAACTTCGTTTGATCACAGAATAGATATATTAAAAAATTGGTGTAATCGGATGAAAACCACGCCTACCTCCCATACAAAAGTAGGTTGTTGAATGAGTGTTTTCACGGTTTGTGTGCGAAAATTTTAAGCTGTTGAGTTAAAACTTGGTATATACTTTTAGTCTAATCACAGAATAGATATATTAAAAAATTGGTGTAATCGGATGAAAACCACTCCTACCTCCCATTCAAAAGTATGTTGTTGAATAAGTGTTTTCACGGTTTGTGTGCGAAAATTTTAAACTTTTGAGCTAAAATTTGGTATATAAACTTAGTCTGATCATAGAATAGATATATTAAAAAATGAATGTAATCGGATGAAAACCACGCCTACCTCCCATACAAAAGTATGTTGTTGAATGAGCGTTTTCACGGTTTGTGTGCGAAAACTTTAATCCATTGAGCTAAAACTTGGTACATAAACTTAGTCTGATCATAGAATAGATATATTAAAAAATGAGTGTAATCGGATGAAAACCACGCCTACCTGCCATACAAAAGTAGGTTGTTGAATGAGTGTTTTCACGGTTTGTGTGCGAAAATTTTAAGCTGTTGAGTTAAAACTTGGTATATACTTTTAGTCTAATCACAGAATAGATATATTAAAAAATTGGTGTAATCGGATGAAAACCACGCCTACCTCCCATACAAAAGTATGTTGTTGAATGAGTGTTTTCATGGTTTGTGTGCGAAAGTTTTAAGCTGTTGAGTTAAAACTTGGTACATAAACTTCGTCTGATCATAGAATAGATATATTAAAAAATGAATGTAATCGGATGAAAACCACGCCTACCTCCCATACAAAAGTAGGTTGTTGAATGAGTGTTTTCACGGTTTGTGTGCGAAAACTTTAAGCCATTGAGCTAAAACTTGGTATATAAACTTCGTCTGATCATAGAATAGATATATTCAAAAATGGGTATAATCGAATGAAAACCACTCCTACCTCCCATACAAAAGTATGTTGTTGAATGAGTATTTTCACATTTTGTGAGCGAAAATATAAAGTTATCATTTCTTAGCCGAAACTTTTCATGTAAAAAATGTTCTTATTTTTCTATCCAACACAGTATTCATATGTTGTTGTTATTGTTGCTTGTTTTGTATAGAGAAAACAAGAGAGCTAACTAGTGTCTGCTCCTATTTGCATCTATTGTGTGATATTTGCTGTGATAAAGAGAGAAGGTGGTATACTCACTCGAATTAATATAGAATACACTTGTATATGCATGTAGTGATAGTCACTGTTTGAATGGTGTATTACCACGGTTTTTCATTGAATTTTTGTTGTTGGAGGGGTTTTCATTATCATATATGTGCTTATATGTGAGCTTCTGTGCATTTCATTAGGACGATTTATTAGCGTAGAGTATTTCATTATTTTCATGATTTCTTTTACTTTTTCTTTGACTGTGAAAATGTTTTCTGCTTTGATTTAGTTTTTTTTGTTTTTTGCACTAATTAAAGTACACACACAACAACTGGATGAAGTGCATGAGTATTGTATGGATATATGTATTAATGTGTATACGCTGTGTTAATGAATTAATTGTATAAACTTTCTTTAACAAAAAAACAAAAAAACTATTTAATTTGTTTTCCCTTCTTCTTTTCTTTTTACTTCTATTTTGTTTAATTTTATTTTCATTTAAGTAAAAGTAACTTTTATGTTGCAAACATTTACTCGCATACATAAAAATCTGCTACAATATATATGAAACTATATAATTTAAGCAATTTTTAAAAAGAAGTATGTATATTGAAAGCTGAACTTCTCATGTGAGAAAAAGTAGCAAAATGAAAATAAGAAATTCGTACAGACAAAAAAAAAACTACATTTCATGCAACCATTTTAAATTGACAGAAAAGTAGATTGCGATGAATTAACATATGTACGAGGGCGGTCCCAAAACTATCCGGCCTAACAAAGAAAACAAATTTCGGAAAATTTTTCTTTAGTCCTCAACATAATCTCCTTTTAGCTCTATACACTTTTCCCAGCGATATTCTATAGCTTCGATACCCTGCTTATGGTATGAACTGTCCAGTTCATTAAAATAGCCATCTACCGCAGACTCCACCTCTTCATTGTTTGCAAATCTTCTACCACCAAGCCATTTTTTCGTGTGCTGAAGCAATTCGAGCTTTAACTCATTGATTTTGGCCAACGCAATAGCGGATGTGTGAACTGGTGCATTGTCTTTTTCGCTAAATGCGGCCTTTTTTCTTTAATTTCATCACTTAAACGCTGCCAAAAATTAGCATAATACTCGCCGTTGATTGTTTATCCTTTTTGAAGATAATCAATAAAAATTATTCCACGTGCATCCCTAAAAACAGATGCCATAACCTTGCCTGCAGATGGAATTGTCTTCGCCTTCTTTGGACACGATTCTCCCCTTTCAGTCCACTGTTTTGACTGCTCCTTTGTCCCAGGTGTGAAGTGGTGGACCCATATCTCATCCATGGTTACGAATCGACGCAAAGACTCGGCTTTATTATTGTGAAACATTGCCAAACACTCTAAGGAAACATCTTCACGACGTTGTTTTCGTTCTATTGTGAGCAAACGCGGCACCCATCTTCCACACAGCTTTATCATCTCCAAATTTTTGGTCAATATACGATGTATAGCGCTTTTTGAAATGCCTGTAATTTCACCTAGCTCCTCACGCACCTTCAGCCGGCTATCATCCAATACCATTTTGTGGATTTTCTTAATCGTTTCTGGCGTGGCCACCTCAATTGGTTGACCACTACGGTGTTCATCTTGGCAACTCGTACGACCTCGTTTAAACTCTGCCACTCAATATTTTATGGTCGTAAACGAAGAAGCAGACACCCCCAGAGTAGAATCTAGTTCCGCTTTAATATTCGTTGGACTGAGACCTTTCAAATGACAGTATTGAATTACATAACGGTGACCAATTTTTTCCATGTTTACTAATTCAATGAGATCGTTAACTTTCGATGGCTCAAAAAAAAAAAAATACTAAACAACATGGCGCGTTGAAACTTAAAACATATGTTTTATAAGGTTGCCACTTTTCACCAAAGTAATTTTTTTTCAAACTACTGCCGCCATTTATATGTCAGGTCGGGTAGTTCTGGGACTGCTCTCGTATAATTCATACAATCCAATATTTAATAGTCGATTTCGGTTATTCGGAAAGTAAGAGATTGATCAGGCATAGATTAATGTCTAAAAGGCACTCGTGAAATCGCTGAGGGACTAAATTTATCGAGCTCTACCGCTCATGATCACGTCAAACGTCTTGGATTAATTGCAAAACAGACAGATATTTTTTCCGTCGCATTGTTGACTATGACTTGCTTCTCAAGAAGTCAAGAAAATTATTCATTTTTGTAACAAATCATCAGGGGGAACGAGAAATAATAAAATAAAAGAGATGAACCGGCTCAAAACATTTGAATTGATTTTATTTTATTTATCACACTACAGCCAGGCAGATGGCAAAAAGCAAATTGAACAATAATTAGGAATATATAAATCAATAAAATATTAATGCGCCATTAGGAAATGATCTTTCATTTTACAAAATGAAAACGCTATTACTTTCAGAACATCCCATTATCTATAATCTATATTATTATTACTTTTTTTTTTTTTGCTATGCTTTCTTTTAATTACAAGTAATCATTTAATGTTAAAATAGATTTGTGGTTTATTAAATTGATTTTACTCTGCCTATTTATTTATTTAATTTTTTGCCAAAGTATAGAGTGTTCTTTTAAGACATTCTTTTCACCAGGAAAACCCCTTTTAATTTAACAAGTCATACCGACTTTTTATTCCACCAGTGTTATTCAACATATCATGACCCGCGAGCAGCGTTTTCAAATTGTGGGAATTTATTATCAAAATCAGTGTTCAGTAAGATTTTGTTTGACCGTCAAATTGTGTTTATGGAAGAGGTCGAAAGAGACCTGGCGCCAGCTGGCAGCTATGAAGGCCAAAGAAGAAGACCCATATTATTTTATGACATTAATGTTGTGAATTCAGGCATATCATGGAAGCATCTCAGGTATATCGTCGGTGCATACGAAGAAAAACGCACGTGTTTTGACGGCGAAAAAGGACACGTAAAAAAATAAGACGAGGAAAGAAGCGTAAACATAATTGACGACGAAGAAAGACGCGTGACCATACTACCATTTACCCGGCCGATTGGTAATAATTAACAAAAAAAAAAAAATAAATATGTGGCACTTAAAGCCCCAAAGGACTCATTGGCCGAGCTTCTCTTCCATTACTGTTGTGCGTCTTAAATTTTTTAGACAGTATTAGAAGGGACCTACTTATTTTAGCCGGTTCCGAATGGCAGAACACTTGTGACATCACTTTTTCTGAGCTTTGTCACAGAGTTCTTTAAGAAGCTTTTTCATGGCAAGTTGTTACAGTCGGAAGAATTGCCAATTGTCCTTCCACCGAAGGTTAGGTCGTTGTTGTTGTAGCTTTGTAGCTTTGTTTTGTTCCCGTACAAAGCATTTCCGTATCCTGATGAGTTGAATGAACTTTGGCTGACCACGTGGTCGAGTGCTTCCGGTACGTAGACTCGTCCATTCTTGGGAAGCAAGGTTAGGTCGTCCTCTTCGTCGGCGTACACCAACAGGGTGAAGCCTGCTCCTGCATTCATTAGCTATACGTATAACCAAGATACTAGATTTTAGTTCAATTGCCGTCAACGCAATTGGGTGAAAACCTGATCTAGTTGGATTTATTGGGTATGTAGCCACATTAATAAGGTTCAGCCAGCCTATTGACGATAAGCTTTAGTCTTTCATCTTTTCGCCAATACTCCTGATTTTTAAAAACCACTTTAATATCTTGCACCTCTTAAAAAAACACTCTAGATTATGAGAGAAGCTCTTTTCATAAAAAGCAGTCTTAAGGAATTCAGGATGAAAAAAAGGGGACAGGAAGGTGTTGACTGTGTTTGGAGTAATCTTGAGGAATATTATGTTCACATACAATTTTATTGTTTAGTAGTACATATTCAAAAATGTTGGAAAACATTTGAGGAATTGATCATATTCACTTGAAACCTGGTTAGTTTTAGATACTTATTATAAAGCTCTTTTAAAAGCTTTTTTCGTGTTAAAAGTTTAATTTTCGAAAAGCAAATTTCACATATAATTTTGTTGATTTGGCTGTAGCCGTCATTTGCATCGGGAACCATCCAAGTACTACACCCTGAACTACGGCATATTCAATTAACTAATTTGCCATGAACACAGTGAACTCAATTATTGAACATATAGACGAGAATGCACATAAAATTGAAGTATTGCAAAAAAGAAACAAAAAATGCCCTGACATATTTCCATCTTGAGTTAATATAATATAAGTAGTAAATAGATATTTAGTTTCTATTGTATTGAGTGGACAATTTTCTTCATTCATTCATTCATTCATTCGATTGTATGGCAAATTTTTTCATAATTTAAGTATTACATTGACACGATGATGTCCCACATTCTTGAAGAAACTCTTTAAAATATGGTCACCTTGTCTAAGTCGTATTAATGGTTGAAGTACCAGTTGTTGTTGTTGTGGCTTATTGCTGTTGTGCCACAATGACAAAATGGTTTAAATGCCGTTTTGTTTATTGTGAATACTGACTGATGCTGCTGCTATTTGTTATTGCAATGCAATCGCATAAATGATGGATGTACAAACTGAGAAAGAGAATAAGCAAAGAAATCCGTACAAAGTACAGATGAATGTTTCGTATATATTGTATTTACAACAATATAATACAACAACAGCAACAAGTATTGCTACTTTACTACAGAAATCCATTATTGGAATGTTGATTTCTTTGAGGCGGAATGTGTTGCTGCTCATGTTACTCATAATGCACATTAAGTAAATGCAATAATACGATTTAAGTCTAACTACACATAATGTGGGTGTCGCAGCACCACTGGTTAGTGCGTTGACCTTCTGTGCGAGAGACAGAGACTGCCAAATCTTCCAACGGTAGAGATGCAATCATGAATAGGCTTCTTACAAGGGTTGTGTCGTTCGAAAGTGGCTAAAATTAGTGGAAACGTCATTTAGGTCTATCTGAATTTGGCACTCATAATTTAAACCGATCCTTTTCAGGTTTTTATTCAAACTCCTTATATATAAGGTGCTCTGCATAAGTGTCATAGTTTCGAATTGATACAAAATATGAAAATATTTTCCAAATGCTATAATTTTTGACATTTCCCTGTACATATGTAATTTTATGTTATTTAGTATTCGAATTTCATTTCGTGCATACAAACGTCACGATCTGTCCGAATGTGGTGCTGTATGGGGGTTGGTCCAATTTTCGACCAGTTTTTGGAACATCTAGGGCCTTGTCTCGGAAACAATAGGGCAAAGCATTGAATTTTAAAGTGTTTAACATCTCTGGTTTGCTTTTATAGACGAATGAGTTGATAAATCTATAAAAAGAAATAATCCAAAGGCATCAAATTGCATAGTCTAGAAGACCAATTGACAGACTGTTTAATTGGTCAGGTCACAGCTGCGTTTGCTCGTCGTCACAATTTGCACTATAGCGCCATTTTAAAACGACTATCTCGAGGAGAACTGAAGTCTGGGTTGACAGTTTCATTTCACAAAATAATTTGTTAATCCAAACATTTCCATCAGCAGAATAATTGCGTTTTGTGTTGTGTGGCACATAGCGCCGTTCTGCTGTATTCTCTTCCCTTCAACATTCATCATCATCATCATCATCATTTCCTGTATCTCTCACTGGAGCATAGGGCCTTCCTTCAACATTAATGTCATTCAAAATAATCCCAATTTAGTCGAAAGTCAGATCGCGATATTCTCCTCGGTATGCATACTATTCGTTACCAGTGTCGATGAATGTTGTAGAATCTCATGTTTGAGGACCGAAATATATCCATAGGTGAAGTTATACGGTCTCTCCCACAATAAATCCAACTCACCTCGGCCAACAAATGGCCTAGATGAGGTATCGCGCATCTGTGATGCTATTAATTTTCAAGTTCCCCCAAGGAGTCAAATCTCTGGGACTGTTGGTGTTTTGAATTTTTTACAAAATTGGTCCCCAGGGTACTTTAAGGATGAATCCTTGTTGAACTCATCGCAAGTCAACTCACTGGACATCATGTAGTTCATTCTGCGCGCTATGTGATGTCAGCTTCATTTTTCCTTGTCTTCAACGTCTTCTTGGCACCCGTTGGGAGGCGGTTAAAGTGTGTGGCGAAAACTTCCTCGGTTAAAGGTTGTGCGTTAGGCTTGGAACCCACCACATAAAAAGTGAGTAATTATTACCAGTCGTTCGGATAAATGATAATATGGTTAAGCGTCTTTCTTCATCGTCAATTATGTTTACGCGTCTTTTTCGCCGTCAACTATGTTTAAGCATCTTTCTTCGTCTTATTTTTTACGCTTTTTTCTTCGTCCTATTTTTTTACGCGTCCTTCTTCGTCGTCAAAAGACTCGTGCGTCTTTCTTTGTATACCATATGTCTTTCCTCATATCATCCCTTTAAGGAGACGCCCATACAAACTTACGAAATCTCAATAAAATTTTATTTTTTTTTATTTTTTTTTTTTTTAAATTTTCCCCTTTTCTGTCAATTACTTGAGTAAAATATAGTATGTTCCCTGCGTTTTTCGTTTCGCTTCAAATTCACTTTTTCTTTCTTTTTTTGTTTTTGCCATTTTTTTCCTGTTGGTACTTACTTACATGCATTCTCATATTATCGTTATTATTTTCCCGCCTGAATTTTCCCATTGTCATGTTGTCATTGTTCAAATGAGTGGTGAACAAATAATTCCCAGTGCAGAAAAAAAAAATCTGTTTTATGTAAAATGAAATACATTTGAAAGGAAAAAAAGAAAAATTTAATTCATACATAGAGGAAACAGCATGTGCTACCTACCTGCTTGCCTGACTGCATACCTGCCGTCAAAGAGAAGTTGTTGATCTCACTTGAAATATATTTAATATGAAATTTGTTATTGTTTTTGCTTTTATTACTTTACTTGTGAGATGTTTTTCCTTCATTTTGTTCTTCCTATTCATTGGAAAATGAACAAGAAAATGACGAAAACAGTAGCAGCCAATAAATTGGACAACTCCATATAAATTTGTTAATGCCTTGTATGTACGAATATATTTTGAAAGTTCAAATTTATTGAAATTTGCCTTCACATTTGTGTACTTCTTGTATATATTTTTACATTCAAAAGTGTTTTTTATTATCTTTTGTTTTCAATCAATTGCATTAATAAAATAAACATTGTCAATTGTAAATAAATTTTAAGAAAATATTAATTCAATATACTTAGAGTGGATTGGATATGGATTCGTCAAATCAAAAGAATTCTTTGAGTAGTGTCATTTCTGGTTAGTTTGTTTGTCCGCCCTACATTTGCCAGGCACCCGCATTCCATGTGGATTGTGCTACTTAGCCATCGCGCCGAGATATGTGTGGCACTTTTTAGCAGTTTAACTCTAACAGAGTTTTCCAATATCTTCTGTCGGGGGAGTTTGTTCTCATTGATTATAGATAGGGTCACGCCGCTGGTATTCATTTACGCCTGCAAAATACTAAAGTTATTTCGTAATCTGAAGGAGTGATTCCCTCATCTATTACGCCATTCAATTTAAAGCTGAGGAGCTCATGGTACCAATACACACATTTTCTCGGACAGCCAGGCAGCTCTAAAATCTCAAATGAACTTCTTTAAAATAGGTCTGGGAATACTTTGAATTTTCAATACTTTGGAATGCAGAATTCTGTGACTCTAATATGGGCGTCGGAACACATGGGAGGCATGAGGGTAAGAAAGATGGAGGTATGCTGAAAAAGGTCGCAGGTCAGGCCAAAAAGGTCTAAGGCACCCCTTTAATAGTTTCAGAACACTTACTTACTTACTTACTTATGTGGCCATAACAGCCAAATATCGATTTAGACTGAATATAACATGCTTCGCCAGCCATCTCTGTTCTTCGCTAGCTGGAGCCAGTTAGAAATTCCAAGCGCCGTCAGCTTCTCCAGTACTTGGACTTTCCACTGGAGGTTAGGTCTTCCTCTTCTGCGTCGTCCTCCAGCGGGTTCCGAATATAACACCTTAGTTGGGGCGTGTTCTTCTGTTCGCTTGACATGACCTAGCTAGCGCAGCCGCTGGATTTTGATGAGCTTTACTGTGTCAATATCGGCATACAGATCGTACAGCTCATGGTTGTGCCTTATATAGGTCCAAAGATCTTGCATAGGACCTTTCTCTCGAAAACTCCAATCATTCACTCATCCGAGGTGGAAGTTGTCCAGGCTTCAGCGCCATATGTTAGGACAGGCATGATGAGAGACTTGCAGAGTGTAGTTTTCAGACCACTCCTGTGGGGTAAAGAATAGTGAAGGGAGCAAAACTTAGCATAATCGACTATTAGGTGCTCAAATGGGCATGCGGCAATCGAGAAGGTTTACTGACTCTGATCATAGTAAGGTAGATGCCGGTCTGAACTTCAACAGAAAAGATATCAAACGTTTTTAATGAACTACTAACATGTCGTAGACTCAATTATCGCTTCAAAAAATGAGCCTTGAAGACAATGAACCCCACCGTTTTGTCAACAGGATCAGGAAGCCGCATAATATGTTGCGATTGCTCAGTTGTGGCAAGCTGCAGACCTATATATCTAAATAGCGGGGTTGTAAGTCCAAAGCTTTATGAATACTCTTGAATTGAGCTCTTTGGATATGAGGCTGCTAAAATATCTTTGACAGCCGAATACAGATATTCAGCTTGTTCTTTTGAATGAACTACCTTATACTTAGAAATAAAATAAATATGTGGCACTTGTATGCCCAAAGGAGCCTATGGCCGAGCTTCTCTTCCATTACTGTTATGCGTTTTAAATGTTTGGACAGTATTAGAAGGGAGCTATTTATATTAGCCGGTTCCGAACGGTTGAACCCTGTGACAACACTTTTTTTAGCTTTCTCACAGAGCACTTTAAGAAGCTTTTTCATGGCAAATTGTTACTGGCGGAAGAACGGTCAATTGCTTGCCGACAGATGGGTACCGTTCGAAAGAAAAATCTTTTCGATATACAAATTGCGCTTCAGCCGGGAATTGAGCGCACGACCTACAGATCAGAAGACCAAAGTACTAACCACTAGCTTGGAGTGCTTTGTGGTTGTCTTACAACGCACCAAGGCCTGTTAGAGGCCCATTGTGAGCCATGTTGGAGTCCGTGTTGTTTGGTTTAAATTCTTTCTTTTGTGAATGAAATGTGTTCAATGAATCTGCTAAGAAGAGGTAAAAGACAGCTTCACATAATCCAACAAGGAATATATTCAATTCTAGTACATTAGGGGTAATAATCATAACAATTAGCAACTAAATTAAAAATTATGCAAAATTCTTCATGGAAAGCATGTCGAAACTAAAATAAATTTTTCCATTTCCATTAAACTGGAAAACGCAAGATTTCCATGCGGCATAAAGAAACTGAAATAAAATAGAAATACTACAATAAAACTGCCACAGCAACAACAAACACAAAAACTTGAAATAAACACCACAACAACAAAAAGCACACTTTTCAAACTGGTCTTACCACAAAAACAGTTTGATGTTGTTTTGCTCCTACCGCTGGCAGTTGTTGTAGTTGCAACAAACAAACATCAACAATAACAAGTTCCACACTAATGTGTCGCATACGTACAATGTGGCCGTTCACCGATAGTGAACACACTCGAACACACACCGTGGCAATCAACAAGCAGTCAGTCATTGCCGCCACAATCGACTACCATCATGTTAGTGATGTTGTAGTACGACGAGATATTGAAATAGTAGTGAAAATGTTATATGTATAAAAACAATATGATTAAAAGGCATAACAATTAAATTTTTTATGAAAAATTTTTCACTGCATCAACCCTGAAACCCCATTTGGCGAAGAGGGCTGATAAGATTCCGACCTAACATAGATCTAAGACGTTTTTTCTGCAAATTAGTTTTTATTTATCTACATGGTATTCTCAAAAGTTTACTCACTTCCATCGATGCTTCCATCTTATTAGTACTCGGCGCCTTTCTCTGAAAAATAATTGAATACGAAATGATGGTCCATGTTGGTACAATACGATTTTTTGATGAATCCAAGTTTCATCTACAGGAATTAATCGGCGTCAAAATTTGGACTAACCGCGCGTTGGAAAAGTTTATGCAAACATGTTTTTGGAATAACGTGAGAAAACGCGACACTTAACGCGCGGACACATTTCTCACACCAGAAACCTTCTTTGGAAATATTCCTCAGATATCTCTCTGACATTAATTCGACGTTTGTCTAACCACATTTGGTTGTTGTTGTTGTTGTAGCAGCAAGAATACAGAAATGCTTTGTTTCGTTACCGTTTCATTCGTATTCTGATGAGTTGAATGGTCCTTGGTAGACCTGGTGGTTGAGTGCTTCCGGGACATAGACCTGTCCATTCTTAGGAAGCGTCGCATTTAGTGAAATTGAGTGATGTTATCGCAGTTTTCGTACGTTCTCAACGTTCATCGCCTTCTAAACTGGTAGGCTTCACTTAATTTCAGCTTCCCCAATTTTTTTTTTTTTTTTTAAGTTGGACACAGCGTCCAATTCGCCTTTGTTTTACGTAGGGGCGAAAAAAACAAATATTTAATGACAGCCAATCTCGATTTCTTTCATTTTCACAAAAAACGCCTCAGCCAAAACGAAATGGCTGAAATTTTGATGAGAACTTTTCAAAAGATGCGTAAACATATTTCTTAGATCTTGACGAATTCTGTCATCTTCGTGTTGAGGTTGGAATCTACCCTATTGTTTTTTTTGAGAGATTCCGAAAAAGAGTGTAGTGTCGTTCTTGAACGAGACGGGTCAAAACGTCAAATTATACGTTGGTTTGCAAGTGCTCTACATTTTGTTCGTACGGGACCTTGTACTAATTTTTGATATGATCTATTTCGTGATTTTTAAGTCGGAAAAATCTAAAAATGATCTTGAGGAACTTCCTAAAGAAGTAAAGTAATTTCCTAAGAAGGTGTTTATTATAAATGAGAATTATTTACGCACTTATACTTTCCTCGGGTGGGTGCCGTAGCTCAGTGGTTATAGTGTTCGCCTTTTGATCTGTAGGTCGTGGGTTCAATTCCCGGCTGAAACGTAACAAATTTAATATCGAAAAAATTTTTCTTTCTAACGCTACCCACCTGTCGGTAAGCAATTGGCAATTCTTCCGGCAGTAACAATTTGCCTTGAAAAAGCTTCTAAAAGAACTCTGTGACAAAGCTCAAAAAAGTGATGTTGCAAGATTTATGCCGTTCGGAACCGGCTAAAATAAGTGGGTCCCTTCTAATACTGTCCAAAATTTAATACGCACAACAGTAATGGAAAAGAAGCTGGGCCAAAGAACCCTTCGAGGCTTTTACTTCTATAGACAGGATATGGTATTTTAAAATTAAAGTGCGATTGAGCAAAAAAAAAAAAAAACTTGGTGTAACTAAAAATGTGCTCTTCCTTAATGTAAAATGTGTACACATACTCAAAAGAATAATACCTATTGATATACATAGGTACATTTAATAGAAAATGGAAAATTCTTTTCAATTGAAATCACCTGTCAATTCTTAAAATGCAACTGTGTTTCTATTTGACATGAATAAAATATGAATTTAGGTTTTAGGGTATAATTTTCAAAAGTAAAAAAAAAATATAAAAAAAATTGCTACTCTTTCCTCAATGAAAGCAACTATTAAATGTGTGGTCGTACGACCAATGACTAATCATGAATTCTAACCCAACTGAGACTAGTTTGTTGGTAAGCTACTAGTATACAGTTGCCTCTATATAGGGATTTTTTTGAAATGAAAGTATGGAAAAACAATTTTTGCAACGAAGTAAATTATAAAATTCATAATAAATCAATATTAAAACTGATTAATGTTTTTTTAATATTTAAACAATTGTCAAAAATAAGCTGTGAAATATATTTAAAAAACAAAAACAGCAATCTTTTATTCTTCGGCTTCGAAGGTATGTATCTTTAAAATTATGAACATAAATTAGATTCGGAGAATTGAAATATGCGTGCGGAAGTGTCTTCGAAGAAGGATGCAAGGATCCCACATTTATTTATTATCAGATAGCCAAGTAGCTTTAAAAGCTCTTCAATCTTTCACAATCACCTCTAAATTAGTAGATGAATGTCTCAGCCTTTTAAATGAGCTAGGAAATCTAAATACTGTAATATTAAAGTGGATACCTGGCCAAGAAGGACACGAGGGGAACGAAATAGCTGATAAATTAGCCAAAATGGTCGCTGAAAAGCCTCAAATCGGCCCTGAACCCTTCCGTGGTTTGGCGAGATACCACGCCAAGGAGGTTATCAGGAAATGGAAGGAAAAGAAATTTTGCAGAACACTGGCTCAATAGTACAGGGTAGCGTCAAGCAAAACAATTCCTAATTCAAAATAAAGGGATATCTAAAACGATACTCACGTTTGGTAGAGCTGACCTACGTATTCTTTCTCGTTATTTTACAGGCCACTGCAGCCTCACATGCCACTTAAAGAACTTAGATCTATCTGACACTGATGCCTGCAAATTCTGCAATTTAGACATCGAAAGCTCGGAGCACATTCTCTGTGAATGTCAAGCTCTTGGCAGAGAAAGACTAAACCACTTTGGTGATGAACCCAACAAAGTGCTGAAATGTATTAAAAGCCTAGGTTTACCCAAAGACTGCATAATAGATCAAGTGCATAAGGGTCTGTTAATAATAATAATAATAATAATAGATCAGGAGTTTGGCAAGCAAGTACATTTTAGTACCTAGATTTTACCGTAAATATCTTATAAAATGTAAAATTCACTTCAGCGCATTGACCTACAATCTGAGAACGCACCCCAATATTTACATTGGTCAGTTTCGCGAGTAAAACTATTACTTGTCCACGAGAGGGTTAAAATAACGCTGACTATTAAACGCAAGTAATATTTGAAAGATTTCACGGTCATTCAGATTTCTCTTGAAATAACTAGTAAAGATGTAGGGCTTTGGTGATATTAAAGCGCACTTTATTGATTATTGAACTAGTCACATTACTAGTGTTGGTCACTGATGTCATTGCCAGTTTCGATAATATTTCCACATGGGCAATCTATCTGGTTGCAATTGAAAATCCTCTCTTTAGTTTTGTGTAGGTACTTTGGTAACTTGAAATGCCCACAAACATGCATAACTGTGCATATATGCATACGAGTACATGAGTGTGTATGCGAGTACTACTTGTACGTCGTACCTACGTGTACGTGCAAATGTAGGTCATTGTAGGATTTAATAGTAACAGTTACTTAGTCTCATATTGTTAGCCTACGTGCGTACATTCTACTTACGCCTAGCAAGCATTCTAGTATGCTATAATTGCGGTAAAGATCAAAACCGTTTTGGTTGCATCCACATGCTTGCAACATTTTTAATGTTTACGTGTAAAATATTTCTTTTTCTTCTTTTTGACTATTCTTTTTGTTTTTTTTTTATAATTATTTTATTGTCTTTTTAATTGTGCGTGTTTTATGATCGTTTTGTAGTTTTAAGGGGTCATATTCCTTTTGGAAAATTTCCGTTCTATATACTACTTTTTTATAGCTGGAAATTAATTACATGTCAAACTCTGGTGCGCATACAGTTTGAAATAATTTCATGTTTGGTTCAAAGTATCAAGGTGGATGTAATAAGTTCAGTAGCCGTTTCTTATACCCTACACTTAAAGAGTCATGGGTAGATAGGCATACTAAGTTTATTCTCGCGTTTGCAACACTCATAAAGGGTCTTGAAAGGTAAGGTGTTCGAACGTACTACTTATACCAAGAGTCAAGTCAAAAATATTGGTACACAACTAAACGCATTCATTACGAATGCAATATTGGGCGCATTCATTTCATATTGACTGCGATTTGACAGTTGACATTTATGCTTCTTTGCCACGTAAAAGGTTGTTGGCGAACATATTTCGGACGTTGCAATCGCTTGGAATCACTCGCAATTTTGTGTATCGTGCTGTGAAGTTGTTTGAGGATACTGGTGGAGTACGAGATCGTCAAAGATCTGGCCGTCCGCGCATTGTAAGAACTCTGAAAGCGATCAAAGCCGTGAAGAAACGAATCGACCGAAAACCGCTGAGAAAACAGAAAATCTTGTCGTGGGAAAGAATCGTTCAATAAACAGATTGATCTTATGTATGCTCGGTCATCCAGAGAAGCATCCCAACTCATCCCGAGTATCTAAAGAGGCCTCTGTTCCAACTTACAAGGCAAAAATGACTCAACTGTGGCTAAAAAACAACATTCAGGACTTCATATCAACGGATAATTGGCCAGCTGGTACTCCAGAACTCAACCCGTTGAATTACAAGTTGTGATCCGTATTAGAGGGCATAGTTTGCTCTACTTGACACCCAAATATTGAGTTGTTGAAGCGAGCCCTTGTCCGTGCAGTGGACAATTTCCCCTAGTATGAAGTGCGTCTCGCGATCGATGAGTGGCTAGATCGTCTCAAGTTGTGCTGAAAGGTAAATTGGAAGTCAATTCGAATAAGTTGTTCTGCCATTGAATAACCCAATAAAAAGAAAAAAAAAAAGTTTTGAAAAATATTAATTTGTTTTCACTTGGCGTCGATTTTTCTTCTGTGTACCAATATTTATGACTTGACTAGGTATGATTTCTTATCATCAATATAAAACTCTCGAACTGAAATTCAATATCTTAATATATTTGAGCAAAAAACGGATTCGTTTGAGAAATTGAATGAAAATCACGCCTATCTCCCATATAAAAACATGTTTTCGAACATATGATTTCATACTTTGTGCCCATAAATATAAAAGTATCCAATTGAAACTCAGTATATAAAGTTATTTTGATCAGAAAAAAGTGTATATTTGGAAATTGCAAAATTCGCTTGATAATCACGTCTATCTCCCATAGAAAAACATGTTTTCGAACAAATAATTTCATACTTTGTGCCCATAAATACAAAACTATCGAACTGAAACTTAGTATATAAATGTATTTTGTACTAAGAATGAGTACCCTCTGGAATGGGCGTGATTGGATGAAAACTACGCCCACCTTGCATACAAAAACATATCTTCGAAAACATGAATTCATACTTTATGCACATAAATATAAAATTTTCGAAATAAAATTAATTATAGTGTATTATTATTATTGTTATCAACGAATGAATATGTTCGAAAATAGGCGTGATCAGATGAAAATTGCATCCTATTTCCATAAAAAAGTATGATTTCGAACATACGTACGTATGTACATCGGCCTGTCAGTGGTGCAGAGTGTAGGGTATTTAATTACGATTTAGCTAAGTGTTGCTATATACATATGTATGTATGTTGTTTAACAATACATAGTGAGTTCTTAGAACAGGTAGTACACATATGCATATGCTATACTTTGCATATGCATATACAAAAACAATGATCATTTCATTCAACATTGCATTGACACTGAAATACTTGATTTTTACTAAATATGTAGTTTTATGGTGGAAAAAGGGCAATACCGACAAAAAAAAAGTAATAATTAAAAATAAAAACAAAAAATGTATCAAGTACAGCAATGAAAAGAAAATAACAGAATATGTAGGTAAGCCATAAACTTTATTTTACTACTATATTTGTGTTCTCGACATGGGCAGCCTATCGACTTTGAGTCTATATTTAGTAAATAAGCACATATGTATGTAAGTAGATACCTATATACCTACATATATAATAGCTAAGTGCGTAACTGTTAAATTGTGTTCAGATAACAGTAACTATGATATCATAACAACAGCTGTTGTTTGCCCTTTTATACAATTGTATGTATTGTACTACCTTACAACAGTTAATGATAAATATTTTTATTTTAGAAAAAAAAAAAAATTCGTTTGAAAAAAATCAATATTTAATTGGAATTGTAAAAAAAATCTAAATAAAAACAATTTTAGAAATATTTTAACAAAAATTCCAAATGTTTATATGTACGAGCCCTTAAAACTTTTATTCTATATTTCTTAAAACTTTAAACTTCTTGAAATGTTTGCCTTTGAAGAATTTTATTTACGAAAAGTATGGTCTGAAAAGTCTTCGGCGACCTCAACATGAAGATGGCAGCCGCAATTCGTCTACGCACATCAAAATGAGCTGTGAGCGCTGCGTACGGGGACTCTGTACCAATATTTACTACTACTTACTTATTACTTGTGTGGCCATTACAACTGAAAATCGATTTAGGCCGAATCTATTATAGAATGCTTCGCTAGCCAACTCTTTCCTTCGCTAGCTGGCGCCAGTTAGGAATTCCAAGCGCTGACAAGTTCTCCAAAACTTGGTCTTTCCACCGGAGGTTAGGTCTGTCTCTTTTTCGTCGTCAACCAGCGGCTTTCTTCCAGTCGCTAGACATGACCTAGTCTGCAAAGCCGGTGAATTTTAATGTGCTTTACTATGTCGATGTCGGTGTCGAAAACCTCGAGCATTCTATCATCTGAGGTGAAAATTGTCCAAGCTTTGGCGCCATATGTAAGGACAGGCATCATGAGAGACTTGTAGAGTGTGGTTTTCGTTTCTAGAGCGACGACTCGTCTTCTCAATTACTTACTTAGCCCAAAGTAGTACCTGTTAGCAAGAGTGAGCCTTCGCAATATCTTCAGACTGACGTCATTAGTGGTGTTAATACTGATTCCAAGATACATAAAGTCCTTCACTACTTCAAAAGCGTCTTAAATTGTTGGGCAGTTGAATTTAAACGTACCCATAGCGGCTTCAATGACGATGAACGTTCGGGAGATCTAAAAACTGCAACTTCGGCAGGGAAGTTGATGGCGTCTGTATTTTAGGATGGCCAGGCTCCAATCGATTAGCTCCAAAAAAAAAAAAAAACATAGCAACTTATTGTGGAGGCTATCGACTTCGCAGTAAAATAAGCCGATTACTATTTGGATGGATTAAAAGAGGTGAGAGCATCGTTGGGAGCGTTGTGTATACTTAAGAGGAGGTTATGTAGAAAAATAAAAATACATTTAACGAGAAAATATATTGAATCTTTATTAGGTCGGTCTCTTTCAACAGATTTATTGAATTCATAAACAGCAATTCTACAATATATACAATTTATAACTAAAGAATTAAAATTGGGGATACAACGAACGTGAAAAAATTCACGAACCTTTATTAAGGATTCTGTTTTAAGGATCAATCGCTATATTAACGATTTTTTAATTTGATTAAACAATATAACTATTTAAACAAACAAAAACGTGGAAAATGTCAGTTTCGGCAGGGCACAAGTGACCCGACGATACATGTTAAGGGTTAAAAGAATTCACTCATTTTGTATGGAAGCTACTATAAACAATAGGCGTGGCTCGGCCTTTTCTTGTATATCTAGTTATCCTTACAATACTAATCCACAACTTAAGTGTGATTGCCCTACATGCTGAATAGTTCGTAAGTTATGGCGGTTAAATTTGTTTTTTATTTTCTCAACTTTGTATGAGAGTCACATAAAGAAGTGGGCGTGGCTTGCTAATTTTATGCCAGCCTATTTCCGACTACAATATTAATCTAAGAGTCAAATATGGTTGTTTTCGACAGAAGTTTGTCGAAGTTTAAATTTAAAAGAAGGCACTTTGTGGGAGCTACTATAAAAGAAGGCGTGGCTCATCCATTTCCGGCCGGATTATGTAGCAGTATAACATTACTCTTTCGATATGTGCCAAATATTGTTCCAGATGGTATATTAAGTGCGTTATAGCAAGTTAAAACTTTTAGAATTTCCGGGGTTAGTCCCTTTGAATACTCTGTGTGGGCGTAGCAGTCGAGAGATCATACCCAAAACCCTCCGTATCCTTGAATTATAGGTTACTCATGCCAAATTTCGTCAAAATTGCTCAATATTTGCTCAAGTTATCGTTTGAACCAGCCAGGTGACCGACAGACATGGACATCGTTCATTCAACTACTTAGGCGACGCTGATCAGGAAAATATATAGTTTTCTATATCTCCGGAGATTCCTTCAAGTGGTTACAAACATTTGACCAAAATTGACCAAAAATACATTGAACTCTCACGCAGGGTATAAAAACATCTGCAAAGTTGACATTAAGAATAAATTTATTTCGTGCACAGGATTCTATTAGATTTTTCAATATATTGTATTATTTAATCCATCCTGATGTAAAATATCCTCATGTAACTAAAATAATTGTCATTTATCAGTACCAGCTAAGAAAAACTAATATTGACAAAACAATATTTTAAATTTGTTTGTATTTGTGTACATACTATATGTATGTACATATGTAAATATATAGGGTATATAGAAAATTCAATTTTCTGTATACATACATATATTAAAAAAATGGCCGCGTGGGAGTTGTATTTTATTACTTGTTCTATAGAGTTAAATAATACTCGTAGCAACATACTCTCGTGGTATGAATATGTTTACAGTCAGGGACTAAAGTTTAAATACACCCATAAAACATCGCTTTAAATAAAAATAAAGCATTTTAACACAAATGTAAGTATGCAGTTTATTTTTAGTTGAATAATGACCAATATCGAAAACCAAAACAATTCACTTTTTTTCATAGATAACTTAAAATTCATCAAAAACTAAAAAAATACATGGGACAAAAGTTTAAATACAATACAAAATTTTCTTTCTTTTGCTGATTTTAGCTTAATTAAAAAACGTTAAACTTAAATTAATATTTGGTAGGTCCGCCTTGAGCTTCAATGACTGCCTGCAGACGACGTGGCATAGACAGAACCAAATTTTCTGTTTCGGATGTGCTGATTTCTGACCAGGCCTTTTTCAGAGCCTCTTTAAGGGATTCTTTGTTCTTTAAAGCTGCACGATTGATTTTTCGGTCCAATAATTCCCAAGCGTGTTCAATTGGGTTTAAGTCCGGTGATTGGGGAGGACTACAGAGCTGACGTGGAGCATAATACAGCAACCAGTCCTTCACCAAATGCGCGGTATGCTTAGGGTCGTTGTCTTGTTGAAATATCCAACTTCTTCCCAGACCCAAGCTATCCACAGAAGGCTGCAAATTTTGTTCCAATATACTTTTATACACGTGTTTGTTCATTATTCCATCGATAAAAGCCAAGTGTCCCACGCCAGCTGCTGCAATTGCTCCCCAAACCATCACACTACCGCCCCCATGTTTAACGGTTGGTATTAAATTTTTGGTTTGAAGTGCTGTGCCGGGCTTGCGCCAAATTTTTGCGCGACCATCGCTGCCAAAAATATTAAATTTAGATTCATCTGTGAATAAGACTCTTCGCCAAAAGTCCTCATCCATATCCTTGTACTTGTTTGCAAAATCCAGACGAAGTTGTCTATTTTTTTCAGAAATAAGCGGTTTTTTACGTGGAACTCTGCTTCGATAGCCGTTATACCGTAAAGCTCTTTGTACGGTTTTTGGGTGAACATGTTTGCCTGACACCGCAGCAATACTACCGGCTAACTTTGGCGCACTTATTTTTGGATTTTTGCCCACTTCTCTTAGGATAAGGTTTACATCTCGGCGAGAAAGTTTTTTTGGTCGACCAGTTCTGGGCCTATTTTCCACTGTTTTGTAAGTTTTATATTTTCTTATTACGTTTTGCACACTTGCACGGGAAAAATTCAAAATTTTTTCCTATATCACGGTAGGATTTGCTTTCTTTAAAGTGTTTAATTATTAAATCTTTAACACCAGACTCTATTTGTTTTCCTTTGCCCATTATTTTGCTTTCAAGTCTACCGACAACGATGAAATCACTAATAATACTGAATAAATATGCGTAAGTGAAGAAAGCAAAAAAAATATAACGGTACTTTTCCAAAGAAATTGCAAAAACACGTGTTTGCTTGTATTGTATTTAAACTTTTGTCCAGCGTATTTTTTGAGTTTTTCATGAATTTACAATTATCTATGCGACAAATACAAATTTTTTGTTATTGTGTTTGCTTACTGATAGACTGCAAAAAAACTGCTTACTTAGATTTTCGCAGCAATGCTTTATACGAGTTAAAATTAAGATTTGTGGGGTGTATTTAAACTTTAGTCCCTGACTGTATATACATTTGTATGTACATATATAGAATGTTCTCTTATGTCAGCATATACATACATGTATTTACTATGTATATGTGTGTGTATGTATGTATACTACTGACAGTTATTACAGTTATTGTTGTTGGGCGTGGATGTGTATTAGTGATATGTACAGATGAAAAGAAGATTTGACCTACTTTAATGTTTTATATATTGGGCAATAGTAGCATACGTACATACATAGTGCAGCATTAGTAACTCCTACCAACAAATATATTTACATAAATATGTAAATAATGTACGTATATATTCATAAATATTCATATCATACTTACAATACATAAGTACATATGTATTTTATTTAGATGCGAGTTGCTGCTGCTGCTACTGTAGTGGCTGTTGCTTTTGCAACATGTTTATCATTTTGCTCATAGCAGCAGTATACAGTATGTTTCAAAGAAATTGTGTTGTATATTATATTTGGCGATTTTTTGGTTATTTGTTATTGTTTTTTTAGCTTAATTTTATATTTCGTTAGTGTAACACATTGAATTGACATTGAGTCTCGCGTATAAACATCATGTTGCGGGGGTGTTTTTAATTTTCCGTTATCAAAAATTGAAGATAAGTAGATAGCAAAATTTACAAAAAGAAATCATCAATAAATGATAAAGCCGGATGGGTCCTGAACAGAGAAATCTCAAGAAAGGACTCGAAGCGATTTTCAAAAAAATTCATATTTAATTTGAGACGAGTAAAAATGGGTTTGAATATTCAGACTCTAGGAATTTCCTATAAACCAATTGGAATACCAATATTAAACCCAGTGCTGTTGTCGGAAATTCAAACAAAAATGAGAGTTAGGTTAGGTTATGTGGCTGACCTCTCTCTGAGAGGACACACGTAGGCCAGAAAGGCCCATTGTGACACCACCAAGCTTCTCTTCCAATACCGTTGCGCGTGTTAAATGTTGGACAGCATTAGAAGGGTCTTACTTATATTAGCCGGTTCCGAACGGCAGAACCCTTGTGACATCACTTTAACTTAGTTTTATCACAGAGCTCTTTTAAGAAGCATTTATGGCAAATTGTTACTGCCGGAAAAAATGCCAATTCTTACCGGCAGGTGGGTACCGTTCGAAAGAAACATCTTTTCGATATTACATTTCGTTATGCTTCAGCCGGGAATTGAACCCATGACCTACAGATCAGAAGGCCAATGCACTAAACACTGAGCTGCGGCACCCAAAATGAGAGTTAGTTGGGCAAAGTAGAATTGTGGTAGATTGTTGATTGTGGTTGGAGCAAAATAATTGTTACCAATGACTTTAGATGGCAACTCTAATATCGAAGATATTTTTCTTTCGAACGGTGCCCACCTGTCAGCAAGAAATTATCAATTCTTCTGGCAGTAACATTTTATTGTGGAAAATTTTTTTTAAAGAACTCAGTGACAAAGATCAGAAAAAATGATGTTACAAGAGTTCTGCTCTTCGAAATTAGCTAATATAAGTAGGTACCTCCTAGTACTGTCCAAAATTTAACACGTACAACAGTACTATAAGAGACGCTCGGTGGCATCACAACATATCTTTCTGGCATAAGTGTGTTCTCTTATAGAGAGAGTCTCATAGAGAGAGTGCGGCCACCCACAATAACCTAACCTAATTTAATGACTTTAGATATTGCATCTTTAGAACTATTGAGGCTGCACTCAATTGCCTTTGGAACCCTGTCAGTTCTTCTAAGATTATCACTGAGTGTAAGATGAAGTTAAATTGCGTTGTGACACAAAATAAAGTGGACCTTATATGGAGGAGGAAGGACTGCAGGATACTAATCGGGGTCATTATAGGGCACAACATGGGTTATGATAACATATGGGGATTGTTGGTGTCATCCGGCTTGCCACTTTTGTATCGAGGATGTGGACTCTATGAATTATGGATTTTTGCTAGTGTCCTATTTCATCGAGAAGAATGTTGAGATTGTTGGGTGGTAATGTTATGAGCATGAGTGGATCTCATGCTCTTCCTCTGCCCAAACTTCTTGGATTCATCCGGAAAACTGAGAAGTTTGAGGTAAAATTGAGTAATTTTGTATCCCTCTATTCTTTTCTCTCTTCTGTTCTATCTACACTGTTTCTCTAGTTCTTCTGCTTTAGGGCTTTGGCACAATGGTCTATTATCTGAGAGCCTAGGGTCTAATCAAACACATCAGAATTGCAAAATAGAGCCAAAGATGCCATGTGATTATTGATAATTAACTGGTGACTGGACAATAGTATTATAAATGTAATTTAGGGCGTGTTACAATTATTTCAGATACTTTTCTTTGGGACATACTGTATATGTACATATATCAACTTCTTTACAGTAGACATGGTAGGTACATATTTTATGAAAATTTATGTTGTCACAAAGTGTGTTCATGTGTGATTTCTCAATTTCAATTTCGCATAAATTGTTTTCATTTGAGTGTTGTTGGTACATAGTAAAGGGTTATCCATTTCGCGGTTTCAAAAGTATAGGGCTAGAATTCGACATCTGTCAAACTGAGTTGTTAAAACAATTTCTTTCTTTTTCAGTTCAAAGTCTGACATTTGCGAAAATGGATCGCTTAACTATCGCACAACACATTAAAATTGTAAAAACCTACTACAAAAATGGTGATTCTGCTACAGCCACATATCGTGCTTTAAGAGAAGATTATGGTTTACATAATCGTCCAATTACGCAAGCAATTGGCAAAATTGTGAAGAAATATGAAGAGACTGGATCGGTTACAGATATTGTAAGGCCTGTGCATCATCGTTCCGCTCGTACCACCGAAAATATCGCTGCTGTAAGTGAAAGTGTTGCCAAATACCCGAATGTGTCGATTCCACGTCGTTCTCAGGAATTAGGACTGTCTTACGGCACATTATGGCGTATTTTGCATTTGGATCTACACCTACATCCATATAAAATCCAGCTCACACAACAACTGAAGCCAGCTGACCATTCACAACGTCGTAGATATGTCGAATGGGTGCTTGTACAACAGGCGGTGGTCGGCGATTTTTCGAACAAAATTTTCTTCAGCGACGAAGCACATTTCTCACTCGGTGGGTATGTTAACAAACAAAATTGTCGTATTTGGGGTTCTGAGAATCCTCAAGTAATTGAAGAGAGGCCACTACATCCACAAAAAGTTACTGCTTGGTGCGTTCTTTGGTCCGGAGGTGTGATTGGACCTTACTTCTTCGAAAACGACGATGGAACGACTGTCACCGTCAATTCGGAGCGTTATGGTCATATGATAACCGACTTTTTTTTGCCTGCTATTGAAGAATACGACTTAGAGAATATGTGGTTTCAACAAGACGGTGCCACATGCCACACAACTCGAGCGAATATGGCTTTATTGCAAGAGAAATTTTCTGGCCGCGTAATTTCTCGTCGTGGCGATATCAAGTGGCCACCAAGATCATGCGATTTGACACCGCTTGACTTTTTTTTGTGGGGCTACGCGAAAGACCGTGTTTATGCAGATAAACCTTTAACTCGTGAGCACCTAAAAACCAACATTCGTCACGTTATGGCTGAGATACCGCCCAATATGCGTCAAAAAGTGGTCGAAAATTACCTCAAAAGAATCGATGCTTGCAACAATTCGCGTGGTGGTCATTTAAATGATGTAGTACTTCACACATATTGTCAACGTTCAAACTTTATAATAAAAAAGAAATATCATGATAAAAAAAATTTTATATGTGTTTTATTTACATTTACTTTTGAAACCGCAAAATGGATAACCCTTTACAACTATATGGATATACATATATTCATGTGTAAATATTTTGTATAATATATTTTTTTTTGTACATTTTTATATGCATAAATTAAAATGTATGCAAATAGATACATATCAATACATATTTTTAGCTTTTTATACATACATTGAATATTATTATTTAGAATTAAACAATAGCAGTATTAATTGATGATTTGTATTGATTTTGTGTTTGTGATTTGGAAGATAATATTATAATATACTCGTACATTCTAAAGTGGATATAAAATTCGATTTGTCATTCTTTTTTTTTTATTAATATTAGAGGCCTAGAGGCTCTGCATCAGAATCCAAAATTTTTATGAATATATCATCACATTTAAATTTGAAAAAGTCGCTCAGTAGTCGACTGAGTTAAAATTAATGTTAGCCTATCGGGTGCCGTAGCTCAGTAGTTAGTGCGTTGACCTTCTGATCAGTAGGTTATGGGTTCAATCCCCGACTGTGAAAATTTTAATATCACAAAGATTTTTCTTTAAAACGATGCCCATCTGTCGGCAAGCAATTGTCAGTTCTTCTGGTAATAACTCTTTTCCATGAATCCATCTTCTTAAAAAGCCCTGTAACTAAACTCAGAAGGGGTGATGTCACTGGGGTTTTGCTGTTCGGAACTGGCTAATATAGGTAGGTCACTTCTAATACTGTACAAAATTTAGCACGCACAACAGTACTGGAACAGAAGCTCGCTGGTATCACAAAAGATCTTTGTTGCCTAAGTGTGACCTTTCCGTGGGCAGCCATAACATCTTAACCTAACCTAGCACATCGTTAAAAGATAAACTCAATATTAGAAAACCCCTTTTTTCTTCAAAAACTGAATCTGCAAAAGGCAAGTGTCAAAGGTAGCGTCACTGAGTTATGATGGTTGTCATAACTTAATGACTACTGTGATGACACTGACTATATGTCAAATGTCATTATATTACAAATGTCACTTTATAGTTACACTTCGAAATTGGAATTGGAATCGTCAACATAAAATTATTGTATATAAAAACTTTATCTCTACTTTTATTAATTTAGTGGCAAAGCACTTACTTGAATTATTGTTGTTGTTGTTGTAGCAGCAAGAATACGAAAATGCTTTGTTTTGTTCCCGTACAAAGCATTTCCGTATTCTTATGAGTTAAATGGACCTCTGGACCTTGTACCGGAAGCACTCGACCACATGGACCCGTCAATTCTTGGGAAGCCACTTAATTGAGTTATAGCTATGCTTTGAAACTTCATTATATATAAGATATTTTTAAAAATAACTCATTTAATGCTATTCATGAGTTCTTGCATTTTGAGAGAATTTATATGATTTAATTTTTAAAACTCCATTTTTTTCAAAAGGTGCAGGACAATAAAGAAATTGTCTAAATTATATTTGACGTAAAATTATCTGGTTTTTCGAAATCTATAACTAAAAAAACATAGGACCAACGTCATAATTAAAATTAATATCATCTTGAAGTTATAGCCTAGACAGACGGCAGCTTGAATCCGGATTACCGCCGCACTTAATACGAATAAAATATTAACCTGACAGACGGCAGTATTGCGGATTAACTAAACGGCTGATTGCTGTTTTTTTAGGTCTGCTCACTTACATTACTATCGCTATTAATTTCTGTCATCTGTCACTCTCGATATGAGAAAATCTCCAAGAAGTACGTGAACTGAAAACTATCAGAAACTTGTAAATTGACATTCATAGTTCGTAATTGACAGCTGGATTTATTTGTTCGCCAACGCTTTTCATGTTGAAAACTGTTAACAATTGTTGAAAGTTTTTTGTTAGCGAACACACCTAATATTTTGTTAAATGGATCGAGAAAAATTCACAATGGAAAATTTTCAGCAGTGTTGCCATCGCAAATTGCCCTAATCCTCTTTAATTTTGAGAATTAACTCATAGAGTTAATGCCGATTAGCTGCAGTTAATGCCCGAGTTAATTCGAATTAACTCGGTAATTCGGAATTAGGCTGCCGTCTGTCTAGGCTATTAGAATATGCTTTTTTGAAATATTTCCCATATAAAAATTTGTCAAGTAACCGATGCCAACTTTAAGATGATCTTAACTTTGACTATAACTACGGACCATCTGATTACATGGAAAAATTGTAAGAAATTGATATTGCTTTATCGATACGGTGTCAGAATAACGTTTTTTTATTTACCGATATCAGAATTAATTTTTCAGGAAACTTAGAGTATCTTAACAGATTATGAAAAAGTACAAAAATACTTTTACAACAGACGCAAAATGAGGTTTTGAGTAGTTTTTATTTAGTGGTTTTATGAATTTTTTAGTGATTTTTGTGATTTTGAAATTTAATCTCAGTTAATTCAAATTTATTCCTACTAGATTTTGATTTCGTCCATATTTTCTGAACTCGAAGATATTTCTAGAATCTCTGAGTGCCGGAAAGATCACTTAATTCCTCACACCCTGTATATGAGCTTGTCGCAATACATATCTAGCAAGCCTATGAATGCATTTATATCACAACATATTCCATCTACATACATTACATAGCGGCTATTGTAATAACATTTGTTCTGATATGTATCGTTATTTTGCCGTTATTTTAATACACTCGCATACAACACTGCTGTCACTGTCACTGTCATCGTTGTCGTCGTTGTTGTCTTCCTCACTTGAATGTTTATAAGTAATTTTTGTAAACAAAAAACAACATGAATAATAATTCTATTTGTAGCGTGTATATATTATGAATGATGGAGATTTTGATGATAATGACGTTGACGATGATAATATTGTACATATTTATAAAAGAAAAGAAAAATAAAAACGTAGCTAAATATAAAAATTTTCTTTGATTTTATAAAAAGAAAAATATAATTTTTATTAGGTGTACTGTATAACTCTTTACAAAGTATGCATGTATGCATGCATGCATGCATACACATGCCCATATGTGATAAACGAAGAAAATTCTTTATAATTTTGATTTTATTCTTTTTATTGTACTAGGCATGTGCCAGTATTTGCTTTCTTTTCATTTTTGTTTTTCTAAACAAAAAAGAAATTAAAATTCATATATGTATGCTTTTCTTTACCCTCAACCTTCATAAAACTTTGACTCCTCTTTTCTGCATGCATTGCCAGTGTATTTGTAGTAATGTATGTGCCTACATACACACATATGTAAATAATAATGACTACCATATCTATATATTTATTTATTATTATCAGTATCCTCATATTAATATGTACCATGTACAGTGGTGGAAATGTATATAATTCTACTTTTCAAATGTGACTAACTCCCGTTTATTTTAGCGGAGTAAATAGTGGACATGGGTCGACACATTTTGGTGAAATTAATTCACCCTACAATAGTAGTTACGCATAAAATTTGGTTGTCCTCTACGCGTGACTGAGCAAGTTATGGTTGTTTAAGATGTGAAAAGTGGTGCAACAGTCTATGAGAGTTCTGCCCATTTTTGTACAAAATTATTAGCCATTACAATCATAACCAACCAGCCAAATGCTAGATGTAATATTAATTAATTTATAATGAATTAAAGTTTTTTTTAAAATCTGAGGTTGGCCTTTTAAGTTGACCAATCATGCCCATTTAGCTATATTTTCGGAGTGCTTACAAACATCTGACCAAAATGAATACAATAAGGATTTGAAAACCCCTTTTTAATATTCTACATTAATCACATTTAATCACAATCTCAAGCATCACACATAAATCCCTTTATGATCGGTCTTCATACGACATTTCGCTAAAATTGCTTTTTTAATCATGATTTTCGATTTACGGCCCACAATATATCGTTAAACGGCCTAAAATATGCTGTATTTTTTGCATTAATATCAGACAACATTTTTCTTAGCGTCGAAATAATTTTTATATGACAACAAAAATTTCAACATTTTCACAAACATTAAAAAAAAATATGTTTCAACATTATTGTAAGCAAATGTGAAATAATAGCAAAAAAATTAGTTTTTTTATTGTACATTTTTGTATTCGGCATTATTTCAATTTTGTTTGCAATAATGTCGAAAAACTGTACGAAAATTTAGGCATTATTGCAGTGCAACACTGGCGTACTTTTTGGGTATTATTTTTTCGAAATTATTTCAAAAATTCATTCGACCTTAATTCATGTAGTCGATGATATGTTACAGTTGTTGTTGTTGTTCTCAATACTAAATGAAAATTTGTGTGAATGAAAAAGTGGGTGACATCCTTTTGGTGGCCATTCGCAGTCACAATATTGTTGATTGCCTGTGTAACAGCTCATTTAGCGGATTTCTGTTTAGTTTCTTCTTCTCTCTTTAGGCAGCGCTGCTACATGAAAAAAATAGAAACAATAACATTTTTTAACGTTTTTTTTACAAATTAAGAAATTTATTATTTAAAAAAAATTGTGATGAAAGTTTTGATAGAAGCAGGTATACTGACAACAACAAAATTAAGTTCAAGCGGGTTTAATGAGTCAGGCAAGTTTAATCGACATAATAAGCGGGTGAAATTGAAGTCAGAATGAGTTGAGTATCAGAGAGTGAAGGCACAGTAAAGGTTTTAGCTCGCTTTGTGACTGCTGCGAAAACCGAAGTCACATGGATGCTAACCGAAATGAACTCTGACATATATTTGAAGATCCTAGATGTCGACATGATAGAAAAGAAAAAGGAATTGTGTAGCGAAGTCTTAATTTTCAAGCAATTTAATACTTCGAAAACGTTGGAGTCTTTATTAAAATAGATTTTCGCATCGCATTTATGTGCATGGAAGGTAATTTAACAATGCTAAAGAGCTAGAAGTTCCAATAAAAGGGACATGTGAAAGATAACTTCAAAAAAGAAGTAATTTTCAATCAAAGAAACTCAAATTCCAAACTCAAACAATAATTTTCTTCCAATATCAGTGGATACCGTAGCTCAGTGGTTAGTGTGTTCGCCTTCTGACCTGTAGGTCGTGGTTCAATCCCCGGCTGATGCATAACAAATTTAATATCGATAAGATTTTTCATTCGAATGGTACCCACCTGTCGGCAAGCAATTGGCAATTCTTCCGACAGTAGCAACTTGCCATGAAAAAGCTTCTAAAAGAACTCTGTGACAAAAACTCAGAAAAAGTGATGTCACAAGTGTGCTGCCGTTCGGAACCGGCTGAAATAAGTAGGTCCCTTCTAATATTGTCCAAATTTAAGACGCACAGCAGTAATGGAGGAGAAAAGCTCGGCCAATGAGCCCTTTAGGGCTTTAAGTGCCACATATATATATATATATATATATATATATATATATATATATATATATATATATATATATATATATATATATATATATATATATATATATATATTTATATATCATTTGTAACTTTTTAGTTATTTCAATGAATTTGTTTGTTTTGAAAATAATACATATAAAACTATTCTTTGAAAATATTGTACATAAAAACTATAGACTCAAAAGAAATTTTCTATTTGAGTTTATAACAATTTCTACCACTGTATAGTGCATATTTGTATATACAATATACGAGCAAGAAGGTACCTACTTACAAATCTATTGTATTGTTGTTGTTGTGTTGAAAATGTACATATGAAAATTAAATCCATTTTAAATAAAAATAGTTCATTGTTCGCTTAAAGGCGAATGAGCAGCAACAAGAAAAGAAAGCCCAAAGTCACGAAGGTTGTGATGTTTGGCTGCGAGGAGGAACGAAAGAAGAAAGTGTAACACTATGACAGTTATAATATGATAAAATTGACAAAACAAACAACAAATTGACTATTATTAACAAATGTGCATATAAATACATATATTTTTGTGGATTATTCTCATTGACATCTTAGTTTTTTGTTGTAGTAGTAGTAGTAGTAGTATTATGTACATGTATATTATTATTATCAATAATAATTATCGCACATTATTATTCGTATTACAATATTATTTTCAATTATTGTTATTATATTTAAACAACAGCAACAATCATTTGTACGCATCTTCTTCTTTTGACCATATCTAATTGCTTATTGCCATTTTGTAGATACATATAACAATGAATTTCTTTAAACATGTTTATGAAATTTTGCTCTGCGTCATTGTCAATTATTAGCCATTATTCCTTATTATACGAGTAAGTAACTAAGTTTACAATCAGTTTACAATTTTATGAAAGAAATTAATATGACTAATATGGCAGTAAAGTAATTTATTTAGAGCGTAATTTATTTCAACGGTTTGCTGGCACGTTTTCAAAGGCTGTGTGTCAAGTAGCGTCGTCTTATTGGAACCAAAATATCACTGAGATAACGGGTTTCAATTTCAGGTGTCAAATATGGCGGTATAATGGGCGCCATTCACAGTTTTGTTCATGTCGGGCCATATTTCTGAAGAAATGTGGAAATATGGTAGGATGCCGGAGCTCAGTGGTTAGTGTGTTGGCCTTCTAATTTGTAAGTCGTGGGTTCAATCCCCGGCTGAAGCAAATTTAATATCGAAAAAATGTTTCTTTCGAATGGTACCCACCTGTCGACAAGCAATTGGCAATTCTTCCGGCAGTAACAATTTGCCATGAAAAAGCTTCTAAAAAGCTCTGCCGTTCGGAATCGGCTAAAATAAGTAGGTCCCTTCGAATACTCTCCAAAATTTAATACGCACAACAGCAATGGAAGAAAAGCTCGGCCAAAGAACCCTTCGGGGCTTTAAGTGCCACATATATATTTTTTTTTTTAATGTGGAAATATGGACCGATAAAAACTATCATTTTGTCTTAATGTAATGGCAGTTCTTGAACCTTTTCAGGTTGCTGCTCAGCTCAACTATCGTCATTAAGCCAAAAATGAACCTCATCGCTGGACAAAATTTTTAGCACAAAGACTAAAACAGTGACGATTCCGGAAGTCGGCCGGCTTTAATTCTTGCATGAATTGAATTTTGAATGCCGGGTCATATTTCTGAAGAAATGTGGAAATATGGACCGATGATTCCAGCAGTTTATAAACCAAACTATTCTTTTGTCTCGATGTAATGGAAGCTTTTGAACCTCCACAGGTTGCTCCTCAGCTCACCTACCGCCATTAAGCCAAAAATGAACCTCATCGCTGAACAAAATTTTATGCACAAAGACTAAAATAGTGATAATTCCAGAGATCGGTCGGCTATAATTATTGCATGCTTTTAAACCAAGAATCTTACGTAAAATACGTCGACTTCTTGCATGCGACTAGGCAAGCTGTTGGGAACACCAGCTGATTCATTTTGATCACGATTCTCGTGTACACTCATGCTGGATGTGGTCTATTTGGTCTCGTATTATTCAATAATAAAAATTGAGTTTCTAATTTGTCGATGGTATAACGAATTGTGCTTTTGGAAAGTAGATTATGTAGGCCATAAATTGCTGTAGAACGTAGATTTCCGTAATTAAATTAAATAATTAATATGTGGCACTTATAAACCCTGAAGGATCCTTTGGTCGAGCTCCTCTTCCATGTGTGCGCGTTAATTTTTGTACAATATTAGAAGGGACTTACTTGTTTTAGCCGGGTCCGAACGGCAGAACTCTTGCGACATCACTTTTTCTCAGCTTTGTCACAGAGTTCTTTTAGAAGCTTTTCCATGGCAAATTATTACTGATGGAAGAATTGCGAATTACTTGCAGACAGGTGGGTAAAGTTCGAAAGAAAAATTTTTTCGATAATAAATTTATTATGCTTCAGCCGGGGATTGAATCCACGATCTAGAGATCAGACGGCCAATACACTAACCACTGAGCTACGGCACCCAACAGATTTCCATAATACAGCTGTATAATTTCTACACTCTGTACCGAGCTAAGTCCTTCCATGAAGAAATTTCAAGTAATACTAAACAGTAAAGTGACAGTTGAGAGTTAGACAGTTTGACAGCTTGATCTGTCACAAAAAATCCCTTTGGGTAAAAGTAGCTTTAAATACATTCTCTATTCTACTAAATAAGTAGAGTTTTTTCGTGTTCTTTATCAGAACTATTGGTGTGTAATATATATTTTATTACTGTCTAATTCTAGGTGCCTTAAAAACCAGGGACTAAACTTGGGGATTATTTCAAAAATCATTTTCAAATATTTTTATTTCTATTTTTGGATAGAAGAACAAATAAAACTTGAGAATAATTTCCATTTCTATGCAAAAGGAAATAAATCGGAAAAAAATTATTCAATTTTGATTTTTGGCAATTGCTTTATAATGTTGTTGTTGTTGTTCCCGTACGAAGCATTTCCATATTCTGATGATTTGAAAATGGAACTTAGTCGACCACGTGGTCGAGAGCTTAAGGGACATAAGTTAGGTTAGGTTATGTGGCTGCCCTCTCTCTGAAAGGACACACTTAGGCTAGAAGGGCCCATTGTGATATCACCGAGCTTCTCTTCCAATACTGTTGTATTGGGGACATCATTAGAAGGGACCTACTTGTTTATGAGCCGGTTCCGAACGGCAGAACCCATGTGACATCATTTTAACTTAGTTTTGTCACAGAGCTCTTTTAAGAAGCATTTTATTGAAGCATTTTTACTGCCGGGAAAATTGCCAATTCTTGCCGGCAGGTGGGTATCGTTCGAAAGAAAAATCTTCGATATTAAATTTTATCAGAAGGCCAACAGGCCAACGCACTAACCACTGAACTACGTCACACACACCCAGGGACATAGACCCGTCCATTCTTGAGAAGCCTTTATAATCTTTATAATGATTATGGTCGCTTGAAAAACAATTGAAAATATAAAGAAAAAAAATTTTTTTATTACAATTGAACTTCTATTGTTGCCATTTGGACGAAAACATATACACATTGTAAAACTCAAAAGTTATTAGTAAATATTTCTGAAAGATGACAATTTGTAATTAATTTTACTTTTTGTCATATCTTATCTTTTACTCTTGTTGCTGGGTGGAAAAAGTGTGACTAATCTAAGTAAATTATTTCTTTTTTATGATTTTCATATTTAAGAAAAAAATGTTTCTTGACGAAATTGGTGAAGCAATTACTACATAGATTTATAAGTAATAGTACCCAGTGGAAAATTGCCATCAATATCTATAATATTTCTATAGGACATTGTGATGCTAAAACTAATTATGGTATGTTCATATACGCTGTGCCAAAAAAATTCTTGGTTTTCCAGACATACATAGGTAATGTAATCTATTTTTCATTCAATTTATTTCTGGAATTTAATCCTTGACAAATAATAGCAAATAGGCACCACAAACTATACTTAATTGAAGAATTTTTCATTTGATTCTGGTTGGTAATTACCATAAACCACTTTTCTACAGGGATGATAATATTTTTATGGTGGAACTTTTATGAAGCATTAAAGTCTAAATGAGTCCAGACACTATTTGAATGAAATATTTAGTGTCACGAAATTTTTGTAAATTACTTTAAAATGCTTATAAGTTATAGAAATGCATGCATATACATTTGTATGAATTTAGGAATTTTTTTGCAATGAAATGTACTCGTACATTTAATATTTTCTTTTCTTTGTTTTTACTTTTCTTTTCAGGGTATGTAAATAATATGACCATGATTGCAGTATTTCCATTGGCATTGAGTACAACTACCTAACATACCTAATGTGAATTTCTGAAAGTAGTGAAAGTAAGTTCATATGCATGTGCACTCGTCGCCGTCGTTGTCGTCGTCCATACAATGCGATGCAAAAAGTGAATGGTTTGTTTTTTCTCAAAACCATATGAATTAAATAATTTTTATTTAAATTTAATTTCTTTTTTTCTTGTATTAAAAATATAAGTGCGAAAATAGTCTGTAGCAATGATAGTAATAATAGCATCATTAAGTCTGTTGGAACTTTAAAATTAGCAAAAAAAAAAAAAAACAAATATTGGAAGGCTTAACTTCGGTAATACCAAAGCATGAATACTCTCAGCTATGACAGATAGACAGACATACATTTGAAAAATAAAATACTTTGTGCTTGAGGTAGACATAGTTTTCATCGGATAGCGCTCATACTAGAATATACATACTCATATGTACACAATGCACTGTACTATCACCAAAGAGGTATAATCTTTGTCTGCCAAGAGCTTGACATTCACAGAGAATGTGCTCCGAGCTTTCGATGTCTAAGTTGCAGAATCTGCAGACATCAGTGTCAGATAGATCTAACTTCTTTAAGTGGCCTCTGAAATAACCACAAAGAATACGTAGATCATCTCTACCAAACGTAAGTATCTTTTTAGATATCCCTTTATGGGTGATTAGAAATTGTTTTGCTTAACGCTGCCCTTCACTATTGAGCCAGTGTTGAGTTCTGTAAGTTTCTTTTCCTCCCATTTCCTGATAACCTCCTTGGCGTGAAATCTAGCCGAACCATAGAAGGGTTCAGGGCCGATCAGGCTTTTCAGCGCCCATTTTGGTTAGTTTATCAGCTATTTTGTTCCCCTCGTGTCCTTCATGGCCAGGTATCCACTTTAATACTACAGTATTTAGGTTTCCTAGCTCATTTAGAAGGCTGAGACATTCATCTACTAATTTAGAGGTGATTGTGAAAGATTGAAGAGCTTTTAAAGCTACTTGGCTATCTGATAATAAATAAATGTGGGGTCCTTGCATCTTACTTCCGCTTGGAAAATTGTTAGGTAGAAACCCATTGGGATTGATCGCCTGAATTTGGGTCCATAAATTCCCGCCCCTGGTCCACCATCTAAGAGCTTCGGTCCGTCCGTGTACCAGACTTGTGAGCCTTGCTTGAAGGTGATTGAATCTTTCCTCCATGCTTCTCTTTCGCTTATAACGATTTCGAAGTGTCGGAAGTATGATATTTTTGAAGCCAAAATGGGGCTATTGGCAAAGTTTTCTAGAACCTTTAAGCGCTCGGTTAGATCTTCACTTTTGTATTTGGAGATACCTTGCAGCCTTAAGGCTGAGAGGCAGGAAGTGGAAGGATATTAAGAAGTACTACCATAGCGTCGGTGGGACATGTTTGCATTGCCCCCGATGATAAAAATAATGGTATGTGTCGAGCTTCAGTTCGGAAAGTACAGTCTAGTTGCTGTTGTTGTTGTAGCGGCAAGCTTTGTTTTGTTTCCGTACAAAGTATTTTCGTATTCTGATGAGTTGAATGAACCTTGATCGACCACGTGGTCGAGTGCTTCTGGTACCTAGACCCGTCCATTCTTGGGAAGGTAGGCGTCGTTTTCTTCAGATTCCGCCCATTTTCGAACCCATTCCTTCATTAGCTAATGTAATCGGATGTAAATAGTTTCAGCTTTATAACTTTATATTTTTGTGGGCCAAATGTGAATATATACTGACGGGAGCAAATTTTGTATGGAAGGTAGGAGTGGTCTTTAACCAATCCAGCCTATTTTTGAGCATGTCTTTTAATTAGTAAATAAAACATAATGTACCGAGTTTCAGCTTGATAACTTTATATTTTCGCGCACAATGTGTTCGAGTATTTTTTGGTACGTTTTGTATGAAGGCTCCATTGATGAGTGAAGATCACCGGTAAGCATGTTAAGGAGAAATATTGCGGAAAAGTGATGGGGCCGTCCTTACGTTTCATTCCTCTAAAGGCATCTCTGGGGATATTTGCCGATCTTCCGGTAGTTTTAGGTTCACTTTATAGGGGAGCACCTCTGAAATGTAGAGATAATGAGTAAGTATGCTCGGAGGGAATGTTAAGGAAAAGAAATGAAAGGGGTCTGTAATATATTTTACACTGGGAGGCTGGGAGTAAAGGGGCAAATTACAATATCTAAGCACGCCCACATTTATTTTTCCTCCACCACTTTATTTATAGGATTCAATCAACGAGATCAAAGAGAAGAAGGAGATATTATTCTCCCAAATTGGTAAATTTTTGCTAGTTGGAGAGAAAATCTAAAGTTAAGCATTGCCACTTCTCACAATAATGCGTTCAGAAAACTTTTTCTTGCAACATCTACAATGTATCGCCCCATATTCGGTATGTTACAAAGTTTTATTCATAGCATATGTCGTCCATATCCATATCGTGCAATTCAAGCAAAGAAAAAGTCAATTATCATAGCTCGATATCGTCCGTCGTCGATGGTTAGCGTCTGGATACGTTCGTTTCGAATGCTGTGTGACTTAATAAAATTGTCTTTATTGTCGGGGGACGCCGATTTTTGTCACCTTCGAGCTTTAGTTATTCCATTTTTGTTTTCATAAAATTGCCAGATCGAATTTTCGGCAATAATGCTGAAAGCTTGACAAAGGTTCTTGGGGACTCCCTGGTGCCAAGTTTTATTTCATTTATTCTTGACGATGTTTTTTTCCCAGGAAATTCCAGGGCCTTTGCTGATCTAATTGATCTTTGGAGGTGACCACTCTTGGCAATTTTCTCAATTTTCATATGGAGCTTATAATTTTTTGAGGTATTTTTTGGGTTAATAGCAGCTGCAAACTATTGCCATAAGATTTAAATAAGTAAACAAGTTGTGCCAACCACTTACTCTCGTATCACGTGTGGTGTTTGTGCATTTTTGTTGCTAGCTTTGCGTTTTCTTTATTTTTTCTTGTATGAATAAAGACTTTTAAAAACAACAACAATAGCCACTACTACTAAAAACCATATACCCCATATAAGTATGCTTATGTATGTGTCAACCGATGTTCATACTACCCAAGGCTCTTTTGAAGTTATGCCTCCAACAATTGGGAGGCAACTAGGCAGGCCGACCAACAAGCATTGCCAGGCATGCACGCATGCATACTTGTCTAAAATGTTGAATATGAATTGCAAATGCATGCAATCCAAATGCACAAAAGAGCTGAAGGAGGAGGAAAAGGAAGAACGCGAAGAAAAATGAACATTACTCCATGTACCTTCTAGTATGTATGTTTCGTTACGCCTTAAGGGGCAGAGAACACGTGTGTACCTACATCGAATAATGGTGGCATGTGAGAAATGATATCCGTTAAACCTTATTTTAACTCTTCTTCTTCTCCTTCTATTTGCTACTATGTTGTTGCTTGTTGCTCACTAATGCAGTTGCCCATTTTTACAGTTGCTCGTGGTACAGAGATGTTGTTGGTAACATAATCTTATGAAAAGTTACACCACTCTTGGCTGCATTTTTGTTTTGTGTTCTCCTACTTTAAAAGTTTGTTTTTGTTTCTTTTAGCCTTTGTATGAGATTTCGCCTAGAAACCTTCCATTTAAAAGTTGCCTTAATGGATTACGTACTAGTTCTGCGTAAAGGCAGTGGTCGGAAGAGGGAAGTTGAGAGTTTTGAATATAAAATTTTTTTTAACAAATTACAAGCATTTGTGGTTTTGTACGAGAGCGGACAATGAAAGAATAGTTTTTATTTCAGTTTCTATAAAAAAAAATCAAAGAAATTACTAGCAGCACAATGGCTGTAAGGAAACTTTTAGCTGAGCTTCTCTTTAGTGGCTATGCAATGAACAGTATTGGGAAGGCCGAACATATATTAGCCGATTCCGGAAGACAGAATTCTTGTGAGACAGCTATTTTCTGACCTGTACCAAGGAGCTCTTTCAGGAAGCCTATTCATGAACAACCTTTTCCATTTTTCCCTTTGATGACAGATTGGCAGATGTCGTTTGTAAAATCAAAATGTTGTTTTTCTGAAAGGGTAGAGGTAGAGTTTGAGGGCAGACCTTAAGTGCTCAGTCAATAAATAACTGTGCTAAAGCTCTGAAGCGAAAGAACTAGAAGGACATTTTTAGGAAGATATAGTTTTTATTATTTTTACTTGAGGTCCTTAGCTTTCTCGATGGATTTATGAAGTTCCGATAGGGGAAGAGCATCCAACAATCTCAGTCTTATTCTCGCTAAAGTTCGCCGCTGGTGGAGATCTGTGATCACATCAACAGTGATTATATGATGTCCAGCATTGTTATGCCCTCCGGTCAGTCACATAGAATCCTTTCTGATCTTTGTAGGAGAAATTTCTCTAATCTCGGATAGCGGAAGAACACCCAACAATCTCAGTCTTCTTCTCGCAAAAGTTAGCCGCTGGCAGAGGTCTGTGATGGCATCAAGAGTGGCTTTGTAGGAGAAATTTCTTTAATCTCCTGTCTATTGTGCCGATTTGCATTATTCGAGTACAGACCACCTCTTTTTATAGCTGGAACAACAAAGTCCCAGGAATTCCGCTGAGCTGACGTCGAAAATTGGTGTAAAAAAGGTTAGGTTAGGTTATACTGGATGATCCCACGAAAAGGTAGGTCATACACAGACCCTCATGGACTTCGTTTAACAAATCTAAATAGTGTCCAGTTCGCAGTTTCAGTCAAATGGGGAGGTGACCAACAAGGTAGCTGCCAAAAGAGGTTGAAAATTTCGAAACATTTCATAAAAAATACTCGAATTTTTGAAGAAACTTTGCCGAGTATTTTTATGAGTGTTAAATTTAGACTTTATTGGAAGAAATCTATTTATATTAGGGAATTTACAATGGCAAATCTTAGTGACTCTTGCCTTCATGCGCAAAAGGCCAATGCTCTAACCACTGAACTGCGGCACCCGCATCATATTTTCACCATGTAATTTATTGTTAATGTTGAGGCTTAACACATCTTTCGATATCTACCCTCGTATGCATTTTCATTTGCCAATATTCATGTGTGCTCATGTTTCATAAATACATCTTTTGATTTGTGTATTGAATTGCAGTGCTGTTGTGGCAGCATCCGCAGCAATATTATGATCAGTAGCATTGGTGTTATGCATGATTGAATATTGGAAATTTTTGTAACATATGGTATGTTATTGGTGCCTTAGTTGTTGTTGTTGTTGTTGTTGCGATTGTCGGTGATTGAAAAAGAAGCCACTCAAATTTTCGCATTATATTATTGATCGTATTAAGATCGTATTAAGCATATGTGTGTGGCTGATCTGAGATGATCGTCATAGAAGAAAATCAATAGTACTATGTGATGTAGCTATTAGGTTTCACCTAAAATCTTTCACTCCCCCTCTCCCCGTCATTTACACTTTAATTACTATCAAATTGGAATAGCCACGATCACTTATAAAGCTGATCATAGTCGTGTCATCGGATAGGCGATTAACACGACACATATGCCTCTCTCTTTTTCACATTGCTAACTACATATTAGGTACTATCAAGTAAAAATAATCATCAATTGATGTATCAAATGTTCTTCGATCATTTCTCTATGATACGATCACATTCATATCGTACGTAAGTCGTCTCCATTGCTACATGATTGTGATGAAAGTTTTTCAGTAACTAATAAATGTATATGATTGTAGGGGGTGTTGGCATTAATTTGAAGTCATAGAATGTCCATTGCCCTATATAAGACTTTTCACTTGCAATTACCATTAATCTTCCAGATTTATCAACACTGAATATCATAGGATAAATTGATCTTGATCAGTTTCCCAATTTATCAAAAGTTTCAGACGGATTCTTATAGAATAGTCTTTAATTCTGCGTTTTCAAATTTATTCGGCATTCTCTGTGTTCCGAGTTAAGGTTAGAAGCTGAAATTTGATTATCAAAAAAAAAATGATTACGATTATTTTAATTATAATAACACTGATTATGATTAAAGTGTAATCCTACTGTAGACAATATGTAGACAATTATTTTTATAGCACTAAAAACTGATTACGTTCGTAAGTAATCGATTGCAAAAATATTTTATTATAATCATAAGTAATTGATCGCAATATAAATCGATTAACTAACATATTTGATCATAATCAATTGCTGATCGCGCATAGCCTAATTGTAAGGGAAAATAATAATTACGATGCCTGAATATTTAATTTATAACTACTTTATTGTAATAATAATCAATTATCTCGAAGATCTGATTAAAATGCCATATTTTCAGATTGTGATTACCGTAATCATAATAAAAACTTTCCATTACGATACCAGAACACGTAATTCAAAAGTAATTGATTGCAATAATAATTTAATTCTTATGTTTAATCAAAATCCACTTTTCCTGATTACGATTAAGATCCAATATAACATTTTTTAAATTTGTAATCATATTATTCTGACTAAGTTTAAAGTAATTGTAATTGTACATAGTTTTTATTACCACAAAAAATATCGATTACAATACGAGAACACGTAATTCAGAAGTAATTGATTGCAATACAAATCGATTAATTAACAGATTTAATCACAATCAAAATTATGCTGATTGTGATTGACGTAATTGTAATGAAAAATAACGATTATGATGCCTGAAGTTTTAATTTTAATTACTCTATTGCAATAATAATCTATTATTTCCAAGATTTGATAAAAATGAAATGTTTTCAGATTGTTATTACAGTAATCACAATAAAAACTTTCGATTACGATACCGGAAAACGTAATTCAAAAGTAATGGATTGCAATAATAATTTGGTTGTTATGTTTAATCAAAATCCTATTTTTCTGATTAGGATTAAAGTCCAGTATTACAGATTTGATCATAATCAAAATATGCTGATTGTGATCAGAGTAATTGTAATGAAAAATAACGATTACGAAACGTAATTCAAAAGTAATTGATTGCAATAGTAATCATTGAATTCTCATATTTAATCAAAATCATATTTTTCTGATTACGATTAAAGATCAATATCACAGATTTGATCATAATCAAAAATATGCTGATTGTGATCAACATAATTGTAATGAAAAATATCTATTACGATGCCTGAAGGTTTGATTTTAAATACTTTATTGCAAGAATAATCCATTATCTCAAAGATATGATTAAAGTGAAATGTTTTCAGATTGTAATTACAGTAATCAAAATAAAAAAATGTCGATTAAGATAACGGAAAACGTAATTCAAAAGTAATCGATTTCAATAATAATCATTTAATTCTTATATTTAATCAAAATCATATTTTTCTGATTACGATTAAAGTACAATATCACATTTGTTTTTATTTGTAATCATATTTTTCTGACTAAGATTAAAGTAATTGTAATTGTACATATTTTTTATTATCCCAAAAAATACGAGAAAACGTAATTCAAAAGTAATCGATTTCAATAATAATCATTTAATTCATATATTTAATCAAAATCATATTTTTCTGATTACGATTAAAGTACAATATCACATTTTTTTTTATTTGTAATCATATTTTTCTGACTAAGATTAAAGTAATTGTAATTGTACATATTTATACCCTGCATAATGCAATATGCATGGTATATTGTTTTTATTATCACTAGCATATTTTAACCGTAATCGTTATTTGTTTTTATTATGATTTTTGTATTATTCACAAGCGCAATTTTAGTTTATTATGATTGAAGTAATTGATTGATTCAAAAAAAATAAAAAAAATTAAAAAATAAAATAAATAAATAAAATAATCGATTAATTTTGATGATCGATCTTTAGACGTTGATCTTATGTAATCGTTATTTCTTTAGTGCGATTTTTGTATTAATTACAAGCACAATTTTATTTTAATATGATTGAAGTAATCGCAATTAATTCATAAAAAAAAAATAATATTAATCGATTAATTATGATGATCGATCTTTAGTCGTTGATCTTAACCGTAATCGTTATTTCTTTAGTGCAATTTTTGTATTAAATACCAGCGCAATTTTACTTTATTATGATTAAAGTAATCGCAATTGATTCAAAAAAAAAAATAATCGATTAATTTCGATGATCGATCTTTAGTCGTTGATCTTTGATGACTAAAACTAACTCAATGAGCTCACATTATTAGGTGAGTAATATGAATTCATTTCATTATCTTATCATTTAGCAAATCAATTTTGATTTCATTTCGTGCTATTTTTTAATGAGAAGGAGAAGTGGGTATTGATATCTTGCGATATCTCATAAGTATAAATATTACCGACGGTAGAGTTTTGTGGAAAACATTTAATTGTGGCAAATAATTAAAATCAACAATTTTTATTTTGCAAATGTTCATACAAAAGATAAGATCGTTTGCGTTCATTTCATAGTTTCTAATTACTAAAAATAAGAAGTATTTAATTTACAGTAAATTATATATGAATATTTTATAAGGGAGAGATATTTATTTAAAGAAGTTGAAATGATTCGACATGCATTGCTTTGTAGAAAGATACAGATAGACAGATAGATAACAGCAGCAGCAGCAGCAACAGCAGTACCTCTTCTTTTTAATTAGTGTTGGCATCATGTAAATATTTATTAACTTAATATGAGCAACAACTACATCAACAAGCATATTTATATTCAGAACCAAAAATATTTACTTTAACTAACAAAGTGTTGCTCCATATGTTAGGTACATACTACAATACATTTATGTAGGTACTACTATATGCATTCGTATTGTATACGTGGTATATTCGTTTGTTTGTATTAGTAAAGTTGATGATAATTATAATTATGATGAGATTGCACTTGACATTGTATTTACAAAGCGATACTTGAAATTATTTTTTTTTTTGTTCTTTGTGACTTTTTCTTTATTGGACTATATGCATTATTATAGTGCTATATATAAATATGAGTATTCAGAATATTTATTATTATTTGTGTTTATTTAAATTTGTAGTTAATTAAATTGATTTTTTTTTTTTTTTTTGCATTATCCACTTTATTGTGTCACACAAGGTATGTACATTCTTATTGAATCATTTCAAATTGTGATGAAATATTTAATATAAAATAATTATTATAAATAATTTAAAATAATTACATTAATTAAGTATTCTACTAAAATAAAAATGCACTAAGTTATAGTGAGTTCAGATTATTTTGAAATGACGTTGCTACATGGTTGGCTTTTTCTGCTTGACCGACAAAGCGAGAAAGAGAAAGAGAAAAATAATAAACAGATGTTGTGAACGCATGAGAGTCGAGAGTTAATAAGCACCTGTGTTAGAAATTATTATGATTTTTTTGATTTTTTTTTCTCTTGTGGGCACCGTAGCTTAGTGGTTAGTGCGTTGCCCTTCTGATCCGGAGGCTGTGGGTTTAATTCCGTGACATGATAACTTCCATATATCGAAACGATTTTTCTTTTGATCGATGCAAATGACAATTCTTCCATCAGTAACACTTTGCTTTTCGAAGAGCTCTGTGTACGGGACCGTCTAATATAAGTAGATCCATTCTAATACTGTCCAAAATTGAACACGGGCATCGGTCAGGAATGACATCAATCAGCCGGTGCATGTAGCAGTTCAGATAGGTGCTCCACACAGATCTTAGTTGCGCTAATGTGGCTCCAGCCGACATAACGAGCTGTTGATCACAGTCTGTAATTGGCAGAGGGCGTCCGTCCAGCATGATATGAGCATGCCTTTTGATAGCCGCTTCCACTTTGCAGGTCACTTTGCAGGTGGCTCACATGCCGATCAAAGGAGCGCAGGCTGTTACGGACATTATGTGGGGAAGGAGTCAGCCACATTTAGTGGTTATTAGGATGTAATGGGAGGTGACAAGACAAGAAGAAATTGCTATGAAAGTAGCTCGTTGTGCTTACGCACTTTAAGCATTCTCAAATGCTACAAAGTGTCTTCCTGGTCTATGTGTGACCTCTACGAGGACAGCTATGATAAGCTGATCTAACTCTACATGATCTCTTAGGTTGCGATGCACTTTTAGCAACATTTCTATCATTTCTTTATCATCTCTGAAAATAACGATTAGTCAAACTACAAAATACGCTTCTGTCTCAAACTACAAAATACGCTTCTGTCTCAAACGAAAAACTACACTTCTGTCTCAAACTACAAAATACGCTTCTGTCTCAAACTACAAAATACGCATCTGTCTCTAACTACATAATACGCTTCTGTCTCAAACTACAAAATTTGCTTCTGTCTCAAACTACAAAGTACGATTCTGTCTCAAACTACAAACTACACTTCTGTCTCAAACTACAAAATATGCATCTGTCTCTAACTACATAATACGCTTCTGTCTCAAACTACAAAGTACGATTCTGTCTCAAACTACAAACTACAGTTCTGTCTCAAACTACAAAATACGCTTCTGTCTCAAACTACAAAATACGCTTCTGTGTCAAACTACAAAATACGCTTTTGTCTCGGCGACAATCGCCTTGTTTCAGCAAAATGTTGGCCTGTAAGTCATTATTTCATTTTGGCGAGCAAAGTGAGTGCGGCAGTAATTTACTGAGCAGTTCATACAATTTGTACCGTGACAACATTGTATTTATGTGCTGATGTGTCATCTGGGTGAAACAGTCCATTTTTCTTAAGCAAATGGAGTCGTGTCTCTTTCGATTTCGCCTCGAATACATTCAATAATCCATTATAGTATAATTCCATTCGAATCTAAAACAATGGTATGCATGATCATCACCTGCTGATGTGACCGTAATTGCTTTCTTTGGAGCAGATTCACCCTGAACAATTCATTGTGTTGAGCCTCTAGACGACTAAAACGGAAACGACTTGCTTAAAGAAGTCCAAATACTTATTTATTATTGTTAATCGCTTGTTGCCCAGCGTGAGCAATCATAGCACCCATCGCGCCATGTTAATTTTCATAATTCAAATCGGCGATAAGAGAGAACTTGATTTTCTAGAGAATATCCTTCGCAGAAGAACTTTCCAGATTTAGCACTGCTACTATTATGTAAATCTAGCGGACTTTATTATTATACCCTGCATAATGCAATATGCATGGTATATTCATTTCGGTCAGATGTTTGTGTCCACTTGAAGGAATCTCCGGAGATATAGACATAGATATATATTCGTGATCAGCGTCGATTAAATTTTCGATTTAACGATGTCCGTCCGTCCGTCCGTCCGTCCGTCTGTCTGTCACCTGGCTGGTTCGCACGATAACTTGAGTAAATATTGAGCTATTTCGATGAAATTTGGCATAAGTAATCTATGATCCAAGGGTACGGAGGGGATTGATATTGGGCATGATCGGTCAATAACCACGCCCACACCAAGCATTCAAAGCGACTAACCTCGAAATTTTCAAAATCTTTAACTTACTATAACTCACATAATATACCACTTGGGACAACAATATTTGGCACATAGACTTATATTATACTACTATATAACCTCGCCAAAAGTGGCTGAGCCACGCCTACTTTTTAGCGTAGCTCTCATACAAAGTGTCTGTACTTCTTTAAAATTGAAACAGCTGTAACTTCTACAATCTTCTGTCTAGAATAACCATAATTGACACTTAGATTAACATGGTAGTCGGAAATAATATGGCAAAAAATTAATGTGCCACGCCCACTCCTTTTTGGGTCTCCCATACAAAGTTGCGGAAATTAAACAAAATGTTACCGGTTATAACTTGCAAACTATTCAGCGTAGAATAACGAGATTTAAGCCGTGGATTAGTATTGTACGAGCAATTAGGCTCACAGAAAATGGGCGCACCGCGTCCACTGTTTATCGTAGCCGCCATACAAATTTCAAATTGAAACAGCTGTAACTTCTGCATCTTTCTGTCTAGAACAATCATAATTAACACTTAGGTTAATATGGTAGTCGGAAATAATATGGCGAAAAATCAGCGTACCACGCCCACTTCTTATTGGGGCTCCCATACAAAGTTGAGGAAATTAAACAAAAATGTTAACCACCATAACTTAGAAACTATTCAACGTAGGACACCAAATTAATGTGTAGATTAACGTTGAAAAATTAATTGGATTTACTAGAAAGTGGTAAGCCACGCCCACTTTTATATAGCTCCCATACTAAGCCTCAGAATTATCTTAAAATCCTTTTACTTCGTGAAAGTCAACCATATTTCGGGTGTAAATTAGTAGTATATGCAAAAATTGTTTCTCGAAAAGTGGAAATAAAAGAAAAGTTGGATATTCGAGTAAACTTTTTATATATAAATCTACATATGCAGGGTATAGTTTGGTCGGCCCCAGCCGACTGTAAGGAGATTTTTTTCTTATTTGTTCATCACAACCGATTTTAATTGATTTTGGTCGCTGTGCTTCGCTCACTGGCACCACTTAGAAATTCTAAGCATTGACTTGGTCGTCACATCGGAGGTTGGGTCTTATTCTCCATCGTCATCCTCCAGTGGCTTCCGCATATAACCCCTTGGTGGCTGGAGTCTGTTCTTCCATTCGCTCGACATGACCAAGCCAGCGCTGTCACGGGTATTTTGAAATATTTTAAGTTGTAATAAAAAATGTCGAACTTCTTGTTCGAAAATCAATAATTCCCATGTTTCCCATGCTGTTGGGGTAAACATATAAAAAATTATTGCCGAAATGATAACCTTTTCGAAGTCGATTAAAAATCAATAACGATAATACAAAATTGCACAATCTAATTGTTGTAATTGTAAAACAATTTTTTTTTATCAATTTGCCGCTGCAGTGAGAATTACAACAACAATAAAGCAATAATATTAAAATTCAAATATAATAAAAACAAAAAAATTGAAAAAAATGAATAAATTGATTTATTTTTAATTTGTTGTTGTTGTTCTTATTGCTGTTGACAAATATGTTGACTTTTCAATTGTAGTTGTTGTAGCTGTCGTTGTTGTTGTTGTTGTTGTTATTGCTCTTGTCATTAATAATTATTATATTGCTTGCGATACATACTCGTCGTAAGTACTTTTATTGCTGCTGGCTCTGTTTGATGGTAGGTGTGGAGGGAGGCATGTTAGCATTGTATATTTGTAGTGTGTATTGTGATATTGTTGTTGTTGTTGTTGTTGTTACTTTTATTATTTTAACTACTTCATGTAATTTGTAATGTGATCACTTTAAATCGCATTCTTCAATTTGTACAAGTATGATACTCGTACATGACGGCTCTTGTCTGTTGTTTGTCCTCTTCATTGTCTTGAGTTGTTGTTGTTGTTGTTGTTGTTGTTGTTGTTGACTTTTTTATTCCCATTTATTATTTATCATTATTATTAGATAGAAACGAGTACTCGTCGTATTGTTACAAATAGTTCATTTCTTTCATATCTGTCTCTTTGATATTCAATTACAATGCGTGCGTATGTATAAAATTACAGTATGAACAACAATAATACAATATTTGATATTTTGCAATGGCTTTTCATCTAAAAATATCTATAAAATCATCATTATAAGCAATCATAATAATAATAAGAAAGGCAATAAATACATACTTACGTACGTACGTACGTATGTATGTGATGTGATGTGATGAGAGCAGTAAAAAGAGTTCATATCAAACAAATATAAAACATCATATATTTGACCCAATTTAGATGAAGCCAAAACAATTTATACATACCTACGAGTACATATATAAATGTATGTACATACAACATATGTTGCAATAGCAGTTGAATAGAATAATATTAATAATATAAATTAATTAAAACCACATACACATCGCGTCGTTCAATCACCATCATTTCTTCTCATGTAACACAAACGCATAGTCTCACAATTGTTATAGTAATAACAATAATAATAACTATAAAAATTATAATCATAATATATGCAATATATAATATGAGAAATGTTCGATATGTATTGCGATCATTTTGGAAAAAGAGCAAATTGTTGTATAATAGTCTTGTTCAAAATAGTATTTACCTAGGTCAACAGGAAGATACTTCCAAATAATACGTCAGCCGATATCTGTTGTCATTTTTCCCTTCAAATGCATTCCTAGATTTTGAGTACATTTTCTGATTTTAACCATTGGGTACCATTAGTTAATCTACTGGTGACCAACTGGTGACCTACTGGTGTTTCAGCTGTATTTTGTAAGTAAATTGTTCATGTTTTAACCCATTGATGACTATGATTTAATCTGATTGCCAAAATAACATAAACCATGAAACAATTTTTCACTATTTTTCTAATTTAACACATTAGTGATTACTGGTGATCAAAATAAGTGAAATTTTTCACCTACCTAGTGCCATAAATCTAAAACAATTTTCCATCAATTTTATAATATAACTCATTGGTGACCATGGTTTAACCAATTGATGACCAACACCACATAAACTTATTAGAATTTTCCATCCAACTCATTTTAGCAATACATTTTATGTGCATTGTTTATGTTTTAACCCATTGCTGACTAATATTTACGTTTTAACCGATTGCTGATTAATATTTAACCCATTAGTGATCAATGATAATATAAATTTCACGTAATTTCAAATGTCTTGAAATATTCTCTACAATTTCAAGGCACAAATTTTGACCATTAACTCAAAAATATCCTTTTTTTCTAAATAAGAATTCCTCACAGCACAATGATTTTTTAAAATCATTCTACTTTTGAATGGGCAAACTTATTAATACAAATATTAATACCCTACCCTACCCTACTCTAAAAAAAAACCCAAATTGTCCTCTCTTTTTTTAATATTTGTATTAATACCCTACAAACGAAGAAAAAAGAGAGGACAATTTGGGGTTTTTTTTTAATTATTAGGTACATTTTTCTCGAGAAAATAATACGCAAATATGTTAATACAATTTAGCAATTGTTATCAAATCTTTTGATATTTTTCTATAAAATTTTATGCTCCAAAAATAGAACAAAAACTACCAAAGTTACTATTCAATATATGCCGGATCGACCTCTTTTCTTCTTAGATCCCTTAATTATTCTTCTGGCATATGTGTCGAGAACATAAAAGCCGGTAATTACTTCATTCATGACCCTCAACAGCAGATTTTTTGTGCAATTCTAGTTTAGCCTTGGCCGAGTGTGGGCCGAGAGGTCGTTTATCTTTCTAGCCATTTTTTTTCTCTCTCCTTGTTCACTTTTGGGAGCATAGGGCCTCAACAAGGCTTTTTTATCGTAATAGGTTTTGTACTGTTATTTTTGCGCCGTCCCATGTTGTGTTGACGTCAGCTAGCTCGCGCAATATCGTCCTACTCCAAGTATTTTTTGGCTGACCGCGACCTCTGCTCCCTTGCGGGTTCCAGTCTAGTGCCATTCTTATAATGCTATCTGAAGGTTTTCTTAGCGTGTGACCTATCCATCGCCTCTATCTATTTTTGATTTGCAACAGGACAGGTTCACTTCCGTACAACAATACTGACTTCACACATGAGCTGAACATTAGCAGTTTTGTGCGCCTGGAGATTCGCGAGCTCGCCCACACCGCGAGCTCGCCTGCAGCCGCCCGAACGCCACCCTTGCTTTGTTTAACCTGCAGTTGACATCTTCATTAGTTCCACCGTCTGCCGTAATAATACAACAGAGGTAACAGATGCTTTCAACAAATTCCACCAGGCATCCGTCGACCATTATGTGGTTTACGTTTTTGTGGCTAACTCTCATGACCTTGGTCTTTGCGATGTCAGCGCGACTAAGCTGTCCGCCTTCGCTTGTATATCGATAAGTCGAGGAGGTAGATGTCATTGGCGAAGTCCAAATTTTCTAGGTGCGTGTTAAAACTTCATACGATGCCTCTCCTGTGTAATGTAATTTGGCTCATGACGTAGTCCAGAACGATGGCAAAGAGAAGGGGCGACAGGGGGCAACCTTGTCTTACGCCTGCATTGGTGGAGAATAGGTTGCTGATGGTGGGATGACTCAGAATCAAATTGATCACATCTGCGTGAGTCGGAAATGGAGAGGATCAATACTTGATGTCAGGAACAGACGAGGAGCCGACATAGACCATTCACATCTTGCTAGCCATACTTCTACTTATTGTTAGTTTACAGGAACTCCACTGAGCTCCTTTGCAAGCTTCAAAATTCGATCTGTAATTGTCTGAAACGTCATTTAATCTCGGCACAAATTTGAGATGCATATTATGCTGTCTAACCACGAGATTTATAGCAGTAAATCATGGTTTTTGATGTTAGAATGTGTCATCCCAGTGCTCTTAAGGTCATAAATAGCTATTAGAGGCGATTGAGATTTTGTTTTTTCTGATCATAGAGGGAATTACGCTTTTAGATTTCTGGAGAGCAATCCACCAAACTACGGTAAGTTTATATGTATACCCTAGGACTGGTGTAAATACTACTGCTAAGTAGATACAGTGAAATGGTTATGACCAATAACCTAAATTATATTTTAGTTACGAGTAAAAAATGATATATCATCTTTGGAATTTTTTATTAGCTGAACTTTATTTTTCAATTGGATTTTCGTAATAATTTTTTTTTTTTTTGTGAATTGCTTCACATAATTTTTTTATAAAACACTACGCTGCCCCTTTTCGTTGCATAGCAATGAATATATGGAATTATTTGGAATACCTTTTGCAATTTAAGCTTTTTGCTGTGTATTATATCTACTTTAATGATATGTAATTGTAAGTATTTATGCATTTTTATCGAGTCAAAGAAGTGTCAGTTGGAGCAAAATATACGAGTATTATTATTATTATTTGTTATTGTTTTGTATTCATATTATATTATTGCATATATGAGAAGTATGTAAGTACCACTCGACCGAAGAAGAATGTGAAACTTGAGAAAGTCTTTGTTGGTTTTGTTATCAAAAAATGTCTAATAAAGTGTTTTTACAAACAAACGAATGAGTATAAATAGAATAAGTCGACTTTTTTTTTTTTTTTATTTATTGACATTTTTATATTTACGTACATATTTTTATAATATGAAATAAATGGAGAAATATTTTATTGTACTTATATCGTACATACAATACATATGCTATATGTACCCTCTATACATACTTTTATATACGACAATACAATAAATACTCGATTGGCCGCATTCGTAAGCATTTTTTTAATAGCCAATACATCAATGATGATGACATTTTATTAGACAACATTGATTTTTTATTAACACATTTCTCAGTTTTGTGAGTGTACGATATGATATTGCAATGTTTTATTATTACAAGGGCTGTATGATAAGTACCTAGACTTTGAAAGATCTGATTCTGAAGAGCTTTAATGGAGCATCTCTTCTTCAATATTTTTGTGCATATTAAATTTGGATATTATTGAAAGAGTGTTCTTATATCAGACGACTATTTCCGTATATTAAATTTTTCGGAGATTTTTGGCTAGAGAATTTCCAATCCTAATTTTATTATGCAGCCAGACAGCATAGTATGAGTCCATCTTGATTGATGTTAATTATGCAGAGTGTGTCAATGACTCTTTACTAAATATTATTCTACTCAGATTGACAACGAAAAGTTCTTGTAGAAAATTGAGTTAAAATTGACAGCTGTCATTAGAAAAATGACAGCTGTCATATAATTTATTTAATATGCAAATTGTCATATGTTTCTGAGCCTACATATTTATAATACAGCCTTCGTATTATTATTATTATTACTATTATTATTGCTACTATAATATAGTAAGTAATATAAATTTTTCAAGATTTATTTGAAAATACTTGAATTTTTATTGACATTTTCTACGTCATTTAATTTCGATGTTATGTGCTTTATGTACTCGTATTAATAGATTTAAGTCTATTATGTAGATTTTTTTTCACAAAATAAAAAAAGAAGCCAACATGACATGGCTTAACCTTTATTGTCGTAAAAAATAAATGTGCGTATATTATTATACGATATTTGTATTTTTTTTTTTCAATCTCAAATTGTTGAAAATATTAAAATAAAAAAATAGAAAAAGAAATTATTTATTTGTATATTTTTATTATGCTCGTCAAACGACGCTTATCATAGATAATTTTAATTACTTACTATTTGTTGTTCATCCAGCGGATGAAGTATAGTCAGTAATTAAAATTTTTCAATTTTTATTTCATTTTATTTTTAGATTCATGTTTTATTTTATTTCATTTTTTTTGATTTATTTTATTCAATTTTTTTTTTTTTTTTGGTGATTAATTTTAGAATTTTTGTGTCATCGCATTGCTGCCATTTGTTCAAACTCTTTATTGTATACAAATCTCTAAGTAGCAATACTAAAAAAAAATAATATATACATTAGATTGGGTCACCTCCTCATTTTATTTATATGCATTCAGTGACCTGAGAAAGCTGTCATAAGCCTAGCACTCTTTGAAACGGCCTCTGATGAAAAGTTCTTGAGTTGTAATCTTGCTGAACAAAGGTCAAATCGAACGTGACACATTGTGCGTGACTTCCACTTTCTGTTTGCCAGTTGAAAATTGTGCAGTTAGAATTGTGTTCATAGGAGCACCAAGGTGGATTAATTCACTGCCTTCTCTTACGCTTCGATGTTTCTATGGTCAACCACTAAACTTGATGTGGTTTCTAATTAGCCAGCACGACACCACTTTAATTCCCATGTCCCTTTAGCTTATGTCCGCATAAGGGGAGAAAATTTATAGCGCTCAGTCTGCATTCCATTTGTTTTAAATTCGTTTGTCCATTCCTCTTTGGAAAGTTTAACCCTGAAATCGATGTTAAAACGTCCTTAAGGAATTATGTAGGGCTCATTGGCCGAGCTTCTCTTCTATTATTGTTGTGCGTGTTAAATTTTGGACAGTATTAGAAGGGATCTACTTATTTTAGCCGGTTCCAAACGGCGGAACCCTTGTGACATCACTTTTCCTGAGCTTTGTCACAGAGTTCTTTTAGAAGCTTTTTCATGGTAAGTTGTTACTGTCGGAAGAATTGTCAATTGCTTGCCGACAGGTGGGTACCACTCGACAGAAAAATCTGATGTCATACGGCACATATAATCCTAAAACCATCCATCCGTCCGTATGTGGGTTCTGCCTAACTGCGCTGTTCCAGGTTATATTTTGAATATGAAGAACATCAGTAACGAGATGTAGCATTACGTTTAGCGCTTCCGAAGAACATGTCCCAAGAGACCCTGTGATGTCTCGACACTAGCCGTCCTTTGAACACTGCAGAGTTTTTGAACATTTTTGAAGAAGAATTCTACTGCAGCTCAAAGCCATAGTCCTAGTTATATGGAAATAAATATAATTTTATTTAAAAAATGCCTAATTTCCATTTAATTTGGAATGTAATTTTAAACTCCTGTCGAATTGTTGCTTTGCAGAAAGTTTTAATAATTTTCAAGGGTTTTAGTTAAAAAAATTACTGGGAGTATAGCTTTGAGTTACTGAGTTATATCTAACATCAAAGGTATGATAAAATCCCGATTTGGCTGTTTCTAGAGTCGTGCAAAAAATAAATAATTTTAATTGTGTTTTATAAGCTCTCAAGATAAGGTTTTAATTAAAAGGTGAACACCTCAAATTTCTTTTGTCGATCCTGGATATTTATTTTAATTCATCTACTCACATATCTCGCATATGAGGCGCTAAGTTAAAAGCGAAGCATATAATTTATCGGTAGAAATCCCAACTGTTAATGATATCCTGCACAAGTGGAAGGGTCAATTAATTTTGGTCAAATGTTTTTAATCACTTTCAGGAAGCTTCTAAGATATAGAAAAGTATATACTATAAAAAATAAATAAATATGTGGCACTTAAAGCCCCAAAGGGCTCATTAGAAGGGACCTACTTATTTTAGCCGGTTCCGAACGGCAGAACACTTGCGACATCACTTTTTCTTAGCTTTGTCACAGAGTCCTTTTAGAAGATTTTCCATGGCAAATTGTTACTGTCGGAAGAATTGCCAATTGCTTGCCGACAGGTGGGTACCGTTCGAAAGAAAAATCTTATCGATATTAAATTTGTTATGCATCAGCCGGGGATTGAACCACGACCTACAGATCAGAAGGCGAACACACTAACCACTGAGCTACGGCACCCCTATAGTATATACTATACTATATATTTAAAGATATCCGTCCGTCCGTCCGATATCTGCCATCTGGTCAGTGCATACATTAACTTAAACAAATGAGGCATTTCTATGAATTTTAACATAAATCATCTATTTTCGAAGAGTAACAACTCTAGTAACAACAGGCTTGATCGGTTAAGTGCCACGCCCACAAAAAAACTAACCTCGAAAATTTTAAATATTTCAGTTCATTATAACCCACTTAATATTCTATATATATGACAACAATATTTGACACATAGATTGATGTTGTATTGCGTAATAAAATCACAAGAAATGAGCGAGCCACGCCCACTGTTTAACGTAGCTTCCATACAAAATTACGAATTGTTTGAAAACTGAAAATTGTCGCAAGGTAGTCTTAAGTTTAGGACAATCATATTTGAAATGTAGTTTAATATTGTTGTGGGAACAAGTATCTAGAGAATTTTTTCGGCAACGCCCACTTCTTAATGTTGCTCCCATACTTAGGTTAGGTTAGGTTATTGTGGCTGCCCTCTGTCTGAGAGGACACACTTAGGCCAGAAACGCCCATTGTGATACCACCGAGCTTCTCTCCCAATACTGTTGTGCGTGTTAAATTTGGACAGCATTAGAAGGGACCTACCGAAAGGCAGAACCTTTCTTAACTTAGTTTTGTTACAGAGCTCTTTTAGGAAGCATTTTTGGCAAACTGTTACTGCCGGAAAAATTGCCAATTCTTGTCGGCAGGTGGATACCGTTCGAAAGAAAGATATTTTCGATATTAAATTTTGTTATGTTTCAGCCGGGGATTGAACCCACGAAGCTTCCTTACTTAGTCTCGCAATTTTCTCAAATTTTCGAGAGCCATAACTTATGCAGTCTTTCACTTAGGACAACCGTATTTCAGACGTAGACTAGTATTGTAGGGGCAAATAATTTTGCAAAAATTGGCCGGGCCACGCCCTCTATTTAATGTAGTTTCCAGGTCATTCCATTTTCCATACAAAGTCGTGAAATATTTTTCACTTTGAATCAGCATAATTTACGCAGTCTTCCGTCTAGGGCAACCAATACGTTTACTAGAAATGGACAAACCACGCCCACTATGGAATATAGGTCCAATACATAGTCACTGCTACAATCAGCATCGTTATTTCGATTTCTTTCATCAAAAATGTTTGAAATAAACAATTTTCAGTTACGGCCTAATACTATTCGTAATTCTGCTAGTAAATTAAAGAAATATTTTACAACTCTATATCATCTATTAACTGTTTCGAGTCATTAATAGTCAAAAAGCTCTTGTCTATCAAAATATTTAAACAATTTTCATCTTGTTTTTGTTGTTGTTTTTTTTTCATTTACTTACTATATTTGTAGTAACGTAACGTAACGCAACGTACATACATAAATTCCTATAATAATAATGGGGCGAAAATGAGACCAAATATAAAGAAAAACTATAGTTATTTTAATATATAAAATAGCATAAATGATTGGTACCATAATATACAGAGAGACAGACGGACAGACAAGACAGCATTGTTGAAAATATCCTCATTTTGTTCCGTTCGAAATTCCGAAAACCACTGCTGCCCATATATATTTTTAAATTGTGTGTATCTAACTATATAATAGATATCATATATTTAGTGTGTATTTAGAATGCTTTTTTCTGTTTTTCCTTATTCTTAGGTGTACGATATATCTAGAAATACGTACGTAGTAGAGTAAATGAATATTTTTATTTGTTTGCTGCTTTTATGGCTGTGCGAGGCTATTTTCAGCACAAGATTTTCTGCTTTCAAATATATTTTCTCGTAAATACATACATACGTAAAGGGTGATTTTTGAGCAACTTTTTTTTTGGCAACACTCTTTTTTGGCAGCTCAGCTATTTTTGTGTAACATGTTACTGTCAAACATGTCCAGTTTGGTCTATGCTTTAACCATGAATCGACTTACAAACGAACAACGCTTGCAGATTATTGAATTTTTTATCAAAATTCATGCTCGGTTAAGAAAGTGTATCGTGCACTTCTGCCATTTTATGGTTAGTTTGGGCGACCTTCTGAGGCGGATATTCGGAATCTTGTTACTAAATTTCGGACCGCATACGTAGAGTGCGGACAGTGAAAATATCGCAGCTGTATGTTGTGTTGTTGTTGATGACCATGAATTATCGATTCGGCACCATTCGCAGCAATTGGGCCTCTGTTATTCCACTACGTGGAAAATTTTGCGAAAGGATTTGGGTGTAAAACCTTTTAAACTACAGCTGGTGCAAGAATTGAAGCCACACGACCTACCACAACGACTAACTTTTGGTGAATGGGCGCTGGCAAAGTTGGATGAAGATCCACTTTTTTATCGGAAAATTGTGTTCAGCGACGAAGCTCATTTCTGGTTGAATGGATACGTGAACATTACAAATTGCAGTATTTGGTGTGAAGAGCAACCAGAAACATTGCAATGCATCCCGAAAAATGCACTGTTTGGTGTGGATTATGGGCCGGTGGCGACGACGACGAAGACGACGAAGGCAGGAACGTTACTGTGATGGGCGAACGCTACCGTTCGATGATTTTAAAAGAAGAAAATATATGGCACTTAACGTTCCGAAGGGCTCTTTGGCCGAGCTTCTCTTCCATTACTGTTGTGCGTGTTAAATTTTGGACAGTATTAAAAGGGACCTACTTATTTTAGCCGGTTCCGAACGGCAGAACTCTGACATCATTTTTTCTGAGCTTTGTAACAGAGTTCTTTTAGAAGCTTTTCCATGGCCAATTGCTTGCCGACAGGTGGGTACAGTTCGAAAGGAAAATCTGCGATGATTACAAACTTTTTTTTTGGAAGAGCTAGACTTGGCTGACATGTGATTTCAACAAGACGGTGCCACGTGCCATACAGCACGCGAAACAATGGCCCAATTGAGAGGCGAGTTCGGTAAACACGTGTGGGGCCGATCAAATGGCCGCCTAGATCGTGCGATTTAACGGCTTTAGAATATTTTTTTGTGGCTCTATGTTAAGTTTCGTATCAAAAGCGGCAAGACGCAACGGTTGACGCACTGGAAGCTAATATTGAATAATTTATTCATGAGATACCGGTCGATATGTTGGAGAGAGTATGCCAAAATTAGACCCAGCGTATGAACCATTTGAGGCACAGCTCCGCGGTAAATATTTACATAAAATCATCTTTAAACATTGAATTATATAGATCGTTCTATCGACTTAAATAAAGATTTCATATATTTCTCTAAATTTGATGTGTTTTTTATTTTGTAAATCAAATTCGAAGGCTCTTAAAAAATCACCCTGTACATATAATAGAGAATGAAAAATTGAAATCAAAAGAACATCAGACAAACAAAATGTTTTCATTTTTTTTTTTACGTCTCTAATGCGTTGATGAATTTGATTTTCTGTTTGGTTCTGTTCGTGATGCGCAAAAAAAATAAAAATTAAAAATACAAAAAGCCAAAATAAACATGATGTTTCAATCTTATTTTGATTTCACTTATTTTTGCCTCCATATTGTTGTGTATTGTGTTTCATCATTGTAAATTGATTTTTATTTTGCCTTCGATTATTTGTAAGTATTTTTGGAAAATTGTTTAAAAATTGAAAAATGTTTTTTTTTTACAATCAAATTTTATTGTAAGGGTTTACCTGTACAAGGTGATGTTGTTGTTGTAACAGCATACGGATACGGTGATAATCATACATGTTGAGTCAGTTTTTGTAGCTACCTTAGGATCAGTATTTGTCCAATCCGTCCATCAAAATCATCACTTTGCTCTTCACACCCTGTATGTTTGTATTGAAAATTCCCTTATTTGCATGTTTCATGTTTCATATACTTTTTTGCATTATTCTGCCCATATTCTGATTCTTACTCGCATTCTTGTGCTTTTATACGATTATGATGAGTCGTTTTAGATGTTAATATGCACCTCACTAATGTGTATATATATACATATGTATATAGTCTTATACATAGCATACATATGTATAGGTAGTTGTAGTAATATTAGCAATACCCATTGGCATTTTTAACCTCGTCATCGTCATCATTATCATCATCATCATCAGCATGACTCAGATCAGCAACACATGGCTATAGATGTTGTTGTTGTTATTGTTCTTGTTCTTGTTGGATTTAATGTATTTTTAATGTAAATGAATTTGATTTGATTTTTTACAATGCAATATTTACCTACAGATAATATTGGGTATCTCAGGTTGAGCTCTCATCTGAAATGTTTCTATATATCACACTGTCAAAGAGTCGAGATCATCAATAACTGAGGTTTGATATGAGAAAAATTATGTTCATATATTATTTATCAGAATTACGATCTAAGTCAATCTAAGCCATACCTGTTTGTGTTATTTTTACCTTATGAGTGATGAGTTGCTGAAAACTGATGAGTTCTTGAATGGGTGAAATCGATTGAAAAGGCATCTCATACTAAAGTATGTTGTTGAATATGTATTTTAAAATTATACCCGCCAAAATATAAAGTTATAAAACTAAAATGTAGTATAAGAAGTTGGTTAGATTGTAAAATGGATATATTTATTAGAAAAGTGTCGTTAAAAGTATGTTTTCACACTTTTCGGGCGATAATATAATGTTATCTAACTCAAATGTGGTATTGATCTGATCCCAGATTGTATATACTAGAAAATAGGCAAAATTAGATGAAAACCACTCCTAACTCCCATATAAAAGTATGTTGTTGAATGTGTATTTTTACACTTTGTGCGTGAAAATATAGAGCTCTGGAACTAAAACTTGGTATGTAAAGTTAGTCTTACCAAAAAATTGATATATTAGCAAATATGCGTAATCCATTGAAAACTATCTTCCATACAAAATTTTGTTATTGAATATCTGTTTTCAGACTTGCGCGCGAACAGTTGATCTGAACGGAGAATGGGAACTCAACGCATATTTCCCATACAAAAACCCGTTGTTGAATTTACGCTTTCACACTTCACGCGTGAAAATATAAAGAACACGAGCTGAAACTTGGTACGTGGGGATTGATTTTACTAATTTATAGACATATTCGAAAAAGGGAATAATTTCACCGAAACTGCGCTTACCTCTTAAACAAATTAATGCTTCCGCGTCTATATTTTCACGCTTTGTGTATGAAAATATAAAGTTATCAAGTTGAATTTTGGTCAAGAATTAAAACTAAGTCCTCTCCTCCCATACAAAAGTATCTTTTTGAAAGTGTGTTGTAGATTTTGCGCATGAACATATAAACAAATAGTTTTCATTTTTCAGGTCCACGTCTTAGAGCTATCTGTCAGAGAATGTCTACGTAGGGGCACTCGGGAAACCAACATATGCATTCTTTCAGACAGTCAGGCAGCTCTAAAATCACTAATGAATTTCTCGTTCCAATCTAAGTTGGTCTGGGAATGCTTCGAACTTCTCAATACCTTAGCAAAGAGGAACTCTGTGACTCAAATTTGGGTATCGGGACACGAGTGGCATGTAGGCAATGAAATAGCAGATTCACTGGCTCAAAAGGACGCAGACACTCCTTTCATAGGCCCAGAACCCTTCTGCGGGGTTACTGCAGAGCCCAAACAGGCATGCGGCAGTCAAAAAGATTCATTGACCCTGAACACATTAAGGTAGATGCTATCTTGAACGTCAGCAGAAAAGACATCAAACTCTACACTGAATTATTAACAGGTCATTGTAAATTTAATTATCACATGATGAAAATGGGTGTGGTTAACAATGATCTCTGTCGACTCTGTCTTGAAGAGCAATTGCCCAGCTGTGGCTAGGCGCAGACTAAACTACCTAGGCAACGGATTCGTAGTTTCCAGGGACCTAGTTAAAATCAATCCCACAGCAGTAACAAGATTTATAAATAGTCTTGAGAGCTGCTAGCTAGGGTATAAGGCTGCACAAAAGATCTTCAGGTCGCTGAGCTTCATAGCCTTAATAATAATAATAATAATAATATAAAGAATTGAAGCTTGGCACTTAGACTTCTATAGTTCTTGTTCGATTATAGCAAATTTATTCATAAAACTTAAACATAAAACTGACAATCTTAAAAATATGTGAAAGAAATTTGCTCTCATCACAATGGAACATCTGAAAATTAGTAATTTTCAAGATACGGTCGAAATTCGCCTATAACTCAGTTAATCACCAATATTATATTGTCGGAACGAAAACCACACCACGAGTGATGTATAAATCATGGTATTGGGATCGACGATGCTTGAGATTTTTGTCAGTAACCTCAACCTTTTACAATTATCTCAAAAACGTTCTTTGGAAAATAAATACTTGCAATTGTAAGCCTTAGAAGGGCTTGGACGAGCTATTCTAAAATTGTTTTTACCCATGCTAAATTTGGACAACTTTGAAAGGGTCCGACACATCATTTTTTCTGAAATTTGTCAGAGAGAATGAACGGGTCTACGTCCCGGAAGCACTGGACTACGTGCTCGACCAAAGTCCATTGTTGTTGTTGTAGCAGAAAGAATACGGAAATGCTTTGCTTGTTCCCGTACAAAGCATTTCCGTATTCTGCTGCGTTAAATGGACCTTGGTCGACCACGTGGTCGAGTGCTTCTGGGACGTCGACCGGCCATTCTTGGGAATGCCATTTGGGGGGGGTCCGTTCAACTTATCAGAGTTTGTTCCCATACAAAGCATTTCCGTATTCTGCTGAAATGGACCTGGGTCGACGACATGGTCGAGTGCTTCTGGGATGTCGACCGGCCATTACTGGGAATGCCATTTGGGGGTCCGTTCAACTCATCAGTGTAGGGGAATGCTTTGTACAGGAACAAAGCAAAGCATTTCCGTATTCTTGCTGCTACAACAACAACAACAATAACAACAACAAATTTTCACTGCTTCTTTTTTTTTACTAACGGAAGAATCGCCAATTGCTTGTCGACAAGTGGACACCATTTGAAAGGAAAATTGTCTTGTCACCGGTGACCTTGTATAGATCTAACTGAGTCATTCACCGGTTATTTGATTCTCCATATACCATACCATACTATTTGATACTTAAAATCTCCTTAACCTAGTTATTTTAAAATTTTTATCGCATTTGGATAATATGCGATATTTGTAGCTTCAACTTCAACTCAATCCAAGGTTGGAACCTTTATTGATCTTTGTTCTATTTTTTAGACAAATGACAAATTATCACTTTCATTTATTATTATCGCTTCATTTATTAAGTAATGAATGTTCTCAATTTTTTTGTAAAATTCATTAAAGTCACGATAATGATGATGATGATGATGATGATACATTTTTTAGCGAAACTATTTTTTAATATAGTCGAAATATTATTTTTGTATATATGTATATACAACATATACAGTAAGTGTCTGCAATAAAAAATAAATACAAATTATGCTTTTTAAGAGATAAATAGAAACATAAATTTATTTTTATTACTAATATGGCGCCAACAACATTTTTGCTTTATTTGATATTTTCACGCATTTTAATTTTTATGTTTATGTTTTTGTTGTTATGGCAATTAATCTCAATTGGGACTTAAGTTTTCTTCTTCTTCTTCTTCTTCTTTTTTTTTTTAAGAAATATTAATAATTATACATAGATACATTTACTTTAAATAAAAAATCGAAAAAAGATTATAAACGTACATGCAATTTTTTGAAATATGTGAATTCGTGAGTTTATTGCGTTTCTGGTTTCTTCTATTACAATTCGATGATCAAAATTGTTAAACAACTATTTTAATTGCTTTTAAATTATTTCGTTTAATTAATTTTATCATGCAACATATAATTTATACAATTAAAATGTTTCATATTTATTAATAATGGTGTGACTTTAAATAATTTATAAAAAAAAAAATCATTTCACTTTTACACTGTATTTTAACATTTATATGCATTTGCAAAATAAACATTTTCTGAAAACTAAACTCAGACGCATAAAATCGTCGTTTCAGCTAATATAAATAGGCTCCTTCCGATGCTGTCGAAATTCAATATACGAAAAAGCAGTCTAAGAGATGCTCGGCCAATAGCTTTCGAAACCTCTATTTACAGATATTTTTTATTTTCACTCTTTAAAAACGTGATTTAACCAACTAAACTCAGTTCTATTCTGAGCAATATTAGAATTGATTCTCAATACACAAAATTCAATGCAAATCATTGGGCAACCATCTACAGTCTGCAGTCCAGACTGTGCCTAATCGTGTATTCTGTCGTCCGTTGCCCGAATTATATTTTAGCTGTGATTTTTATAGCGATTGCCTTCTTTTTTCATTTCAACAACAATTTCATGGTGTTCACAGAAAAAAATTCCAATATGATCGCACGCCTAAATGTTGCAATGGAGTCCCTACTCCTTGCGAGTGGAATCTGTATGTATTGTTGTTGTTGTTGTTGTTGTAGCAGCAGCAGGATACGGAAATGCTGTGTTTTGTTCCCGTACAAAGCATTTTCGTATTCTGCTTAGTTAAAAGGACCTTGATCGATTAAGTAATCGAGTGCTCCCGGGACGGAGACCCGTCCATTCTTGGGGAGCATTCGTATGTATTAACTTCTAATGATTTCTGTGTATATATTTACATAGTTTAAGCGTTTATTTTACATTAAAAAAAAAAAATAAATATGTGGCACTAAAGCCCCGAAGGGCTCTTTGGCCGAGCTTCCTACCCATTACTGGTGTGCGTGTTAAATTTTGGACCTTCTTATTTCAGCTGGTTTCGAACAGCAGAAATCTTGCGACATCACTTTTTCTGGCCTTTGTCACAGAGTCCTTTTAGAAGCTTTTTCATGGTTAATTGTAATTGTAAGAAAAATCTTTTCAATATTAAATTTGTTATGCTTCAGCCGGGGATTGAACCACGACCTACAGATCAGAAGGCCAATACACTAACCACTGAGCTACGGCACTCACGTTTATTTTATAACCAATTTTTTTATCCCAAATGATGTGGTGTCTGTAGCTCTTAGAATGAAGTGATTAAGGACTTGTTATATCATCTTTCTCTTCATTTCTTAACACTGAAAGAAGATTTCGATTTGCACATGTGAACTAAAATGTTTATCATTCCAGTTCTTTTGCAACGGTTTCTTCTAGACAACTCTTAGTTTAAATGCCTCTATTGAGTTTTCCTCTACTAACACGTATAACACATCTCTCTGAATATTCTTTGTTAAACGGAAACAGCAGTAGTTTAAAAACTAATTGCATAGGGATCGCCAAACTTAATCTATATTTTATATTTTCTCAACAGAAATTGTGATTTTCGGACTTGAAGATTTTTGTGATGATAAAATTGAAAAAAACAACAATTTTGTTGCATGTAGCATAGAGACAGGGAAATTACTCATTTCCTTACTTATGTGGCGCTTACCACCGAAAATCGATTTAGGCCGAATCTAGCCTTTCCTTCGCTAGCTGGCACCGGTTAGAGATTTTAAGCGTTGATAGGTTTTCCAGTACTTGGTCTTTCCACCGTAGGAGAAATTATTGGGAATCATTTATACAATCAAGGGGCGATTCTAGGCAATTGTGGGGTTATTGGTCGATTTTTAGGTGCTCTTTTCTTAATTTTTTGAAAAGTCTCCATATGAAATCAAGAAGGAAGAAAGCACGTTTAGAAAAACTCTTGGGTAACCAAAATGTTGGTGATCTACCCCCTCCATGAACACCCTGGAAGCGAGTGAAATCAAAAAAATTAAGAAAATTTTGTAGAGAAGACCCACTAAAGGGTTGATATATGTTTAGAAATAATTACTGGAGGTGGGTCATACATTTTATCGCTCGAGCGGTGTTTCTGGGTATTTTGCAATTTTCATCCTTCTTCTGAGTATAGAGGCGAAATGCGATCTGAACGCTTTTTCAGCGACACAACTCAGTTTTCCTTTTCTGGCGTTGAGCTCTTTTCGGTTAGAGTTCCTTTTAGACTCGTTTTTCGTCTCTTCTTATTCCCTTAGTATTAAGCAAGCAATCATACTGAAGTATTCCCTTCTACTTTATTCTTTTCAGAGCTGACATTGGTATCATACCATTTTCGACTTTCGCATATTTTCGCTTCGGGAACGTGCCATATAATCTATCGATCATATCTATGAATACAAATTTTAAGTTTTTACGAAATATGATTAGCAATCAATCAATAATAATCTTGTTCTAATAAGTGGAAAGCTCAAATCAGATTTAATTGATTTCTTTAATTAATTTTTGGTTTTTCACATAAAATTTGTGCTATTTTTTTGTTCTATCTACTTCAGAATTTACTGAACAAAAACAAATAATAACTTGTAATAGTAGCAAAATAAACTAACCGACAGTGGTCGAACTAAAATCCATCCATCGTCACATTCGCTGTCGTATTGATGAACGTAATCAATAGATCATCATTAACATTGATTTTGTTTTCATGGTTTCAATCGATCATCATACTACTAGAAACAATATATAATATATAAAGTACTCGTATATGGGCATTTACTGGATTACGGATGTGACATTTGTACACATAAAATATATGGAGTAAAACAAAGACAAATAGAAGAATGTGTTAGAAATTTTACTACTGGGCATCATTGAATGCTTGAATTTAAGATATTTTCCAAAATATACAGCGTAACGGATGCGACAAAATATGGAAATGATTTTGTCGCGTCCATATCGCTTTAAAATGACATATTTTAATCAACCACTTTCGGGTGTAATTCTTATTTGGTTCAACACAAAAGTCAAAATTTGTAGCACATGTTCCCAGATTTTGTGCGTACAATTGTCGTGTCCATAACCTAGCAAATGCCCATATATTATTCCATTTTCGACTCACAAAATCAAAATATTACCTATACTATATTCCCGTGATGCTTGTGGCTTGTGGCTAACGTGAATGATTGTCATCGAAAATAGCAACAAGAAAATGAAGTTAAAAAAATAAGCCAAGAAAAATAAAAAATGAATCACTTTCGAATATATAGGTATAAACTATTTTTATCGACAAATAAATAAATATTTGTTTAGCTGATTTGAAAAACGTTTCTTCTTAAATTATATCAGCGCCATAATGTGGTATATTCTAAGCGGATATATGTCGTACATACTCGTACCGACTTTGTAGTATAGTACATGCGTTTTCACAAATACATTCACAATTGCCATAAAATAAATATACAAATTTGAATTTTCAATTTTTTGTTTTTATATAGAATTGAAAAATATTTTGTCGAAGTAGGGTTGTATGGCCGCTGTTCGAAGGTGTTTGTCTTTCGGAATAATTGAAATAATACAAATTTCTTTGAAAATGTTTTTTTTTCGAATAGTAAGTACTCGTACTTCACCTACAATCGATTTTACTAGAATATTTAAAAAATGACGTCACACTAGTTACATTGGTCAACACAGTTCTTCTCTCATCGGTCATCAACTTGGTGAATATCATATTTGACTATCGATAGATGGTGCCGTAGCTCAGTGGTTAGTGTGTTCGCCTTCTGATCTGTAGGTCGTGGCTCAATCCCCCCCTCGCTGATGCATAACAAATTTAATATCGATAAGATGTTTCTTTCGAACGGTACCCACCTGTCGGCAAGCAATTGGCAATTCTTCCGACAGTAACAACTTGCCATGAAAAAGCTTTTAAAAGAACTCTGTGACAAAGCTCAGAAAAAGTGATGTCACAAGTGTTCTGCCGTTCGGAACCGGCTAAAATAAGTAGGTCCCTTCTAATACTGTCCAAAATTTAAGACGCACAACAGTAATGGAAGAGAAGCTCGGCGAATGAGCCGTTTGAGGCTTTAAGTGCCACATTTTTTTTTTTTTTTTTTTTTTAGATGACAATCTTTTTATCAGAAGTCTCTGCTAAACTACAGGTGGCTTGTTGGATTACTGAGAAGAAGTGGTGTGAGGGTTACATCGGCACTTGCTGAGAGAATCAGGATGTGCTCTTCGATAATGATCAGTGAGTGTAGGATGAGCTGAATAGCATTGCAAATGAACTGAATCTTATGGCTGATCATATAACATATAACCCAATGAGGGCTCTGCTGGTACATCTACGAGTTCAGAATCAATGTTGGGTTTCAGCTCTGCGGATTCTTTGTGGGTGCCATCAATAAAAGTCTGAACTCGAATCATACACATTCGAAATATTCAGAATTTTTGTGAAAGAATCTGACAGGAGACTAGAAATGGTGTCATGTCAATCTTGCCTCAAAGATGTGGATACCAAGGAGCATTTCCTCAGCCATATCATGGTGGAGATGTTGTGATTATGGGTGAAATTTCTGCTTCTACTCTGCCCGAATTTCTTGGATTCATCAAGAAAACTAAGAAGTTGTTCTTTTCCCTTATCAGTCTCTCTGCCCTTCTAGCACTACCGTTTTAGGGCTTTGCAACAATGGCCTATTAACTTAAGGCCTCAGGTCTATCCTGCCCATCTCTTAATTCTAACTATAGTTCTGATCATATTTGATATGAAAAAAATCTTGTTTTGTTTAAAACAGAGACATCAAGGGTCCCGAGATAAAATAAAATATTTCAATATTCAAAAGAGCTCTACTACTTTGAAGACGATGCTTCACTGTAACTTCGGCTTTACCGCTAGCGGAGGTGCTCATGTTCATGAGGGTTCTATAATAATCAATAGAATATTGTCATAATAGAGTTGATATGGAGCTTTGGAGCTCAGTGATCAATGCTTTGACTATCACTTATTCGATGGCCAACTAAACTTCTTCATAAATGCAAAAACACGTTCTTTCAAATGTTGTACTCAAAGCATACATTTTAGTGTTACAAAGCAAAAAGTTCAAGTTTTTTAGACCAGTGTAATTGCCAGAACAAGAACAGACAAAAAAAAAAACAATTTCTATTTAGGTTTATGTACAATGATAAATCAGCCTATATGTAAATACATACATATATACAGTTTTGTATATGTATGATTCCAAGTACATACACAAATATAAAATTGTTTGTTTTTTCATTTACGTTTTTCGCATTTTAATGCCACCAATTAAGTGTGAAATTCTTACTTTTTTCTTTTTTTTTGGTTAAAATAACATTAAAAATTCATTTTAAATAAAATAAATATTTTTGTACTCGAAAATTTAATGAAGCAGCAAAACATGTGAGTGTAATGGGGAAAAAAAAGAAACCGAAAGAGCAAGCAAATTAAAATAAAACAAATATGAAAATACGTTTAAGAATTATTAATTTCATTTTTAAGTCAATATAGACACCATATTTATAAATATTTAGAATACTTTTTTTATAGCGAAACCCATTCCTTAGGTTTTTTTTGTGCAATAGTATCTTTTATACATTTTTAGGGCGGAGGCAGACGCCGTAGCCTCAGAGGTGATTGATTTACAATCTGTACTTGATCTTGTTGTTGTTGGGAGCAGGAAGTATACGGAAATGCTTTGTTTTGTTTCCGGACAAAGCATTTCCGTATTCTGCTGAGTTGAATGTACCTTGGTCGCGTGCTTCCGGGACGTAGTTACGTCCATTCCTTGGAAGCCAAGACGTTCTGTAGTAACGATCGTCAGTTCGATTCGTCGTTTGACTAATGCAACAGCATTTTTTATGATGTCTACTAAATTTTGATACGTTTCGTGTGAAATATTCTGCCAAGCGGTACGCACTTTCCCCCAAAGATGCTCCAAGTTGCAGCTATTCCTTGCGATTGATATTTTTAGGATGCCGCAGAAATATTCTACAGGGTTTAGATCAGGGGATTACCGGGGCCAATCCAGGACAACAAAATTATGCTCTGACAGCCACTGCTTAGTCATCATTGTCATGCTGGAAGACAATGTCCGAAGCAACTATCTCCAACTTCTCCATGTAACCAAACAGCTCGGATCTCAAAATGTCAATGGACGACGACGCCATCATATTTTCGACAATTCTGTAAATATTTCCGACGCTTTTCGTTATCATACAGCCTTACACTATGATGGAACCACCGCCCAACTTCAATGTTGGTTTAACTTTGTCTCAATTTCGCCAAAACCTATTCTCAATGGGTTTCAGAGGACTGGGCTAAGGTGATATGGTCAGACGAGTTCAAAATAAACCGCCTGGGTTCCGTCGTCCGAGAATGGGTTTACAGGGGAAGCGCTGCAACCTCATCATGTTAATCCAACATTGAAGTTGAAGCATTAAGATATATTTGATTGTGATTAATTTGAGTTTGTATTATTTTAAAAATGGATAGGTGTCGTAGCTCAGCAGTTAGTGATTTGGCCTTTTGATCAGTAGTTCAATCCCCGGCCAGGTTCTGCTGTTCGGGACCGGCTAATATAAGTAGATCTCCTCTAATACTGTCCAAAATTTAACACACAAAACAGAACTGGAAGAGAAGCCCGCCAACATAACTCTCTGGAGCTCATAAGTGCCACATATTTTAAAAAATTATTTAATTTACTTATGTATATTTACGAATATTGAAGAATTTAACAAAATTTTAATATAAATTTTTTTCTCTCATTTTTCTTTGCAGGGTATGTACAATATTCATCCATGATTTAACTTCAAATCAGAAGCTGTCGCTTGTTATTTAACGAAAAAAAATATATATAATCACACTGATTCAGGCTTAAGCCTCAAGCTGAACAATATTTAAAGGTTTTGTACTTCTACATCAGTATATCTATGTTAAAGAAAAGATCTTTAATTCAAAAAGTTCTCGAACTACATTGGTAAGAAATGAATGAAAACCAGAATAACAATATAAGACAATCATAATTCTGGAATCAATGTTTAAGAAGATCAAATTGATAGGTAATTTATATTTACTTTATTATTTTTTACTACTGTAATGACGTCAGCCTACAGATTATGCATAGGATAATTCTTGCTAACAGATGTTACTTTAGGCTGAGTAAGCAATTGAGTAGTCGAGCCCTTTGTCGAAGATCGAAAATCACACTCTACAAGTCCCTGATTATTCCTGTCCTAACATATGGCGCAGAAGCCTGGACAATTTCCACCACGGATGAGATGATGCTTGGAGTTTTCGAGAGAAATGTTCTGCGCAGGATCTTCGGATCTATTTGCGTTGATGACGAGTATCGAATTAGGTACAACGATGAGATGTATGAGCTGTACGCTGACATAGACATAGTCAAGCGAATTAAAATCCAGCGGCTGCGCTGGCTGGGTCATATCGAGCGAATGGAAGAAGACGCTCCAACGAACGCTCGACACCAGCTGGAGGACGCAGAATTAGAGGAAGAGCAAACCTCCGTTGGAAGGTTGGAAGATCAGGTGTTGGATAACCTTGCGGCGCTTGGAATATCCAATTGGTGACAGCACGCGAAGAACAGAGAAGACTGGCGCGCATTATATGTTCGCCCTAAATCGATCATCGGCTGTTATGGCCACATTAGAAGAAGAAGAAGAAGAAGAATTTATATTTCCATTCTTTATGAAAGCTTGGCATCCAAACAATCCAGCAGGCTTTCCATAGGGGTTTCTCAAATGAGACATCAATTTCATATTGTTGTGAATAAAAATAATAATTTTCCAATAGGAAGAATAAGTTACTGGAGGCATGCTTGAACAAGTTGATGCTCATTTAATAATTAACTATTCCCGATACTTTTTATTACTTTTTTTCCTTTTTTTTTTTTTTGTAACTTAATGTATGATTTCTTAATTTCATTTCATATGAAATATTTCACAGTTTTTCATTTTGATGTTTTATTGTTTTTTTTTTCTTTCTTGGTTTGTTCATACTTCTAAGAAATACTAGTTTGAATAAAATACAAACTGTGACACAACATTTAAGTACAAATGCCACGGTTCGGTTTTTTGTGTGTGTGTGTGTGTGTAAATTTTTAATATTTAGTTTTCTCCATTTATGTATTTTAACTAGCTCAGAAAGCGTTACCTACTTGTCATCGTTTTACTTTTTGTTTTTTTTTTTTTTTGCTTGTCATTAGACCATGCCTTTCATTGTTGGCCACAACAAGGTTATTTTTGCCATTATATTTATTGTCATCATTTTGTTTTATATACTCTACTAGTAGTGCTTATTAGCTAGAGTCGATGACAAGTTGCACTTGGTTACTGTTAGATGTAAAAAAAAAAGAGAGACATAGACAGACAGTCAGTCAGACAGACCAACATTAGTCCATTTATTCTTTTATTTTCATGTTGTAATAGTTTTTGTTCTCATTTCATTTTTTGTTTGTTTTTTTTTTTTTCTTTTTATTATTAATATTTCTTGAGCTATAAAAATGTATACATTGATGTATGCTAAATTGGCAGGTGTGCAGAGATGGGTGACAAAAACAATCTAAAAAAAAAAAAAAGGGTCAACACTCATTAAAATATAGTATAAAAACATAATTTGAAGTTTTTTTCCGGTTGTTTTTTTTTTTTGCTATGAATGAAGCAACTTTAAAAATAACCAGTAGCACTTCTGATGAAATATACAATACATGAGCTTAGCCATAATATGTATAGGTCAATATACAAGTCTGCCGGTAGCAGTAATTTCGGCATGCGAGTATTTTCAGCTTTGCAACAAGTTGCCTGATACATGTTGCGAAACGAATCGTACATTCCACATAAAAACATAAGAATTTCAACAATTACACTATACAACAGAAAAAATCGTACGGACGCACTGTTTCCATTAATCTAAATAAATGAAAAAAATGTGGAAATATTTGTTTACTGCGACACTCTTTACAACTTGGACCACATCAATGAGAACAGTGCTAAACATTATCGCTTAACAATGTCACACCCACTGTTAATAGTCGCAAAATACTTGGGTTTGTTTTCGAGAGCCTTATGACGTTCATTCATCAAAATCCACCACGCACAAATTACAAAAGCGCAACAATGTACTGAAGTCTCTTACGGGTCCAGCTTGGGGTAACGATAAGAAGACCCTCTTTGCCACATGCAAATCAATTGGTAGATCGAGCTTGAACTACACCTCCCCAGTATAGATGGCGGCAATTGGTAACACTCAGTTACGGACACTCCAAGCAAGACAACTCCGCGCTGCGAATCGTCACAGGCTGCCATAAGATGACACATGAGGATCATCTCCATCAACAGACTCTTATGCTCAAAGTTCCTGCAGTTCCTGGTAACATACCATCTTCCTGATCATGCTATTCATGGTCCAGCGACAAAGGAGTCACTTTCATATAACATTAGGAAAATGATGCGATCATATGACAAAAACACCAACCAGCACATCACATGCCTTGACCGCACATCTCGACGCTGTTGCGTCTACCATTGAAGAGTACACAAAAAATATTGTCTTGAAGGCCGCCCGACGCCTATTGCTGCCGCTGAAGTGAGTCTTCCTCGGACTACCAGAGCTGCGCTTTCCCAGTTACGATCAGGATAGGGAGTAAGAAGCTCAACTGCTATATGCACAGATCAGTGCCCTCATTGTGACCATGGTACGCATGATAAAAAAAATAAATATGTGACACAGAGCCCCAAAGGTCTCTTTGACCAAGCTTCTCTTCCATTTCTGTTGTGTGTGTTAAATTTTGGACAGTATTAGAAGGGACCTACTTATTTTACCCGGTTCCGAACGGCAGAACTCATACGACATTATTTTTTCTGAGTTTTGTCACAGAATTGTTTTAAAAGCTTTTTCAAGGCAAATTGTTACTGCCGGACGAATTGCCAATTGCTTGCCGACAGGTGGATACCGTTCGAAAGAAAAATCTGTTCGATATTAAAGTTGTGTGGCAGCCTGGGATTGAACCCACGACCTACAGATCAGAAGGCCAACACACTAATCAACACTGAGCTACGGCGCCCACAATAAATCAGCCGTTTATTTACATGGCCAGCAAGGGCCACCACTCACGTTCCTCCTTCCTTGTGGACGCACCCGGTCAAAGCAACCACCTTTATGGACTTGGGCACCGAGATTGACGACCCGAGTACAGAAACCAACAACAATAACATTAACTACAAGAACGGACGGGCTTACGTCTCGCAAGTATTCGACCACGAGGTCGATCAAGGTCCATTCAATACAGCAGAATACGGAAATGCTTTGCACGGGAACAAATCAAAGCCTTTCCGTATTCTTGCAGCTACAACAACACTAACTACACCCATCAATAATCTTTGTGGGATCCGTATGCTGTTGCAACACCAACTATGAAAAAAATGAAAATAGATTACTCTCTCACAACTGTAGGACTTTCACGAGAAAATTTATCTCAGAGTGTTCTTCACCACCATTTTCTCTCAATAAGGCAAATTGTTCTGAGCCGCATGCATTCTTTTTATTGAATCAACTGAATCAAACTCCTTCGCTGATAACACGAAGCTCCAAAATTGCGGTAATGCCGCCATTTTCCCATTGTTTTAATTAATACATCCATGTTGCCAAGTGTTTGGCAATTCGTCTTGTCTTGAGCAGTCTCTTTGAAAGAGACTAATTTATCCATGGATTCCCATCTAATACTATGAATTTAACATCCCCTACAATGTCGGAAATTAAATGATTTCCAGATCTTTTTCTATAATGCTTGCATTGTGTAGAAAAAAATAACAAATTATCACATTCTTGTGAGAAGTTTAAAACGCTCAATGTCTAAGAAGATGACTTTTACTTATTCATATTTTAAAATAACTGCTATGAGAAATGGGATGGTAACTAAATTCGAGTATGTAAAAGAAAACGTATGAAGCCGCATATTCAATCAACTAAAGTCACAAAAGTATGTATATGGTATTGTAAATATTTACAATATTATACTCATATTTACATATGTTCATTGTCAACTCACATTTACGTGGAAAAAGTAACATAAGTAAACTAGTCGAAGAAAAAGAGCTTAACTTTTTTTTTCGTCCATTAAAAACGAAAAGAAAATATTGTCATTTTATGTTGATGGTGATTCTTGTAAAATATTATGTACAAGTGTCGGTATAAAAAGTAAAAATGTAAGAAGAAGATAACCTCAACCTATTGCTCTCCTCTTTGATGATGATGATGATGATGATGCAGCGCTTGGTAACAGGAAAGAGGCGGAGTTTGAATAATGTTAAGTTACAAGTAACTACTTATGTATTTTGTCCTCATCTGTATACAAAGTTTACATATTTTTACATATGCAAGCGTAGTTTTTTTTTATTAGATTTTTCTTATAATGTGACATGTGAATTTTCAAAGATTTCCATGTCGCATGTGACAGAATAATCAACACCGATGGCAAATATTGGGTGTTTGAAAAAGTTCGGTAAGAAATTGTCGTTAGATGGCTTTAAAATGTAACATCTCTGGTCTAGCTTGTTTGAAAGGTGACATTTTAAGCTTCATTTTGTAAAAAGACATTAAAATCGCATTATTCTCTGAAAAATTATCTACATTTAAATGTGAGTAAAAATTCGGAAGAGTATCTTCATATTTTGCTTTTCTGTTATATTTAGAAAAGGTAAGATTACGTCGCAGGCTGCTGAAAAAATTTGTAAAGTTTATGGAGACGATGCTGTAACTAGAAAAACAGCAGCAAAGTGGTTTACTCGTTTTCGATCTGATAATTTTGATGTTAAAGATGCACCTCGCTCTGGTCGGTGAATCACTGGAAAAGTTGATGGAAAAATCATGGAAAAAATTGAGCAAGACCAGCATATAAGCAGCGTGGACGTTGCTAGGGAACTAGACATTCATCATCAAACAGTTATCAATAATTTAAAGAAAGCTGGTTACACATAGAGGCTCGATATTTGGGTGCCACATGAATTAACAGTGGCAAAATTTAATGGATCGAATTTTCATTCACGATTCTCTGCCAAAACGAAACAAAATCGAATCATGATGAAAAGTGGATCACGCACTACAATAAAAAAATAAATAAATAAATATGTGGCACTTAAAGCTCCGAAGGGCTCGTTGGCCGAGCTTCTCTTCCATCACTGTTGTGCGTGTTAAATTTTTGGACAGTATTAGAAGGGCCCTACTTGTTTTAGCCGGTTCCGAACGGCAGAACCCTTGTGATATCACTTTTGCTGAGCTTTGTCACAGAGTTCATTTAGAAACTTTTTCATGGCAATTCGTTACTGCCGGAAAAATTGCCAATTGCTTGCCGACAGGTGGGTACCGTTCGAAAGAAAAATCTTTTCGATATTAAATTTGTTATGCATCAGTCGGGGATTGAAGCATGACCTACAGATCAGAAGATCAACACACTAACCACTGAGCTACGACACCACGCACTACAATAATGTGCGAAAAGATCATGGACGAAGCGGGGTGAAGCTTCGTAAACGATGGCAAAGCCAGGATTGACACCACTAAAGGTAATGCTGTATGTCTCGTGGGATTGGAAGGGAATCGCTCATTATGAGCTTCTACAAACGATTGATTATGACCTCTACTGTCAATAATTAACGAAATTGAAACAAGCAATTCAATTAAAACGGCCAGAATTGAACAACAGAAAAGGTGTTGTGTTCCATCATGACAACGCCAGACCACACACACATCTTTGATGATCCGGCAGAAACTGAGAGAACTTGGAATTTTTGATGCATCCATCATATAGCTCGGACCTTGCACCTTTAGATTATCATTTGTTTTGATCTCTGCCGAACTCTCTTAATGGTGTAAAGTGAAATTCCGTAGAGGCCTGCAAAATGTAGTTGGATCAATCTTTCGATCAGAAAACCCAGAAGTTCTACACAGATGGAATAATGACTTTTACCCAAAAAAGGGCCAAAGGTTATAGATCAAAATGGCACATATTTGTTTTAATAAAACTCGTTTCATATATAAGAATAAAGTGTTTCATTTCTGGTCAAATTTGTAACCGAACTTTTTCGAACACCCAATATGTAAATTAGAAAAGATGAAATTATTCATGAGGCAAGCAATTGATCAAAAAGTATAATAGAAAATAAATTTATGAATGATTTTGAATAAAAATGCCTCACACAACTTTTTTAGGTTTCACACATCCTTTCGATTTACTTTTACAATCATTCACCATCCGTTTAATGTTGGACTCTTTTATAAATACTTTTTTTCCAACCTCAGTTGAGACTAATTGCGAAAAATTTTTATTATACTTTTGATGCAAATGTTGTACTAATTTCGTTCTCATGTAAAGTTAACGCAAAACCATTTTTTGGAATATGAATGCTTTCAGAAATTACAACGTAAGAAAATATAACGTACCTACCTTTTTTTCGACACAGTTCGTAGTATAGTACATGCTTATATACATATGCTAAGTGGCAGCAACTTTATTTGAACACTTTGATTCACTTGTTCGTTAGGTAGTTGGTTCTACTTCATTGCCCATTATATTTTTATTTTATGTTCTTATTCTCACGTATGAGTACACTCTATTAGGGCTGTATGATAAATAACTATACTACATAAGATAGATTTAGAGTTACTGATATGAGTATTTTGTAAATGTAATATTTCAAACGACTACTGTCAAAAAGTTGAGTATTTATTATGAATCTTGTTAAAACTTGACTAGATCATGATGATATTTTTTTGAATGTTTGAATATTTGTTGAATTATTTTTTAAGGGGGGGGGGGGGGGGAGAGGGTGTTGTGCTTGGTTGAAACACAATTATCATGGTATTGATATTTAACTTATTTGACTAGTTTATGTGTTGTCTTGAAGAAAACTCATCCACCAAACCATTTATCCTCCCTTCCAGTTTGAAGCCATCTGTATACCGAATGAACTCCGCTTTCAATGGCAACACTCCTATTCTCTCTTGAGGAAATATGGGTTGATAGTCGTCAATGTTTTGTTAAACAAATAATTAAGGGCCAGTGGCGTAGCCAGGATTTAAGCAAGGGGAATCAGATGAAAAAGTTGTATAAGAAGCAAATTTTAATGATAAAATAAATATCTAAATAATAAATATCTATATATTGTTATTTTTCTTTTTTAACAAATCAATCGGCCAAGGAGGAAATTTCCCCTTGATCATCCCACTGCGGAGGACAGAATATTTGGAAAAATATAGTCAAATTTAGGGTTGTTTAATAATATTTTTTTCGGTTCGTTATGTTACCATTACCATTAAGTGGCGGACGAGCTGGCGAGAGCTGGCTAGTCTTCTCCACTGATGGGCCCTGAGCCTTTCTGCGTTATAAGCTGGGCACCGGCCAAAGCTATAATAGAAAAACATTACCATGACAAATACCTTCAACAATGGACAAATTCGACAGGTCTTCGCCAAGCGAAAGCTCTCATCAGCTTTAATGCAGCTTTTGACAGAATTAGTCTTAGTAGAACAAACCCACGCCTAATAACCGGCTATCTCACAGGACATAACTGATTAAAATACCACCTTCACCAAATTTGGACTATCCTCTGACACGGAGTGTAGACTCTGTCTGGAGGAGGATGAAACATCAATCCACATTTTTTGCGAATGTCCGGCCATGGCCAGACTTCGCCTCAAACACTTTCAGCTGAATTTCCCAACACCAGCTTCAATCATCAAAAGTTCGACAAGATCAATTCTATCCTTCATTAAAAAGGTAGAGGAGATTCTAGTGTCGTAAACGGGCTTGAGTACAAAAGATCTCGTTTGGTCGCAGTGCCCGTAACACTTGTGGTTTTCCCCAGAGGTATCAGCTATATGGCTCATATCCTCTAACAGACCTTGGTCTGGTTTCGCATGGTCCACTTGATGAACAAGGATTATGTGCTTGTTCCAATGTCACGCTCTCTTTTGATTGATTGATTGATGTTACCATTAATATGGACCATCTTCAACACTTGCCTCAACGGCGACGGTTTTTTTTCAGTTCTCTTCATAAGCTTGTTTTTCGATGGGAGTCCAAAGGAGTAAATAAATTCCAAAGGTTTTCAATTGTGTTGCGAATAGTTGTCCAATTTAGTCCAAGAGCTCATTTCTTACTGAACACTGAATTTGAAAATACATTTCACACATTTTATAAATGCTGTTCGGGTATAAACCTTTACTTAATGAAATTTCAAAAAATACTGAATAAAATGGTGGTATGACTTGTCAAAATAACTGTCATAATATCGGAGTTTCTTCCTATTGAAAAATGGGCTAAAAATTACATTATACAAAATTTTGAAATTAAAAAAAAAATATTTTTTTAAACAGTTGCAAGAGGTGGTTGTAAATTTGATTAAGAACAATTTCTTTTAATTTGAAAGTTCATTTTTGTCACCCAGGTTTCTAGTCAAAACGGCCAAATTTTGTATTTTAGTTTTTAATATAACGTCCTTTCTCTACAATTTTAGGTATAGCAACCCTAGGCAAAGTACCCAAATGCGATTAAAGAATCAAAAGACAAAATTTTGTGTGATTTTTTAAGAGCCTTCGGAATTAATAAAAAAAAAAAAAGATAATTTAGAGAAATATAAGAAATCTTTATTTGAGTCGATAGAACGATCTATATAATTCAACGTTTAAATTTGATTTCATGTAAATGTTGACCGCGGCTGCCTCTCAAATGGTTCATATGCCGGGTCCAATTTTGGCATACTCTCTCCAACATATCGACCGGTATCTCACGAATAAATTCTTCAATATTAGCTTCCAGCGCGTAAACCGTGACGTGCTTGTCGCTATAGGCATGAGCCTTATCATAGCCCCACAAAAAATAATCTAAAGGCGTTAAATCACAAGATTCAGGCGGCCAATTGACCGGCTCCAAACGTAAAATAAACTATTCACCGAACTCGCTTCTCAATTGGACCATTGTTTCGCGTGCTGTGTGGCATGTGGCACCGTCTTGTTGAAACCACATGTCAGCCAAGTCCACCTCTTAAATTTTGGGCAAAAAAAAAGTTTGTAATCATACCACGGTACCGTTAGCCATTTACAATAACGTTCCTGCCTTCATCGTCTTCAAAAAAGTACGGTCCAATGATGACACCGGCTCATAATCCACACCAAACAGTACATTTTTCGGGATGCATTGGCAGTTCTTGCAATACTTCTGGCTGCTTTTTACACCAAATACGGCAATTTTGATTGTTCACGTGTTCATTCAACCAGAAATGAGCTTTGTCGCTGAACACAATTTTGCACTTTCTTAACCGATCATGAATTTTGATAATAAAATTCAATAATATGCAAGAGTTGTTCGTTTGTAAGTCTATTCATGGTTAAATTATAGACCAAACTGAACACATTTGACAGTAACATGTTACACGAAACAGCTGAGCTCTAAAACCAATCAGTGTTTCCAAAAAGAAAGTTTTTAAAAAATCACCCTGTATTAGTGTTCCCATATATTTTGATTTCCCCTTTTCAATTGCTACATAATACGAGTATGTTGAAAAATAAAATGAGCTTTCCGAAAAAGTTGATTTCTATTCGAGGCTAGGTATATTTCATACAGCTGTTATACACATTGTTTATGAACAGTACACAGGTACTGTGTGAGTATTTGTGCTACTATAAAAAATACTACATACGTTTCAAAGAAAATTAAACAAAATATAAATAAAAATGAGTAACAGGAATTTTAGTTTGTATTGGTAGCAAATAGCAAAAGTACCTAGTTGTGGTAGTAGCCATAGTAGAAGCAGTAGTAGAAGTAAATAAACATTAAAAATTTTATGAAATTCCCACGCATATTCATCCACATCCTCAACTCGACCAAATGAACCATTCATCCATTCATCTATTCATTCAATCTACTAGCTACGTAAATTCGTATACTTCATATTTACTCGTACCAATTTTACATATGCAATCTATCAGCACCTTCTTAAGAATTGTTGCTGTTGTTGTTGTTGTTTTTCTTCTGAAATTCTATATTTGTTGCTACTATTTTTGATTCATCACAGTCGTTGTTGCCGTCCTCATCTTTTGGCTTCTTTAGCCGTTTCTTCCGATAATGATAATGTTAATGTTATTGTTGTTAATGATGATGATGATGATGATGATGATGATGATGATGCTGATGATGCTGTTGCTGCTGGTGTTGCTTCTGAATTTTATTATATACTTGTTGATGCCTCTCTAGTACTTCCTATTACATTGACTATTTTACTACATTTTGTTGTTGTTGTTATTATTATTATTATTCATTTTCCTATATGTGTGTCTTATTTTATGGTTGAAGTACTTTTCAATTGAATTACTGAATTACTGGTAGGTAGTAATGAAGCCGTATCATTTATTCGATTGGTCTTCATATTTGCTTCTTTTTTGCATATTCCTACTATACGGTATTTATGTGAATGCATTCGTACATATACACATATATATGTGTATGTATATGTGGGCGTACATATTAAATATAATGTTGTAGTGCTTTTCGGTGGAAATATCTTGTATCTACTTACATATATACATATATAGTTGTACTTGTACAACATCTCTATTCATGCATATTATGTATTACGTACTCGTACCTATTTTTCATATCTACAACGTATTGTGTATTTACAAAATTGCTTGTATTGTTCTCAAGAAACAACATAAATATTACTACACTTTGGTAGTAGCGCAAATATAGACGTGAACACACGTCTATATTTGCGGCAGTCACGTTAAGGTGGCCGCCAAATGTATGGGAGGAAAATTTTGAACGCGAATTCTAGGTCTTATAGGCTAGAATTATTCGATTTGACAATAAAAACTACAAAATAAGAAGATTCATTTTAATTCATGAAATTTTAGAGCTCGCTCAACGACCTCTCAAGTTGGAAAACTGTAGTTTACTATCATATTTCGTATTATACGGTCTAGTAAAAACAAAAGAATGATCCAATTTAGGTCAATTATGCACCGTTTTCTTCGATAACTTGTTGCCATTTTGAAGGTAATTTCATAATGCCACTGTCATAGAAACCCTCGTCCCTAATGGCAAAAGAATGGGATAGTCGATTTTCACAAGCTTCTCTTGAGACGAATTTTTCACCAGCAAAATCATTCGCCATAGGTAGGAACAAATAGTAATCACTTGGTGCCAGATCCGGACTTTAAGGTGGATGCATAAGAACCTCCCAACCAAGCTCTCGGAGCTTCTGGCGAGCCACTATCGAGGTGTGTGGCCTGGCCGCTTCTTTCAGACGGTGCAATTGTTGGCAGTGCAGATCTGAATTAAGAGTTTGACCGTGGGGGAGCAACTCATAGTAGATGAACCTTCCTGACCGTCAATTCTAGCTTGGCCACCATTTGCGCCGGTTCACCGCGATTCGGCCACGACCGTTTTCACTTGACGTTGTCGTAAGTGACCCACTTTTCATCATCAGTAACCATCCGCTTCAGAAATGGATCGATTTTGTTTCGATTATCACATGGAAATTCGGTCCATGAGGTTTTTTTGCGTTAACTCGTGTGGCACCCATACATCGAGCTTCTTTTTGTATCCAGCCTTATTTAAATGGTTCCAAACGGTTTTTTGTGCAATGTTTAACTCCTGGGCAATAGAAACAGTGCTTACATGATGCTCAGACTCGACGATTTCCATTATTTTATAGATATTTTCGACAATTGGCCGGAACGGAATCGACGAAACGAAAATTGCACGTGATTGGATAAACACTATTCTTATTTTCAGCCATCTGGCTTGCGTTTTCACCTTTATCGAAGAAAAACTTTGTCCATCTTTGACGCGTGCTCAAACAATACTGAGTCAAGCAATCGCAAAAATTTATTTAGTACGAGATCCTATATTTCTAACAATCACACTTATACAACGCGAGATACAGATTACTAAAGCCATCTATTGGAAAAATAATGGATTTTTACTACACCTGATATATAATCATAAGCTCTTGCCTCTAGACGTGTAAATGGTATAACCGACCCCTATTAATTTTATCTATCCAATGTATATTCCGAAACATGCTTACCTCCTCTATCTCCAACCCGTATATGAGATGCCCTATAAAATTGATATTATTCTGAAATTTGTTCCCTTCTCTAGACCCTTAAGCTCTAAAGTGGTTACATGTATGAGCGCCCCTAGTGATTTTCTCTTCTCAAATTTCTTTTGTTACCTTCTATTTCCATCCCTTAAAGAGGCTCCCAAACAAAATTGACATTTTTATACAATATGTTCTCAGCGTTCCGAATGTAACCCTAGAGGTGTAAGATATACTACGGATCTCCATTCATTTTTTCATAGCAACGTTTTCTCCAAACGTTCTTATCCCCTGTTTCTGTTTCTTACGGAGGCGCCCATAAAAAATAAGCGTAAAAACACCTGATATCCGACAAATAACTATATATCTGCCCAGGAATCGCCTATTAGAAAGTGAAATGTAATTCCGCCTCCCATTAGTTCTACTTCCACAATATTTCTTCTCAGTTTACGTACGTCCTATCTGAACCGTTTAAGGAGATTGCCATACAAAATGAACGAAAAACATATGAGACTTGACAAATAACTCTATAAAGCCCCAGAAATCTCCGATGAAGGGTGAAATGTAATTTCGATCCATATTAGTTTTATCACTTTCATTTTTTTTTTTCCAAAAATATCCTGTATCTGCACCGCTTAGGGGGCTGCCATATAAAATGAAGGCGAAAACAACTGAAAATCAAAAAACAACTGAAACCAAAAAATATGGCTTTCTGGAAATATTTTTTCCCTAACGTAACCCTTTATTTTCATCCTTTAAGGAGGCGCCTGCACAAAATGAATGAAAAATGAAACACCTGAAAATTAAGTTAATGGAACTCTAATAGAGCGTAAACAAGTAAAATAATATTTTTATTCGAAAATGTGAATCAACAATTTATGTTCTTTTGTGTAGTGGCAAAAATTGATGTTTTTGTTATAGTCCCCTATTTTTTGCAAGTCTCTTTTGAGAAAATTATAAGAAAGTATGAAAAGTGGTGCGCCAATAGAGGACCATCACAACATATTGTATGTTCCCATGGCAATCGGGTCTTCGTCCTGAAACTTCGAACATACCCTGGTCTTTCCAGGTCCACGATTGACATCTCAGCACTGCAAATATTTCCACAACAACAACAACAACAAAAACGTGTTGCGCTTAGACGAAGGATATTTGATTAAATATGTATGAACAAAATTGATTTGTCCTTGTTAAATTGCAGACTTTTCAGATATTTGATATAGTTTTTAACCACCGGGGCCGATTTATCATCAAAAACAACTTTCGTCTCGAATTTTCGATGTTTTTTATGATTCATCAACACATTTTGTTATTAACTTTTATCACTTTAGTTCAACAACATCTAAAAACGCTTACGTAATTTTCCATAAGTGTTTTCATAATTTTATAAATTTATTTCAGATTTATTATATATATTTTATATAAAGAAAATTAATAAAATATATGAAATGAATAATGTTATAAACACAAGAAAAAGATTAATTAACAATTTAAAAAGAAACAAAAAAATCTTATAAAACAATTTAAAAGAATATTCTAAATAAAAATAAAAATACAATCATTCTGTGGTAAATTTTTTTCTACCGCAAAATAAAAAAAAAAAGAAATTAAAAATTAAAAAAAATAATAACAGAATAATAAATATTATATTCGCCAATGTCAAGAAATTAATGGCGACAACAATAATAAAAAAATGTTCAAAATATTCAAGTAGCTACAAACGTGCAAATTCGTACAATTCAATTTTTGAAGGAGAAATATATTCACACATACGCTTAATATATTTATTTAATAATAAATATAACATTAACAGTAGCGATAAAAAGACATTGATTTTATGCGTTGCGCTATGGGTGTGAATAAAAATGTAAAGAGTAAAAAAAAAAATAAATTTTATTCGCAGAAAGTCGCAAAAAAAATTATTAAAAAAGAAAAAGAAAAAAATATATAAAAAATGAATACATACGAAGAACTCGTCAATATTGTTTTAAAATATACGTATTATTACGTTTTAGGTTATCTTAATTATCACCATTACCGACCATTATTTACGACTGTGAAAATAGAGTGGTTGTTTGGCTGATTGCAGTGGCTGACCCGCAAATATCGTATTGTGTCACTTAATTAGCATCAAATGACATTTTGATACCAAAGTCCCTGCAAAAACCTCCTAAGATAGATGACAGAGAATCTAGCTAGATCCATTGTGTCGAATTAATGTGGCGTCTTAGGTTATTCGGGCTAGTGTCCGCCAGATTGTCTAGGAAATACTATTGTCACACTGAGGCAATAACATGAAATGGATGAGTGTCTCCTCATCCAAGTTTCCACAGCTTCAGCAGTGAGGGTTAGAAACGGTTCGTAGTTTCTTTGCATGAGTCCCTACGTACAGAGTACATGGCACTATCGATGTAGTGTCTGTTAAAAAGTTCAATGTTTCTAGTTTTGCTTGTGCCAGTGTCTAGTTTTGCCAATTCGAATATGATCCACTAAATGTTGTGAGCTACTTTCATCTTCTGTTTGCCATTTGAAGATGGTGTTTGTAGTTACTTCCTTTGACAGTCACCAGGGCAATGTAGACCTGTACCGTTAAAATTTTGTCCAGAGAAGCACAAAGGAGGACTAGAATGGTGGTATTAGTAGTGAAGACCATAATTTTCGTTTTTCCTACTTGGGGGACTAGGTATTTTCCGCCAAGTGCTTAGCTTAACCAAAGCCCGCTGCATAAATCGCTAATTATGTGAGGGGAACAACCCTGACATTATCATCACCACGTCATTCGCACATGCCCCCGCTTTCACATCTATTTCGTCTGATTTGGAAAGAATGCTATCCGTGAGTAGTAGCCGCAATAATGGTGAGTTAACTCTCCCTTGATTCGTACCTCTACTGACAAGCTTAATTAGAATTGTCCTGTCAAATTGAGACCGACTGACGTGACTTCTTGACATGAGCATGATGACTATCCTTTTTGTAAGATACAGTTTTATATCAATTTTTAACTCTCCCTGGAGGCGTACCTCTTGTCTCTTGACTTCCTTGTCTCCATTATTTTCTGAGATTTCGTACAAAAATGTGTAACCCAAAAAATGGTTGGTGTGGGATTGAGTAAATGATGACAAATCGGGTTTAATGTTAAAAAAACATTAGGAACTTCGCCAAATAAACTCACAGTTTTCTTTGGAGTCACTCTTAGACGGATGAAATAATATATGTATGACTGACACCCATTAATGATTTCTCAACAATATTTTTGTTTTGAAAATGCTTACCCCGTATTTTCATCTCTTAGATGGACTTTCTTACGAAATTCATAAAATTCCGACTCACTGCTTCGAGGGTACCTCTAGAGAGATAAAATATTTGATCGAATCCCATTATTTTTTTTGCAATTTTTCTCTACATTTTTACATCATGTCACCATCCCTTAGAGGAGCTTCCCTACAAAATGAAATTAAAAATTGCTAAAAATCGTCAAATAACCTCATAGTGTTTCAAGAATTGCACTTAGAACGGTAAAATGTATGAACGACCTCAATAACATTTCCGCCTCAACATTTCCCTCAAATATACTTACCCGCTATACCCAACTTTTAGGTGGCCTCCCATATAAAATGAACTATAGAATGACTAAAAAAATAATCGACAAATAATCTCGTGATTTTACAGAAATCGCCTTTAGAGCGGTGAGAATTATGATCGACTCTCAATAATTTTTCCTCTTCAACAATTCCCTCAAATGTACTTACCTCCTACACCCACCTTTTAGGAGGGCTTCCATATAAATTGAACTATAAAATGACTAAAAAAATAATCGACAAATAATCTCGTGATTTTACAGAAATCGCTTTTACAGCGATGAGAAGTATGACCGACCACAAATAATTTTTCCGCCTCAACATTTCCCTCAAATATACTTACCCTCTATATCCACCCTTTAGGAGGGCTTCCATATAAAATGAACTATAGAATAACTAAAAATCGACAAATAATCTAGTGATTTTACTGAAATCGCTTTTAGAGCGGTGAGAAGTATGTATGACCGACTCCCAATAATTTTTCCGCTTCAACAATTCCCTCAAATGTACTTACCTCTTATCTCCACTCTTTAGGGGAGTTCCCATACAAAATCGTTGGTTTCATATAATTGAAAAATACGAAATGGACTTGATCGGGTCCAATCAATCATAGATTTGAACTCAGCGACTCTACTTACATACATATGTATAGAAATGTTTATCTCATCTGCTGGATAATATCTTTTTTCAATGTGGCCAGTATAATTCTTTCCAAATCAATATAAATACTATGCATGCATACATACATACATACATACATATATAAATCCATAAGTGCATATGTATGTAAAATATGTATTTATACATATATACAGTTAGTTAACATATGTATGCATTAATATATATATATATATATATATATATATATATATATATATATATATATATATATATATATATATATATATATATATATATATATATATATGATATTTTATCCATACTTATACCCACATTATATCAGTCAGTCAAGCATATGAACGGACTTTGTATTAACATATCTGAACATTAACACGTCATGTTGTATGCATGGGTGATATATATAATCATACATATACATGTATATAGTATATATGTAGGCATGTGTGTGGTGTGTGTGTGTGAGTGTGTGCAACAATAATTTTGGTTGCTCTTCTCCATGTTTTTTTCATGTGCAACATGCATGCATGCTGAATATGTTTTGTGTACAAAATATTTGTATTGTTGTGATTTGTTTTGTTACAATTTTTGTTGTTTCGCCTTAAATTGACGAAAAAAAAATTTTTTGTTGTGATTCGTTTGTTTCTGGCCTTTTTTTTTTTTTTTTTGCTTTTTTTAGGTTAATCATGACCTTATTTTTGTGCGTTCGCTTGAACGTGTTTCTCTTTTCATTGTGCTCCTTGCTTTTAAGTATGTAAGTTTTTTTTGTTTTTTTTTTTTGTATTATTTTGGACTAGTTCTTTAATTTTTATTAAGTTTGTGGTTAAAATGTTTTGTCTGATATCTTCTGCTGATGATGCTGCTGTTACTATTATTGTTGTTTATTGCATACAATCACACGCATATTCTTGGTGTTGATGTTAAGCTTTGGGAGCAACACTTAAAACTACGACTACCACCAGATATGTAGGACGAATGTAAAAGAAGCAATACTGAAGAGGAAATAAAGAGAAAAAAAAAACAACAATTGAGAATCGGTTATGTCATGTCTTACGCATGCGTGATTTGTTGCTTGTTATTTTGATTGCTGCTTATACATATGGTTTACACATACTATCGATGAGGAGCAGAGCACGATGTCTGCTTGCAATTATTGTTGTTGTTGTTGTTGTTGTTGCAATTACTGTACTACAAGGTTATTTAAAACAATTTTTTTTGTATTAATTTTTTTTTTTTTATAAATTTATATAAATCAAACAATTTGTATCAATTTTCATTGGTGTTTGCCGTTTTTTTTTTTGTATGGGGGCCCAAAATTGTTTCTATATAATTTTATTATTACTGCAATATTATTGGCAAATTATTCTTGTATCGTTTTTTTTTTTCTGTGTATTTTTTATTCTTTTTGTGTGCTTTAATAATGTTGCGAAAAGAATAAAAATTCGACAGAAATACATTTTTTTTTTCTCAAGGCTGACATTAATTTTATGAGATATATGTATGTATATTTTTTTTTTTATATGTATATATATACATAGTATATATATTATACATATGTAAAGTTGAATTAAATATTTTTTCGTTTTTAGTCAAAATTTATTGTCCATACTCAAGTTGAAACATTTGTATATATGCATGTTTATAAGAATGTGTATAGTACGTATGTGTATATAAATATGTCAACTCCTTGTCATCATCAACATGATAATAAATGACTGTAAACATAAAAATTTTTAATGCATTTCAAAAAAAATTAGTATATACCGAGTGCGTTCGTTATGTATTGCAATCTGTAGAGATAATGTAAAGTCAATTAATCAGATTTTGTGCAGTCTCAAAGATGACCCTGTATATAAATGTAAAATTTCATATTACACACTTCTTTCTAACTGTTTTTTTTTAGCGTTCTACATATCTATGATTCTGAAAATGTTGATAATTTTGTGCAATTTCTGCGGAACTTGGAATAAATGCTCATATTCTGATCCTATCACTGAAAGTGTTATCACGTTTATACATCCCAAAGAATAAATGAAATCGCACATCCGATAACAAATGTCCAGAGTCTGCAATAAAGCTGATGTGCTGCCTGTCGAGTTGTTTAAAACCGTAGCTGATGAGTTGTTTGTCTGCATACGCGAGCTCATAATTAGAATATGGTCGGACGAAAATATGTCCGATTATTGGCATCTCACTGTTCCCTGCCCTCCATACAAAAGAAACAAGACCCGACAATTTGTTCAAACCACCGCCGAATAGGTCTTATCGCGCTTCCCAAGAATGAACGGGTCTACGTCTCGGTAACACTCGACCACGTGGGCGATTAAGGTCCATGTAACTCATCAGAATACGAAAATGCTTTGTTCCGGAACAAAACAAAGCATTTCCGTATGCTTACTGCTACAACAATAACATCTTATGGTGCATACTGTGTGATAGATTAAAGCCTATGCTTGCCAATCTGATTAGACATAAGCAGTGTGATTTTAAATCTAATAAATCCACCATAAACTAAATTTTCAAACTATTTCAAATCCGGTAGGAAACATTTGCGTCTTGTGTTCAGTAAATGGTCGGTTGAATCCTAGGAAATCGATCCATTGGTTTACAATAGAATTTTGTTGAGCGATGAAACTCATTTCTTTCTTGTAGATTTGTAACAATCAACCCTGATTAACTCGAAATCTTTAAAATTGCATGTTTTCAATCCATCCATCCATCCATATTCCTAGGTTTCCAGGCTGAAACATAGGGCCACAACGAATTTCTTCCATTCGGGTCTATTTTGTGCCAGTCTCTTCTCTTCATTCCAGCTAAGGCTCATGGTACGGGTTTCCAACTCTAATACTCGTCTCCAGGTGTTCGCTGGTCTTCCTCGTCTACGACTTACTTGCGGGTTCCAGTCAATCGCAGTCCTTGTTAGGTCGCCGCTCTCCCTGCGCAGAACGTGACCTATCCAGCGGCATTTTCTTTTTCGGATCTTCAATTGAAATGGTTTTTGCTAGGTTCTGGCCCATAAGACAGCGTTTGATATAGTATTTGGCCAATATATTTTAAATAGTATGTGAGATTCAAATTCTTATAAACAAAAACAAAAAATGTTGCTGATGTATTGCTAGATACATGTTGCAGGTATTTCAAGCGATTAAAAAATGGAAAAAATCTCCGAAAATATCAAATTTTCTTCAGCAGTAACTTTTATTTAAGATTTAACAACAAATTCACTATAAATTAATTGAGAAAAATATGTAGTTAGATACATGTTGCAAACATTTAAACCTGATCAAAAAATTAAATACGTTTTCGTAATGAAAATCTCATGAATTGAATTTTGTATGAGATTTGACAACAAATATCATATGAAATTGAATATCAGCCAGACTTATTAACTATATAAAAATTCGATTTTTTAGTTGAAACTGAAAATTTGATATACACAAACGTAAACAAATTGCATTCTGTGCGATTTCTGGAGAGGAAAGAATATCAAAAAAGACGCAAAAGGGGCTATTAGAGTACTAAAGATACAAAATGAAGGCATTTAATATAATATTTGATTAAATGCATATTATATGAAATTTTTTGTTGATTTCTTATTGCAAATGAGAAAATAAAAAAAAGGATACCAGCCTCCACAAATGCTAATGTGTTTCATATCACGCACACGCAAATTCATCGACTGCCAGTCGTGAATTCAAGGTCTTTTGACGTTGTTTTTTTTTTTTTTAATTTTCTTGTTGTTTGTTGTTTTATTCGCCACATTTACATTTTCGAAGGTCAAATCCTCGTTTTTGAATTAATGTTGCATATAAATTTGCGCATTTATCATTGTTTATAGGTTAAATATGAGTATGTATATAGCTCTCACTGTGATTATTATTGTGTGGCATACATTATAGTACAGACATTGACGATCAACTTACTCCCACATTATTGTCATAGTATAGTAAGTAGGATAAACATGTTGAAGTATGAACAATGTACTTGTATATTAACAAATGCAACCTACAATAATAATTTGTTTTCTTTTTTATGTTATTTATAGTATATTTTTTATTGAGGCATTTACCCAACAATTAATGATTTAAATTGAATATTTAAAAATACCACACACATATAGGTACTTATATTTGGTGCTATACATATGAGTGACAATTGAAATTTGTGTTGGCCGTAGAGTAGAGTAAGGCGATTTTGGTATATATATATTTGTAGGTACAAAAATATATTTAATAATATTTTATGCCTAAAGTAATTGTTTTCTTTTTTGTTTTTTTTTTTTGTTTTCTTATTGCAGCTGCTTTATTGTTGTATTATCTTTTACACACACACATTAATATGTGCACTCAAGAAAGTTGATGCTGAGGTTAAGGTGAACTACTAGACTGGTATTATTGATGAATGTAAGTACATAAATAGTCTTGATAATGTTTTTATAATAAAAATATGTAAATTTTATTTGGATATAAGCATTTGTTAAAGAAGTTTGTACTTTGGTTTAATAATAATATTACAGCAACATGTTGCCAAGGTTGTATTACTATATTCATTGGAATTTTTTATTATCAAATTGATTTTTAACATAGTTGAGCTCTTAATTGCTTAAGTAATCAATTTGAAAAATTCTTTAAGTATATTATAATATAATATTGAGAAATATAAACGAAATTATTAAGTATAGCACAAGAAATTAGTTAATCATTCAAAGTTATAGGCATACCTTTATTGAATAATTTAATATTTTTCGAATTGATCCAAGTGCTAGTATCAAAGAGAAGAACAAACAAAAATCTGTAGGCGTATAGGTACTATTGTATAATAATTCAATAGCAACATGTTGCCAAGGTTGTATTACTATATTCATTGTTGGATTATTGATTATCGAATTTAATTTAAACATAGTTGCATAGTTGAACCCTTAATAGCTTAACTAATCAATTTTAAAAATACTTTAAGTATATTATAATATTTGTAAGAGAAATATAAACGAAATTATTTAGTATAGTACAATAAATTAGTTAATCATTCAAAGTTATAGGCATACCTTTATTGAGTAATTTAATATTTTTTTAATTGATCCAAGTACTATGTAGTATCAAAAAGAAAAAAAAAAAACAAATCTGTAGGTGTAGGTACTATTGTATAATAATTCAATAGCAACATGTTGCCAAGGTTGTATTACTATATACATTGTTGGATTACTTCTCGTTAAATTTAACTTTATTATAGTTGAACCCTTAATTGCTTAAGTAATCAATTTTAAAAGATCTTTAACATATATTAATAATAATTTCAGAAACAGAAACATAATCTTAACGCATTTGATCTATCTGCTGCTAGTTTTACGTGTAAACATATTCAACAAGGCACAATTAAAGACAAGTATAAATGAATTATAAATCGTAATCGAATGAAAACCAAGCCTAACTCTTATAAAAAAATATGGTTTCAAATGTACCACAGAAAAATGAAGCTAACAAGATGGAACTCAATATTTAAAATTATTTTTTTCGGATGTGGTTTTTCCTATTTTTGAGCACAGAAATGAAGCTTTAGGGCTGTAGCAGTATATAAAAAGGTTTTCAGCAACGATAAATTAGAATAGGCTTAATTTGACAAAATTTACTTCCAGATCCTTAGCAAAACTATGGTTTTTTCATACAATTTTGTATCACACCAATGTATATCTTCATGTTACACATTATTCAGTATTTCTATTGCATGCATCATATACTATTGCGACATATTTCTGTCACTATCAATAATATACCAAGAAAATTGAGTAAATTCAACGTCAGTGACAAAACACAACCAATCAATACTATGGGCACTACCATCAGCAATGTGTTGAATATGTACATTATTAGAGAGCAACAAAAACAAGCAGATGAAAATTTCACTCGACCTTTTTTTTTTTATTATAGTTTTGCTCTAGAAAAAATCACTAAAGCAAACCAAGCTCTTTGCAGATGTGAGTATTGTCGTCATCATGCAATTTGTTGCCGTTGTTGTTGTTGTTGTTGTTGCTACAGTTGTATCTTTGCAATTTTCTTCATTTACGATTACAAATAGTTTAGATATTTGACACATTTATCATAAATTGTAACAATAACAACAATAACATTAGACATTGCTGACGACGATGACGCCTCAAAGTTTTCTTTACGTGAGTGTGTGCTCCAGAAATGTAACAGCAACTATTTATTATTTGTCTTTTTGCTGTTCTTCTTCTTCTTCACCATCACCACCTTGTAGGTATTTACACTGCATCTACAATGAGCATCGGCAACGGTATTGTTGCAGCAGCAAAACAGCAACAACAACGGTATTATTAGTGGGCGTTGGTTATTTGTTCACTGATTCTACTGCTGCTGCTGCTGCTGCTGCTGCTGGCTCATTTGTTTGATTTACTCACGCTCACCTGAAGCTTTATTGTTGCATATGCAGAAAGTTATGGAAAAAGGAAAAAGCAACAAATTTGCCTTGCTAAGGTTGTTGTTGTTATTGTTGCTGTTGATAAAGTAGTTCATCTAATGTCAAATCGTATAAAATTTATTACAATATTTTAAGGAGTCGTCGTATGGTCTTCATACGCATTGTTTCTTATGGTTTTGTGTGTTTGCAGAAGAAAGTTGTTTAATGTTGTTAGCCTGCTGTTGCAGCTGCCAGCTGCCCACACAAACACACACACATGCATATAACCGCAAGCGTGAAGGCAAAAAGGAGACATATTTCAAATGGGTTTTCATTTTTGATGAATGTTAATCTTTATATTCGCTGCAAAGGAGGCAATCAAATAGCATTGATCACAATGGCAACAATGTTGCAGCAACATACCTTACATAAATGTCTCTATACATATATTGTTTTCTTCTTCTTCTTATTTCTCTTGTATTTCTTTGTGATTTACCGATTTAACAAAGTGAATAATCATAATCATCAGAAGGCTTATAAATTATTAAAGCTGCTAATCATAAGTGATCGAACGATAGCTGATAACTGTGGCAATAATGTTTTTTTTTTTTGAGCATTTGTAGAGCATATAGATACTTAGGTGGACGTCAATTGTATGGAAGAATAACTTTTGAAATAGATTCTAGTTTACATAGCCAAGAAAAAGACGACTTATTAAAATTTCATGAAAATTTTCGCCTCTAGAAGGGTTAAATGCATAACTGTCTCCTATTAATTTAATCTCCTCATAATTTTCCTGAAACATACTCACTTGCTTTCTTAAGAAGACTTTCTTACAAAATTTAGTAATTTTCCTTTCAAATTGTTTTTCCGCAGTATAGTTCCCTCTACCGCAATCTCTTGGGAGGGCTCCCTTGCAAAATTTATGTTTTTTATAGAATACGTTCTCCGATAGTGTCCCTAGAGGGTTAAAATATATGACAGATAACGATTCAATAAAATCAGCTCAAAAACATCTAAAAATTGTCAAATAAATCCATTTTTACTCAGGAACAGTCTCTCCTGGAATGAAATGTAATTGTGACCCTTATTAGTTTTACCTCCCCAATATTTTTCCCAATTATACTTACTCCCAACCATACTTACCCTCTATCCATTAAGTCGGCTGTCATGCAAAACGAAAGCAAAAACTAACTGAAAATCGCCAAATAACCACAGAATTGCTCTGGAATCGCTTCTAGAGGCATCAAATATAAGGCGATTTGAATTAATTTTTGATACCTAACATTTCTCTCTAACATATCCACATCCTATCTTCTTTTTTCAGAGTGAGCTCTTAAAAAACAATTTTTATTTTTTTTTAATTGGGTCCCACTGTTTGCAGGATACACAAATGGGGTAATAATATATATTTTAGGAATTAGCCGAATCAGACCACTTATCTGGGTCCCTTTTCGTCCCTCAAATCGTATATTAATTATTTGTTTGGTAGCAGAAATCTTCTACTTCCTTCCTCATAATAACATCGCGCGTTATTTCAAGCATCTCTTTGTGGGGTATGTTCCACATTTCGAGTTCATCAATAAATTGGCGACCCAGTGTGTGCCGCTGTCTTTGCCTCTTTCATGCATAATCTGCAAATGTCAGCATCCTTCCCTTCAACTAGATCCATCTTGCTGAGGTGGTACCTGAAATTGCCACGCCCAGTTATTAATGCAGTCAACTAGCTTAGAGTTAACCGTCCTAGACTGAGAGCCCTCACCGATTCACTGCCCGTTGATAGCCTCAACGAAGATTTTGCCTGTCTACAAGTGCATAAGTTCTACCATCTCAAGAGATAGAGTTTCTTTATCCACTATTCGACCTTCACCGCCCCGTTGTTAACTACTGGTTCCAGTCCATAAAACTCAGCTCCAGATTCTTGTCTAGCCAAGGCGTCTGCAGCTTCATTTTGTTCTACACCAATGTGTCCCTCACATAAGAGTAATCGCATTACTACGAGCACACCCGTTAAGTTTCTGAACACATTCGAGCGCCAGCTTAGAAGATACCGTAGGTTGTTGCTGTCGTCTGACCACCACCTGGTTATCGAATGCCTTACACCTTTCCATCCAGTATATGGTCTAGCGCATCCATCAAACCAAGTATTTCTGCTTGATAGACCGATACGTATCTTCCCAGATTCAGAGTGCATGCCATTCCCAACTCTTTAGAGAAGGTTCCAGCACCCGTCCTGCCATCCATTAATGGCACAAATGGTGGAAAATTACCCATATTCATTTTTGGATCCTCACAATTCTTCCCAACGTACCCCCTACCTCTACAGTATTCATATTTACATCAGAAATAGGACACTTTTTGATGATTCCACATGAGTAACTAGTCAGAGATAAGATCCATATCGTTTACAGGTATGTCACTAAATATGATTTAAGATGATCGGAAGCGGTGGCGGTAATGGTAACATTCACCTAAAATATTGAATATCTTCTCTAATTACATATGCAAATTGTTCCGCTATTCTCGAGTAGAATTTCTTCTTCTTATACAATATCTATATAACATATGGCAAAACCACATTGACATTCCAGATTTGCAAATATATTTTTTTTTTGCATTGATCGTCATCATCCATGAACTTTTGCATAGTGATGATTATGTACATTCTTTTGTTACTACTAATACATATACCTATAGTCGATATGTGTGAGTATGTTTACATATTGTTCTACATGAATGCTCAATAAATACAACAACAATGTAATACAACTATGTGGCCACATGGGCAAAACCAATACGCACCTCTTTTTGGTTCTTTGTTTGTTGGGCTTTGGTTTGTGGTACGTCGTTGTGCCGCTGTGCTGTCAACTTTACAAACTTCCGGTTGACAATATTAATGATGTGGTGTATTTTTTGTTTTTGTTCTCTCTTATTTTTGTATATATTTTTATTTGTATACATTTTATATTATTTATGTTAATGAAATGCCAAAAGAAGATGATTCTTTTTTTTTTCGATTTGTCTTCTTAGTTGCTGCTTATTCTCTTCATTTTTGTTAATACAAATTCTAAGAATATTGTAAAGGTTTTCTTATTAATTCAGTCAAAAGCATAAATAGCAACAGTTTCATTATATCAACAAGAATTATACATTTGTTTTGCTGTTTCAAAGGTTATAAATGAATTAAGCATGTGCTCGTACTTAGTAGGTAGTTTGAGTTGGCAAATTGGAATATTTATGTAAATTTCTTGTAGAAATTATTTTAATTATTAATTTTTTAATACAATGTATACGGTGTGTTTTTATAATACACTGCACTCCAACAATCAAGGGTATATTGAGTTTGTGCTTCCGTTTGTACCAAATCATAACGAGTGACGGCAGAATCACCTTATGAGTCGCTTTAGCATTTATCTCACTGTCTCTTCTCATGATAACTGACGTAATTATAAAGCAATCAGCATAAAAATTGATTGATAAGCTTATTTGCTTATTTTTAATAACGAACAGAGGAGTTCGTGAACCGCGAATCGGGTAATCGGTTAAAAACAACACCCACCTCTCACACAAAGTAATGTCTACTTGAAGAAAGTGTTATGCTTTGGATCTACATAGTTCTCCAGTACAGCTATGACAATTATTGGATTGGTGAACAGAGAAATTCCTTACTTTGTATGTTTATTTTAAGACTCGGTTAGGTTAGGTTATGTTCCCGTCCACTCTCTGAGGGGACACACTTAGGCCAGAAAGGCCCATTGTGATACCACCGAGCTTCTACTCCAATACTGTTGTGCTTGTTAAATTTGGACAGCATTAAAAGGGACCTACTTATATTGGTCGGTTCCGAACGGCAGAACCCCTGTGACATCACTTTAACTTGGTTTTGTCACAGAGCTCTTTTAAGAAGCATTTTTGGCAAATTGTTACTGCTGGAAAAATTGCCATTTCTTGCCGGCAGGTGGGTACTGTTCGAAAGAAAAATCTTTTCGATAGTAAATTTTTGTTATGCCGGGGATGGAACCCACGAACTACAGATCAGAAGGCCAACGCACTAAACACTGAGCTGTGGCACTCATAGAACTGACACGCTTCAATTTGCCCGATTTGACTAAAAAACTGGCTAAAAATCCGTCTTTCACAATCTTCTCTTGATGCCAATTCTCTATTAATGCCTTGGTGGCTGAGGGTACTTGTAAGTTTGGACTATAAGACGGATGGATTTATAGCGACTCACATTAGATTAAACTGTGGCCTTAATAAAAAATAAATATGTGGCACATAAAGCTCCGAAGGGCTTTTTGGCCGAGCTTCTCGTCCATTATCGGTGTGCGTGTTAAATTTTGGACAGTATTAGAGGGATCTACTTATTTTAGCCGGTTCCGAACGGCAAAACTCTTGCGACATCACTTTTTCTGAGCTTTGGCACAGAGTTCTTTTAAAAGCTTTTTAATGGCAGATTGTTACTGCCGGAAGTATTGCCAATTGCTTGCCGACAGGTGGGTACCGTTCGAATGAAAAATCTTTTTTGATATTAAATTTGTTATGCATCAGTCGGGGATTAACTGAGCTACGGCACTTTGGCTAATTTTGGCCATTTCTGGGCAATTGTTGACATTGGAGCTTCGAATTTAGAATTTAAGTAGATGATTCATTTTCAAATACGTTAAATGTAGCGAAAATAATTACTAATCTTCAGTCTTAGGTTGATCGCCGTTTGAGTTGCTTCACTGATTTTTGATCATGATAGTTTTCGGACAATATGTGATCCATTCCGCAGCCAGATACCATCTGATTAAGAAATCGGTAGATTTCTGTCATTTGGACATGGCTTTGGAATGGAAGTTCAATCTGACATGTTTTTTGCGTCGCTGGTCCTACTGCGATCCGGTTTCCTGGCGGTCTATTTGGATCGTTTGATTTTATCGGCATTCTCGACTACAGTCCTGTGGGAGGTGGGACTTTAACATCGAAAATACCGGAAAGGAAGCAAAAAAAAAACTAAATTTCGTGTAATTGGCTGTGAAAGTAACGGTACCATGAACACGGTTCACAATTTCAGTCGCCTGTCTAGTATTTTCGTCTTAATCAAAACAAAATTGTGATATATAGTGAATATTCGCTTTGCTAACTTCCACGTTTTACACCCTATAACTCATAAATGATAAATCGATCAATCAAAAACCAGTTAAGGAATTCTTTTTTAAATACAGAATGTCACAGTTTTTTTCTTTCTTATTTTTTTCACCTTTACTATTATTTATTTATTTCTTAAAATATATTTGCACGTAAGACTGGATATTTTTCAACGAACATATGTCTGATTTTGTTTGAGAAATATTTTTTGTTATAGATGTTATTACAGACATCTAGCGAAAAGACAATGGATATCTTTTTTTTAACCAAGCTATCTATACCATGAACTGTTGAATGGGATAATAGGTCTAGCTCAATTTTTTACCTAAACTTTTAGACCTATGAGGTCTTTTTCTATCTTACAAGGGAAAGAATGTGGATGTCAAGTACTAATCTTAATCCAAGTTATTGAGCAACATGTTCAACTATGTTATAACCTCAACAAACGTTTAGCTACATGTTGCTATAAAATAATACAAACATCAAAGCAAATGTTGGATACAATTTTTTTAATAAATATTCACAATAATGCGAAATATTAATTAATAATAAAAAGTTATTGAACATCATGAACACGTATGTATTTTATTTAATTAAATAGCCTCAATAAATGTTTAGCAACATGTTGCTATAACTAATTACAAGCATCACAATTGCCAAGCAGCAGAAAAGACTGCCTGTGTGTGTGTGTGGTAAGGAATTTGTCTTCTTATTATGCAATTATACAATGATCGAACGACCTTAACATATGTGTATGGAAATTAATCAAATCTGCTTGAACATGTGCATAGTTATATTACTAAATATCTGGTAAGTGCATACATACAATACTTTCATATTGAAAAAAGCTATGTTGATGCCTTCCTGATATGTCAATTAATTTTCAATTTAAATGACATTTATACATTGCTGTGTCATCATCGACGACCACCATCACCAACGCCATCGTCGCCACCGGCATAAAAACCATAATTACTGCAGCCAATTTGTAAAAGAAATATATACTTACATGCGTGTATGTTCATTTGTTTTAAATGCAATTGCCTCCGCCACGTTCCATCATTAGTAGTAATAATAAAAAAAGAAAAATTTGAATATGTAAAAGTTCAAATAATAATAATAACTATTATTGTTATCAATATTATTAATATCATCATCATCATCGTAATTGATCTTATGTATAAATGTGGTAAATGACAAAATCACATTTACTTTTGATCAGTTAGTTCATTGAACCATATTCCTCTTACTAACTTTTACTCGCTCTCTCGTTCAATAATTAATAAATAACATTCTTTCTTTCTCTCTTATGTGGCTATAGCAACCGATGATCGATTTAGGTCGAACATATAATGCGGCGCCAGTCTTCTCTGTTCTTCGCTTGGTTACCCAACACTTGGTCCTTTCAACGGAAGTTTGGTCTTCCTCTCTCTCGAAGATCGAAAATTACACTCTACAAGTCTCTCATTATTCCTGTCCTAACATATGGCGCATAAGCCTGAACAATTTCCATCACGGATGAGAGGATGCTTGGAGTTTTCGAGAGAAAACTCCAAGCATCCAAGCTGTACGCTGACATTGACATAATCAATCGTATCAAAATCAAGTAAATGCGCTGGCTGAGTCATTTCGATCGAATGAAAGAAGACGCTCCAGCGAAGAGGGAATTTAATACGGCGCCCGCTGGACGATGCAGAATAAGAGCAAGATCAAACCTCCGTTGAATAACCTGGCGGTGCTTGGAATATCCAATTGGCGCCAGCAAGCGAGGAACACAGAAGACTGGCGCCGCATTATATGTTCGGCTTAAATCGATCAGCGGTTGTTATGGCCACATAAGAAGAAGCCAAAGAAGATTATTGTAAAACTACCAGAATAGCTCGGTATGAGACTGCTGCGCATAATTTAACAATATTTAAAAAATCTTATACTTTGAAATGGTGCTTTACGAACGTAAAAAATGTCTTTCGACAAATTACTGAAAAATTTCCCAGTGGCAAAGCTCTGAAATAGTGATGCTTCAAAAATATTATATTGCATTATTTCAGATCATCTGTGTCCACAAGTTCCTTATGAAAGTGCCAAATATTAACTTATTTACCACAAAAAAGACAAAAAAATATATGTACACTGAAAAAAAATATTGAATTACATTTTGTACAAAGTGATCTGTAATTAAAAAAGCAATCAAAGAAGCAAAACTACTTGAAATTTTATTTAGATCTCCCAGAATTCTTCCAATAAATTATCCCAATTATGTCCAGGTCAGTTGTAGAAATTTCAATGAAAGCTCTACATGTTCCTTGCTTATTTTTATTCTTGATTCCTATTCTATTTTGTTTTATACTTATTCTAAATCACTCTCTCCACCTCTCGTCTGAGAATATGTAATTAATTTTGCCAAATTAAAATAATTTAAATTAGAAATTAGAAACACAGATTTTTCTCAGTGTTTTTCAATACACAGCTGCAAATTTTTTTTACGAAAGCTTTGACTTTAATATTATAATTATTATCGTTGGGGGATGTTGCACTGCAACCTATAAGATCTATTGTGCCCTCTTTGTGGGCCTAGAGTATTGATCCTACTTCACAGAGTCTAAGTTCATCCTCGGGTATGATGAAATCTCCCAGGTGTTTCCTTCTCTTGTGCATCAGGACGGAACAAATTCCTATCACATATTGTGCGGGCTCGTCCTCTTCCCTGCAGAACTTGCAAAGAGCATCTGAGAAAATTCCCAGTTTTGTTAGGTGATAATTCATCCTACAATGCCCTATTAATAATCCCGTAATGCTACTCAAGTTGTTCTTCGTTAGATTCATACAGTCCTCGTAGTATTTTAGGTTGTATGTTTTCCCAATATAATCTTTTTTGTCTACTCTCTTCTTCCCAGATAATATGGGAGATGTTACCCGATCCTATTCCACAGAATGCTTCGGGCCGTACGAATGGAGTTGATGCTGCTCTCTTGGCAACTTTATCTGCCATTTCATTTCCATTGATCCCTACATGCCCCGGAATCCATAGGATCCACACCTGATTGAGTTGGCCTAGCATGTTCAGCTTTTCAATGCACTCCGTCACCAGTTTGAAGTACAAAATACAAAAAAAAAATGTTTTTGTATTTTGTACTTCATTGTACGGAGTGCTGTGAGTACATATTAGAATGCACAAATGTGCATGAAGTGCATACTCGTGGTCATCAGTGCCTTTATAAAATTACTGCAATTATTTTAGAATTGTTGGCTGTTTTTTTTTATACTATTTGCATATAATATAATTTTGTTTTTGTACACGTACCATATTGTACAAGTATTAATGGAATTTGATGTACTCGTACATATTTACTACAACGACTACTTGAAACAATAATCATCATCATTAGTAGCCGTTGTGTTGAATGATGCGACATAGGATTATGTGTTATTGACCAGCTTAATATGACATAACATTTACATTTATAAGTATTCACATGATTATTTTATTGTAGAGAGGTATATGACTATATGATTTCATTTTATTTCTATGTGAACGCAATTCACACAATTCAATTATGATTATGCTCATAATAATGCTTAATGAATTCATGTAATTCTCTAATATAAGTATACAAACAGATATATTTTTTAGCATTTCGAGTTATTTACTTTGCTTTTTATTTACAATACTACTACCACCATCAATGATTGCAATGCTGTAAGTAACGTCAAAAAATCACACGCAATCTATCGTATCATCAACATCAAGACAATTGCCAATTGTATGATTGCATACAAATATTTATGTAGCTGATTGTTATTTTCAGTACTATATATATACATATAATATTTACGAGTATAATCGTTGTTGCGTTATACGATGGCTGTATGATATGTACTTAACTTTAATCACAAGTAAATATTTTTGATTAATCTGATTAATCAAAATTCTGATTAAGAAATTATTCGATTAATCTAAATTCAGATTATTCCAAATACGAATTATTTGATTAATCAGAATTTTGATATTTTTCATTTAGTTTTTCTTTGTTTTTGAAATTTTATTTGGAAATACAAATTTTAAATGTATTCTCATATTCGTAACTATGGAAAGTTACCTGTCTACTTATGTATTTCAAAAAATATTATAAATATTTTGAATATTTTCTTTGAATATTTTGATTCTAGTTAATCAAAATTCTGATTAATCGAATAATCTGAATTTTTGAATATTTCAAATCATAATTTTTCGATTAATCTCTTATTTGATTAATCGAATAATTGATTAATCAAATTGTTCGACTAAACAATTAATCACACAGTCCTAATTTTAAACTTCTTTCGAAATGATGAATAATATGATTTCTCAAAAATCATTAAAATAGACATTGGCTTCCATTCAAGATTAACAAAAGACATGATTTTCGTCGTTTTCTCACTTTTTGCGTGAGGATTTTATAAGCGAATGCGTACACGTAGAGCTGTATAGGCTGGTGCATCTAGTGGCTTCTTTTTGAATCATAGGTTTTTTAAAACTGACGATTCTTTGTCGCTCGAATTCTTCACTTTCTAGTCAGTACACTTTAACAATGTTGGAAAATATTGCCAGCAGAGGGCTTTTTGAAAGGAAGTTTTGAATGAATTTTGTGCAAAATTGTTTGGTAATCCTTTTGTTTCGAAAACAAAAAATAGCCACAGAGTTCTAAACCTGAAGAATATTATGGTACGTGCAATTAATCGTTTAACCGAAAAGCTGTTAAAGCAAAATTCTGACTTTACTTAACTGTAAGCAGAAGTACAAATTTTTTTGTATTCTAATTAGGACTGTGCGATTAATCTGATTAATCAATTATTCGACTAATCAGAATTTTCATTAATCAAAATATTTTTCATTTAGTTTTTCTTTGTTTTTAACATTTTATTGGAAAATAGTATTTTAAAAGTTAATCAAAATTCTGATTAATCGAATAATTTCAATTCATAATAATACGAATAATTTCTTATTGTGATTAATCGAATAAACAAATTTTTGATTAATCAAAATCATAATTATTCGACTAATTTGTATTTTTATTAATCAGATTGTTCGATTAATCAGTTTATTTAACGATGATAATCTTGATTGAAGAACATTTTCTCTTTAAAAAACGCATGGTTCTAATTTTTTATTTAGCAAATGCGTGGAGTTTCTTCCTTCAAACCGTTCTCGAAGACGTTCCCACAAAGATGGAATAATATTCCCCGGTTGCATAATAGTCTTCTTTTTTCAAAGTTATCTTTGTGGAAGCAACTGGGTACATTCCAAGAAAAAAAGAAACCATGGCTATATTCATGCTTGCCGATTAGGTGACGTCTTAGCATTCTTGGGCGCAGAGTCATCATAAGCTCTCTTATTGTAACATGTTTGTATTGAGTTCATTTTTAGCATTTTCTGAGCTTTGTTAAAGCGCTATATCTCCCTCTCACACTTTCACTATTCAAAGAATTGTCAATTAGTTGTTGCCACAAGATGGATATCTTTTGAAAGAAAAAGTATTAATTTTTCTAAAGAAAAAACAAAAATATTTTGTTGATTTCGCCACAACAGAATTAGTACCTCTGGTCTTATGCACAAAACGACCCCAAATTTGTTCCCTTTCAATGGTTGCCAACAACTCACTGAATTAAGCAACTGTCACTTTGACACTTGTCAAATATTCTATTAATTTGGCATCACTAAAGTTTTCGTATTTATCATACAGCACTTCTATAAATGCAGGCACATATTACTACTTACATACTTATATCAATGCAATTGTTGTGGTTTTTTGTTTAATATAATTTCGATTTTATACAATTTTTTCGATTTAATGAACTATTCATTGGTAGCGCTAGTTGTTGGAAAATATTGTTCTTTTTCTATCTCCCTACCTCTCTCAGTCTCACTCACTCTCTACATGATTTTCTTGAAAATAATGCAAAATTTTAATTAGGGCCATGGGCATATACGGTTAGTTAATTCGTTTTTGTAGTTTGTGGCTATTGAGATTGCATTTTACAATTTCAATAATAAAAAAAAAATGACGACTAGAAGTAGTAGTATAGACGAACTCATGAGATTATTATAAGATACCTCATACAATAATAATAATAATCATAATAACAATAAATTTAGTTTAAGTAGTCTTTAATTATTTTTGATGAACTGCTTGTACGAGTATTTCATAGATATGTATTTCATATTTTACCAGTTAACTTCATACTCGTATAATTACTATCTATAATAAAAACAATTTTTATTTTCTAGCAATTGAAATTATTAGTGTTTTCCTTTTGGTCAGACATTGAAGGTATTTTTTTGGAATTATTCTTGCTAATTGAAAAAAATATATATATTAATTATTAAACTTGCTCATTATTTCCATCATTATTGTAAAATAAAAATGATAAATATAATTGAAAATGCTTAGCTAGCCACATTATAATCTACCATGTGCTGCATCTTTAGATGAATATTTAAAGTATCGAATGCGACTTATATATTTGGCATGGCAACATCACCAGGTTAGTAGAAATTTTGGAAGCATGGTTTTCATAGTTGTTAAAAAAATTTATCAGTATAAAAAGTAGGCGGTTGGACTGCGCCACCCCGAGTTCCAGTGAATGAAATTTTAATTGTTCACTTCTTTCACTATGCGATTTGATTTGCATATCGTAAAGAAAAAATTTGCACTTAAAATATTTACAGCACAGGCTGCTTTACTGAAAATTGTATTGAATGGTTTGTATAGAAATAAAGGAAAAATATTTTATTTCCAAATAATTTAACTCTTAGCACTGTACCCAATATCTAACCTGGTATTCGAGGTGCTGCTAAACCTCGCTCCCTTAACTAACCAACCGATCATCAGAGTAAAAACTGGCACGAAGTTCAAATTTCCTTTCTCAAGCCTGGGAAGAAAACACATTTACTCAAAAGCATACGCATACCTTCACCAAGTCTAACTTACCTATTTGCTTAGCTGGGCATTACAACTGATTTTGTTTAATTTCGGATGAAATAAGTATGCTTCGTTAATCGTCTCTGCCCTTAGTTCGCCGGCGCCAGTTAGAAATTCCAAGCACTATCAAGTTTTCGAGAACTTGCTGCTTTCAATGGATGTCGGGTTTTGTTGTTGTTGCTGTTATTGTAGCAGCAAAAATACGGAAAAGCTTTGTTTTGTACCCGTACAAAGTATTCCTCTATTCTGATGAGGTGAATGGATCTTGATCGACCACATGGTCGCGTGCTTCCGTGACGTAGACCCGTCCATTCTTAGATTTTTCTTCGTCTGCGTCCTCCAGCTGCTTACGAATATAATATCTTCTTGGCTGAAGCATGATCTTTCATACGCTTGACATAATCGAGTTGTCAAATTTGGACAGCATTAGAAGGGACCAACTTATATTAGGCGGTCCCGAACGGCAGAACCCTTGTGACAACACTTTAACTTAGTTTTGTCACAGAGCTCTTTTAAGAAGCAATTTTGGCAAATTGATATTGCCAATTCTAGCCGGCAGGTGAGTACCGTTTGAAAGAAAAATCTTTTCGATATTAAATTTTCTTATGCTTCAGCCGGAGATTGAACCCACCACCTACAGATCAGAAGGCCAGCGCATTAACCATTGAGTTACGCCACTCACTATCGAAATTACGAAGCAACCTCTCATCTAAGCTATAACGCGTCTAGACTTCCGCAGACATGATCCGCCTTTGGTAAATGTGATTTTCGAACTTTGGGACGGGTTCAACTTCTCACTTTCTTGCAAACCCCAAAGTAGCACCAGTTTGCAAGAGTGTGGTCCTTCCCATGATTTCCAGGCTGACATCATTACTGATGTTCATGCTGATTTCATGAAAGTTCTTTACTACTTTGAAGGCTTGGTTGCTAATAGTGACGTGTTGTCTAAAATGATGGGACTCTTTTTTAACTGGCACTGGGTACTTCGTCTTGCCCTCATTCACGGCAAGACCCATTCGACTCAATTCTCTTTCCAATTCAACCCGGCCTGACTAGGTCTAAATGAATGACTGCAATCCGACCTTCATCGACGAATTCAAGCAACATCGAAAGATATTTTGAGGTCTATGTTCGGAGACCTGCTGATAATTATAGCAAGTTCAATGGTTGGAGGTCGTAGTGGATTTTTTTATGTCGATCATCAGAAAACCACTGAAGAATTAAGTGTAGATAATCGATCCTTGTAGATTCAGATCAGAGTTGAGTAAATAAAATTACTTTAACATTACATGGTAATTGAAATTTGTAATCGTTTATTTTTTTTTTAGACGTTATAGGAATATAGCTTATTTGTTCAATTTTACAATTTTGATTTAAAACTTCTCAACTACAAGAAATTGTAATTTGTAATTCAACATTATGCAATTACTCAGTAATCTAATTGAACAATTTACAATTACTCTATAATTGAACATTTTACAATTTCATTTGTAATACTTTTTTTCAATTCCTTCATAATGGAATTTCAATAATAATGGATTACTTTAACTGATCCGTTAAAATATCATATCATTAAAGAAAGAAATAAATTAACAAAGACCTGATTAAGTATCTGCATTTTGCACATTTATCAAATCTGTTATAAAAGCATTTAATGACTATAATTTTTTGTTAATGTTTTTCTTTTTTTTTTTCCAATGAACATGTCCTAAAAATGACACTCAACTACTTATATGGTATGAATATTTTTGCATGCAGCATATTTTAACGAGACATACAGACTGCTTGTCTGTCATACTATGGAATTTGTTACACTCGCCTTAATGTACTATAGTATGCTACATATGTAAATATGTGGCTCATTGAAACTGGAATCAAAGGTGTTAACTATGATTTTAGCTTAGTTTCGAAATAATTAATTGATTGAATTCTTACTGTAACAAATTTTATGCACAAGTATGTTGTAGGTAGTGTCTCTCTTTTCTTTACTATAAGACGTACACAATAAATTAAAGTATTTTATTTTATGTTGGTATTTTTTATTACTGTTTCCATTTTGTTGTTGTTGTTGCCAAACTCAATATAAAATAATGAATCAACATTGTGGTACGAATATGCCAATGTATAAAGTATATTATTTTCAAATAAAAGCATTAATATAATTAATTGGGTATGATTACGCTTTAATATGTTGAAAAAATTCTTTTGTTTAATAGTTGAGGAAAATAATTTTAAATATATACATATGTATATTTTTTTCGTTTATTTATAATCATATTTTTAAACAATATTATTATTTATATCATACAAGTTTGCTTCGAAGGTCTGCCACATTTTTTAATAGTTTTATGCATTTATGCTCTCAATATTTCTCAGTTATTAATAAATTGTATAAGCGTATGCATTTATTACAGTTACAAGTCCGAAAAAATTTAAAAAGTTGTTTGGATCAGTGGTTTGATGGAACCTTTTATGATTGGTTTGGTTGTTGGATTTTTTGATTTTCCTATCAACGACAAATTTTAGTATCGAAAAGTATCATCCATTCATTATTATTATATTTTTAATTGCTTTTTATAAACTAGACTATGTAATCTGCATTTATTCCATTCATATGCCTGAATCGTTATGAATCTAATTACGAAATGTTTATCAACATTTGTTGGCAACATTGAAAGATTCAATAATATGAGTAGTTATATCTTAGAACTGATGAATAATTCATATTTATTATAAAGAGAGACATACAAAAATTGATTTGAATCACATTCTGCTTGTTTTGTAGCGCAGTACAGTGTTTGGTTAAGTCCGTTTGAGGCCGATATCATAAAATTTGTCAAAAATTTCATTATTTCCGAATAAGTTGGTATATGCATACAAGGTGCGACCAATATGTATTAAGACTCGAACCATATCTCAGCAACCAAGCGCGCCATCTATGTGTGAGCCCATGCGTTTTAAAGCTTCAACCTTCCTCTACTAACTGTCAAAATTTCATGGCATTTGGTTGACATTTAATGTTTATTGACATTCATTTTAGAAAAACACATGTTCGTTTGATGTTGAAATTTTAACATGGAGCAAAGAGAGAAAAAAGTCACACAGCACTCATTGTTCGTCAATTTTTTGCTCGCAATCAGGTCTGTGTGTTGAATCACCCGCCGTATTCACCTGATTTGACACCGTGTGACTTCTTTTTGTTCCCAAAACTGAAGTTGAAGTTGAAAGGATGCTTTTTTGATGACATTCCGACCATACAACGGGCTTCGACGAGGTCACTGGAGGCAATTCCGAAAAATGAGCTGGAACAGGCGTTTGAATCACTATTAAATCGATGTAACAAGTGTATTGAATCAGGAGGAGAATATTTCGAATAAATATACCGAAAAATCAGCAGATATCATGTTTTAATTGTGTTTTCTAGAGGCAGTCTTAATACATAATTGTCGTACCGTGTATACGTAGAACATATTTTTGTAATGTGTTAGCCCATTATCTCCCCAGGTTGTGGGTATTTTTAGACCTTTTTTCGGGAAAACACAATTTTTACAGATTCGGAGTTGCTTCAGAAGAACAATTTATTGCAGAAAAATGCTATATATAAAATTATACTGGTTGTGTTTTTAAGAGGTATGGAATTGTAAATTGAAATCAAATACATTTGTTAGGAAAATGATAATTTTGTTTACTAGTAGATAGTTTCAAGGTGTTACTGATGAAAAACGATTACTGGAATATAGTCACCACGGGAGCATATATTTTCGACTACTTGTTCAAGTATTTTAGGTCGCCAATAGTGCGGTCGATGTTGTTTTTCGAGGCGGTAATTATTTTTGGCTTGTTCGCGTAGACTCTTGGTGAATTCCAATACCCCCACCACAAATAGTACAGTGGCATCAAATAACATGGTCTCACAAGCCAGTGTATAGGTCCATTTCTTCAGATGATTTTGTCACCGAAGACTTCCTTCAATATAGTACGGCACCGTCCTACGGAAATCAAAGGTTTTTCAAACCATGTTCACGAACTTTTCAAAACAACAAAATTCTAAGCATGGCCCTATACCGTTCGCTATTGACAGTGACACCTCTATTTTCTTCATTTTTAAAGTAATGTGGCCCACGATTATGCGTTGGGCTCACAAACCGTAATAAACATTGCCTTTTCAAGGTTCATCAGTAGTAGATGAGTCGACAATGGATTAGTGTTGTTCCATTTGTGAAAATTTCGCTTCTTAACAAAGCTACTGAGCCACTAAAGTGGATCAATTTCCAACTGCTCCAGATCCCAATAAGTGAACTCTCATCGAAAGCGATAGAGATGGTATGAAGACGAGATCCTTACGTTAAATCTTCCACAAACTCCATACGCCCCAACAAAGTTCTTGTGCACGATAACGAATTGTTGTTGTGTAGCAGCAGAAATACGAAAATGTTAATTGGTGCCATTACTGGCAACGCTGTTGTTTGTAGCGTTGGTGTTGATATTGGCATCGGTGTTGTGGTTGATGTCAATATTGTCATTGGCATCGGCGCTGTTGTTAATCACTCTCTCATGCAGTGGGAAATTGAGGAAGCTTGAATCTCATGTAGGGCCGTCCATAGCGCCTGACTGTGCAGATCCATAGGATTTGCAGCATATGCGGAGAGGTGTTCCACAGTGTGCGGACTAGCATCGCAGCGTGGGCAAATGTCCGGAACCTTGGGATACAAGCGAGCGCGATAATGGGCCAGAATTCGGGATTAGCCAGATCTAAGTGTGCGAGAGTGGCTCTGGTCGCTCGCGGCACCTCCCGCTTGCTGGCTGAGATGGGTGGTGGGCGGCCCACTAGTACAATGTTGTGCTGAATCCTAGTCACTTCCACCACTATTCTACTGTGAACACATCTTAACGCCAACCTGTAGTCTGCCGGGTCGTTTGCTTCCCAAGAACGGATCTACGGTCTACGTTCTGGAAGCACTCGACCTTACTGTTCGACCAAAGACCGTTCGCCTCAGCACATACAGAAGTATTGCAAATAATCGTTTCAGTTGGCGGAGGGAATCGCTGTGTGAGCATTTCTTACTGAACACTGATTTTGGAAATGCATATATGTTTTAACGCCCCTCTGGTATAAGTTTTTGCTTGAGAAATGCCAAACAATATGAATTCAAAGTGCAATATGACTTGTCAAATTAACTGTCATAATGTCAGATTGGATGGAGTGGGTGCCGTGGCTCAGTGGTTAGTGTGTTGGCCTTCTGATCTGTAGGTCGTGGGTTCGATCCCCGGCTGAAGCATAACAAATTTGATATCGAAAAGATTTTTCTTTCGAACGGTACCCACCTGTCGGCAAGCAATTGGCAATTTTTCCGACAGTAACAACTTGCCATGAAAAAGCTTCTAAAAGAACTCTGTGACAAAGCTCAGAAAAAGTGATGTCGCAAGGGTTCTGCCGTTCGGAACTAGCTAAAATAAGTAGATCCCTTCTAATACTGTCCAAAATTTAACACGCACAACAGTAATGGAAGAGAAGCTCGGCCAATGAGCCCTTCGGGGCTTTAAGTGCCACATATTTATTTTATTTTAATGTGAGATTGAAAAATGTCTTAAAAAACACACTCTACATAGGTTATTGAATACTAGAAATGTGTTAACTACAGAACTTGAATAGAATTAAAGCTGGAGGTATTTAAATGCTTGCGAAAAAAAAATTTATCCTTTGGAAGTTTAATTGAAGGAAAAAAAAAAGGACATAAAGGGTTAATACATTCTACAAATAACTGTGTTCTATGGAAGATTTTTTTTTTTTGTAGAAGTTCTCAAATGAAAACAAAATTCATTTTTATTTTATTATAATAACTTGATTAGAAATGACTAAACTTTGAATGATTTACTAAAGTAAGTCATGCAATTTTTAGCAAAATTTTTGCTAAAAAATTTGGTACAACAATTAATATTCATTTAAAAATAACTAAAATAACTAAAATTTGCATAAAGCGGACGACAAATAAAAAAATAAAAAATTATATTTAAATTTTATTGATTTTATTAGCAGCAGCAACCATTACATCATCTTCAAATTGAAGGCGTATCAGTAATTAATTTAAATAAATATACACAAGTACCTACTAGATTTTAATACAATATATTGGTAATAATAACAATATGATGATGATGATGATGATGATGTTGTTGTTGTTGTTGTTGTTACGTTCATAGTTAGTCATCATCATTATTATTGCTACTTATTACTTGTTTGAGCCATAATATGCTTCATCTCTAAGTTGAATTTTTCTAAAATCAACAGAGAAAATATAATCATATTTTGAAATGTGAAAAAAAGAAAACGAGAAGATGGATGGATTATTTGTAATCGATTATGATGATGATGATGATGATGAATTTTGTTTATTTGTTTGGTTATTTTTTGTTTTGTTTTTTTCTTCTTTCTTCAATTCCGTTCTATGTGAAATTCTTTTTGAGTTTAGTTTTACATATTTTCATTTTGTTTGTTTCTTTGATAATGATGCACACAAACACACACAGACAGTTTACACAAGAAAGATGATTAACTGAGCTGGCTATCTTTTAAATTAACGTGGTTTAATTGATTTCTTGCTTTTAGCTACTGTTCTTTGATGGATGAGAAGAATTTAATTTAATTTTATTTTTCTTGATAGTATTTACTCTTTTGCTCATTCTGCTTTTTTTAAATTCATTTCTATAATTTGTTTCTTTTGATTGTTCTTTTCTATAAATACGGTTAATTTTCTTCAATATCTATTTCATTTCATTTTAATTATTTTTTTTTATAGTTTATATCAGTAATGCTCAAACAGAAATGCAACGGATTATTTGGTAATTTACACCAAACACAGAGATGGCACGTTGTACCTATGGCAATGGGGTCTTCGTTCCGGAACATACCCGGGTCATTCCAGGTCAAGAATTGCCAACTCTGTAAAAAAATGATGTTACAAGAACAACAACATGGCACGATAGCTTTTTAACAGTAACTGTACTGCATTAATGTTGACAAGGTTTTGAAATAATGTCGACATTTTTGTAAATGAAAATCAAATGTTGAATATTCCAATATTCCATATTGTCAAAAATCTATTGTAGTTCAATTTTTTGTTCGACACTATTTTAATTACGCTTGCAACAATGTCGAAAAAGTAACAACAAAATTTTCGACATTATTGCAAAAAATATTTCGACATTAATTTATTTGATTATCTCACAGCTCAGCGTTCTTTTTTAAAAATAAATAAATATGTGGCACTTGAAGCCCCGAAGGGCTCATTGGCCGAGCTTCTCTTCAATTACTATTGTGCGTGTTAAATTGTTGGACAGTATTAGAAGGGACCTACTTATTTTAGCCGGTTCCGAACGGCAGAACCCTTGCGATATCACTTTTTCTGAGCTTTGTCACAGAGTTCTTTTAGAAGTTTTTTCATGGCAAGTTGTTACTGTCGGAAGAATTGCCAATTGCTTGCCGACAGGTGGGTACATGTATGCATGAGCCGGGGATTGAACCACGACCTACAGATCAGAAGGCCAACACACTAACCACTAAGCCACGGCACCCACGGCGTTCTTTTTAAGCAATACATTTTTCGGCATTGTTTTTGAAAATGCATTCAGTTTGAGCTTCTCTCTTTAGATAGCATCGCTACGGTTTTTTGTTTTACGGTCAATATTTTTGGAAATTTATAGCGTGGTACAAGTTCATATATGTATATCGAAGCATTCGTTGCTCATAATTTTTGAGTGTAAACACTGTGTATGGGTGCCGTAGCTGTTGACCTTCTGATCTGTAGGTCGTGGATTCAAGCCCCGGCTGAAGCACAAGTTTAATATCGAAACATTTTTCTTTTGAACGATACCCAATGGGCAATTCTTCCATGAATAAGCTCTTAAAAGAGCTATGTAACCAAGCTTAGAAAACGTGATGTCGCAAGAGTTTTGCCATTCGGTACAGGCTAATATAAGCAGATCCCTTCTAATACTATTCAAAATTTAACATGCCCAGTAGTATTGGTAAAGAAGCACGGAAAAGATGGTCCTTTCGGGGTCTATAAATGCTATATACTGTTTTTTTACATTCTGTGTGCCTTGAGTCTATTTTGACTTTTTTACAATGAAATTTAAGCGACCCAAATGCCCGTATTTTGTACTGGAAGGTATAGGTTGATCTGCGTACTGCTGTTGTTGTTGTTGTTGTTGTTGTTGTTGTAGCACCAAAAATACGGAAATGCTTTGTTTTGTTCCCGTACAAAGCATTTTCGTATTTTGATGAGGTGAATGAATCTTGGTCGACCACGTGGTCGAGTGCTTCCGGGACGGGTGTACGTTGGGAAGCCTGCGTACTGCTAGAAGTAGCTGCTGGTGCTGGTTACTTTTTTCTTGTAGAAGATCTCCGTTGCTCTGAACACCCCAAAAATAAAGCAATCAGTATTTTAACACCATATCTCGATAGCCGCCCTAGTCTAACCAACACTATTTTTAAGAAAAAAAAAAAAAACAAACAAAAAATATGTGAAATCAAAATTGAGTTTGGCGGAGACTTTTCACCATAAAAAATAATTGAGAAATGGTTTACCTAATTTCGTCGAGGAACTACGACTGCAAATGGCTTTAAGCGTGCAGGACGTCCAATTCAGATCACCACCGATGAAATAATTAATAAATTTCCTGATATCATTTTAGAAGGCCGTCGAGTGAAATTTTACTGAGATAGCTGACATTGTAAACATCATGGAAGAACGTATAGGAAACATTTGACATGAAATTTTGAGCACGGAAGAGCTATCAGCGTGATATGTGGCCCGTTTTCTGTTCCACGAAAATGCAAACCCTACAACTTCGCTTCCTCAACTGCAATATTGTTTAAATTACTATACGAAAGCCGTGGGTGCCGTAGCTCAGTGGTTAGTGCGTTGGCCTTCTGATCTGTAGGTCGTGGGTTCAATTTCCGGCTGAAGCATAACAAAATTTAATATCAAAAAGATTTTTCTTTCGAACGGTACCCACCTGCCGGCAAGAATTGGCTATTTTTCTGGCAGTAACAATTTACAAAAATGCTTCTTACAAGAGCTTTGTGACAAAATTAAGTTAAAGTGATGTCACAAGGGTTGTGACGTTCGGAACCGGCTATTATAAGTAGGTCCCTTCTAATGCTGTCCAAATTTAACACGCACAACAGTATTGGAAGAGAAGCTCAGTGGTATCACAATTGGCCTTTCTGGCCTAAGTGTGTCCTCTCAGAGATCGGGCAGCCACATAACCTAATCTAACCTACTATACGAAATACTGCCAAATCTTCTGTGACTTCTTTCTTTTATCGAAAAAATGAAAAAAAAAAAAAAAAAATGATTTCGAAGTAAATGATTTTCACCTAACGAAAAGGAAATTGAAAAATAAATATGCGCATTTTAAGAAATTTAACAATTTGTATTATTCTAAAAACTTTTTCCAGAAAAATAAGTTTTCGAACAAAACTAAAAGATCTCAAAATCGGCTGCTTAATACGTAATTTCAAAACTTTACAAATTTCTATTGTTTTATAATACTTATATTTGCAGAAAAAATGTTTTTTTTTTTTTCGTAATTTATTGTTTCAACCAACTTCATGTTTTACTTATATTATTGATCAAAAACCAGTTTTTTCATTTTATTGTGTAAAACAAAAAAAAAATGTAATTAATAAATGCAAATGAAATTCCTTTGTGGTATAAATTACAAAATAAAATATCCCAATCATTGCTAATAAATGAAGAATTTGAAAATTTTCGCATAGTGTTGTATTGTTGTATTGTCATTTTATTATTATTATTTTGTTGTTTTTGTTGATTTGATTATAAAACATATTATATTATTATAAAACAATAATAAAATTCAATATTATATAATTGTACATTAAATTCAATATGTGGCAAGGTATTATGAAGTATCTATTAACAATTTATCACGTTCGATATATTGTAATTTTATGTTTATATTTTGCATTAATTTGATTTAACTTTTTGTTGTTTTTTTTTTATTTTTGGTTTATGTATTTTTTATTTTTTGTAGTAGATACCTGTTGAGTATTGATTTGAATTTGAGAGTGAGAAAAATATTTAATATCGTAGTATAGTATATGCTAAATCGGTATTACGATTAAAAGTTGCCAGAGGGTTGGGTTTCATTTGGATTTACCAGCGTTTTCGACTAGAGTCCAAATTTTAGCAATTTGTCTGGAAACGATTTTTTACGGATAAATTTTAACAAAAGCATTAAAAAAATAAATCGGATTAAACTAAAAATAACCGATTTATACCCTGTACACAGTGAGATAGATTTTGATATGATTTTTATTAAAAATTATTTCGAAAAAGTGGATGAACAAAACAATATGCTTAACGAGCGATCTATTTTAGCTTTCAAGTGGTAATAATTAAAAACAAAAAATCTTTACTGATTCGAATAGAGCACATAATCTGGATTAATTAATTCAAGGGCTCATATTCTTGCTTGTAACGTGCGATTTTAGTTTTATTTTTCTTGTTTTTTGATTTCTTTAATTTATGCTATTGAAATATTTATAGACACGTATTGTGTAGAATCTGATTAAGTAAGACATATATGTATATATAATTAAAATAATGCTAATTTATTTCCGCAATAAAGTGACATTATTAAAGTTAAAAAGGTTAATCTAACCTAAGCAATGTTATTAAATGCATACATAGATACATTTGCATTTAAATAATAAAACAAACAAAACATATATTTTATACCTATTTTAACTTGTTTACAATTTTTTTGTATATCCATTTGAATATATCGTCAAACCCAAATGGAAATATTTGGAAGTGACCTCCGGTGAGTCACTAATAGACTAATGACTCTGATATTGTGACAGTTAATTTGACAAGTCATTTCGTCTTTTTATTCAGTATTGTTTGATATTTTATCGTACATTTTTTACAAATTGTGGAAATTCATTTACAAACTTTGTGGTCAGTAGGAAATTTCCGCCCAATTTAGAGCCTACATGTCCAATTGAGATGATTATTCGCAACACAATTCAAAACTTTCGAATCCAATATATACCATTGGCCTCCCATTCAATGACGATGATTCAAATTCATTGACTCCTCATCGTACACAAAAACTTGGCGGGCGTTCGCAAGCTTTGTGATATATCTTGCGCTAGAAAAAATCGTCGCCGTTAGGCTAGTGTTGATGATGATTCAAATTCATCAATTCATCATTGTGCATAAGAACATATCCTGCGGCCACCGACTTTGTGAAAATCTGACGCAAGGATTTTGGTTCGCAGGCCTACAAAATTCAATTGGTGCAAGAATTAATGCTATCAGACAATCGCTTCACACGTTAATTAAATAATTGTATTTGTTGTTGTGTTGAGGCTCACTTTTGGTTCAGTAGCTTTGTGAGTAAGTAAAATGTTCGCATTTGATGCAACTCTGTTTCACAGATGATTTAACAACTACCAATGCACTCCAAAAAAATATATGTGTACTGAGGTTTGTGATCCGGTCGCATAATTGAGCCATGCTTCTTCAATACCGAAGAATATCGAACACTCGCCGTTAATGGTTTCGTTCTACAGTCCAACTCCTCAATTTTGTTTGTTTTGAAAAGCACAAGATCATGCTATTAGACGCTATTAGAACTCTTCTTTCATATTTTGATCATTGCTGGTATAAAAATTGATTCAAGGACTTTTAGTTGTCTAAAAGTGTTTGTAGAGCTCGATACGATCTGGAGAATATGATGGATGCGGTTAAATAAAATCCAGTAAAGAGCTTGGAAAAAAAAATGGATAACTTTTCAAACAACCCAACATGTGAAATTCATTTGCCGAAGAATATCGAACACTTTTTTTTTTTTTTTTTTTTTTTTGTTCTGAAAATCACAAAGGAAGTGTACATTGACCTTAGATAGGGTTGCCAGGTTCAAATTGACGTTCACCTGGACATTTGGAAAAAAAATCTGGACAACGACAAACAAAAAAGCTGGATTTTTCTGGACAAAAAGTAGCAAAGTAGCATATTTATTATTTGTATTACATATATGTAAGTATATTTGTTACAAAAAAATTATTTAGTGTGTAAGTTTTTAATAATATATAAAAGAACATAACAAACATAAAAACAAAAACAATTCATTAGTATATTAAAGAAAAATATAATATTAGCGGATTCCTCTCCGTGGTGCTTAGCACTAACTTTACGTGCAAAAAAAATCACATATGGATTTGCGTTAGTTACTGAAAAATCTGAGCTTCGCTATACTAGTAGTTATTTCAAACTTTTGTTGCGAATAGGTATACTGATATTAAATCAGTTCCACATATATTTGTTGTTATTATTAGCAGCTTGTAACATTTTTTCCCCGCTTGAGGTTTTTAATAAATCAATAAATGAATTACAATTTAAATCAAAATTCAGTCTTATAAAAAGCTCCGATTTTATGAGATCTAGCAACATGCGATTCCTTTCTTTCGTGTAAAGGCTATTTAATAAGCTAAATACCTTCTCGCAATAAGCATTGCTTATTGGTATTGAAAAAATAAAAGATATTATTTTTTTAAGTGTTTCATATCGTCTTTGCTTAACTTGGAAAAAAAATACGACCATATTTTGTCGTTTGATAGATTTTTCGGTAGTTGATCATACACAGTACGTAAGGCACAGTAATCTGTGTATAAACCGTCATTATTAATATGGTTTTTTAAACCTAAACATTCCACAGCTCTTTCTAGCTCCTCCCATGACAATAACTTCGACTTAAGACAAAATGAGGATAAGAGCTTTTTAATGGAATTGTCACTATAGTCATAATGCGTTTCCAAATATTTTACAGCGGTGTTTAAAAAATTTGCGGCTTCCGCTTTAAAAACATTACATTCTGGCTGCGAAAGTTTTTTTAAAATAGACTTCGCTCTGTTTCCATAAAACTTATCGTTAATTCTATTTTTCAAATTGTTTAGTAATTTTTGCATTACACTGTCAACGTCCACAATAGTACATTCGTCACTTTCCAATACTAATACTGCTGAATGAAACTCTTGAATTACATTATGAATAAAATATAAATATGCCTCTGAAATACCTTCTTCAAAACATTCTTCATTTTCGTCACATATTTCTTTTGTTTCTAATCCATTAATAAAAAAATCCCACAGTTCTTTGCGACAATTTTCTTTTCCTTTTAAAAGAAAATACCTTTTTACTGCATGCCAGCTATAAATTAGCCTTTCTAAAGCGGGTGATAGTGAAAGCCACCGAGTTGGCACATGGCGCAAGAGATTTTTGTATTCCATATTTGCAAACTCGAAACATGCTTTTAATTTTTGAGAAGTAATTGCTGAGGAACTAAACTCATTGAATATTTTAATAACAATGTTTTCGACATCAACACATAAAGAATTAAGTGCGTGCTTTAAACAATTATTTATTACATGGCAGTTGCAGTTTGCTTTCAATATGCCATTGTTGACCTCTAAGAGTTTTTGAAAAACCGAATTGCGGACACCATAATTCACCGCTGCGTTGTCTGCGCTAAATGACGAGACCTGATTTAATTGCAGATTATTGATTTCAGTTATTCGTTTTATGTTTGCGAATATATCTTTGGACGCGCCATTAAAATCTTCATAGCAATCGAGGAGCCTTTTACAAATACCAATATCGGGATTAAAATACTGGACGGTATACGCATAAACTTTTAAATTTCCTACACTGGAAGCATCGTTACCAACCGAAAAGAAATAATTGTTTTTGATATCGGCTACTAATTGTTCTTGAGCGTATGGTGCTAAGACGTTGCGTGTGATTGCTGCTGCTTTTGTACGACCACAGGAAATATGTGCTGCTATTTTACTATCACAAAAAATATTTCGGCATAGCTTCATATGGCAATCGAGACTGTTATAACTTAAGCCATGAACTACGTTGTGAAAGACAGATATGACTTCAGCTTGTGATACTAAAGATGTTTCTGTAGTTCCTTTATCCTTGACAATAAATTTGTTCAGGCAACCGGCTATATTTTGCGACGACTTTATTTGCTGATGTTTTTTGGTATGTAAATGCTTTTCCAAAGCCCGAGTGCCCTCATATTTTACCAAAATATCAACTTGACAATATTTGCATGTTACGGTGTACTCGTCCTTTTTCCTTATCCAGCCTGAATAATCGGGAGCATTTTCCCATCTGTTTGAATATTGCGTGAGTCTTTTCTTTTGCAAAGGCCCTGGACTTTGGTCAAACTCCGCCATGTCTTGAGCTGTAAATAAACTATAATTTAAAATAATTTTCTTTTACAGAAAAATTATAAAAAATACGCTACCGAGTACGTGTTGAACTTCCAATTTTTGCGGCTGTTCTTTTCTATTTCTCTTTCAACATAACCGAAATCAGCTGATTTCTAGTGTTGCATAACGATTTTTATTTTAGAGTTTTATTTTTTTCATGTTTCTGCTATTTTAATTTCTTAACTTGAATTTTATCTGGACAACATTTTAAAAATCTGGACTCTGGACATAATGCAAAATATCTGGACAGTCCAGCTAAATCCCGCCAAGCTGGCAAGCCTAACCTTAGAGCTATTTTTTGATATTCTGATATTTTCTAGTAGAAAAATTGATCCAAGGACTTTTACTCGTCGAAAAATGTTTGTAGAGCTCGATACGATCTGGGGAGTATGATGGATGTAGTTAAATAAAGACCAGTAAAGTGCTTGGAAAAAAAATGGAAACAACCCAACTTGTGAAATTCATTTGCCGTTTTTACTATTTGAATGATTCAATTATCTTCTTATGGGAATCAGGTCTTCGTCCTGGAATATACCCTGGTCATTCCAGGTCACACGTATGCATTGTGCTCAATATACAGAAACAAAAACACTTACTTACTTACTTATATACTTATGTGGCCATAACAACCGAATATCGATTTAGGCCGAAAATAACATGCTTCGCCAGCCATCTCTGTTCTTCGCTAGCTGGCGCCAGTTAGAAATTCCAAGCGCCGTCAGGTTCTCCAGTACTTGGTCTTTCCACCGGAGGTTTGGTCTTCCTCTTTTGCGTCGTCCTCCAGCGGGTTCCGAATATAACACCTTCTTAGCTGGAGCGTGTTCTTCCATTCGCTCGACATGACCTAGCCAGCGCAGCCGCTGGATTTTGATGCGCTTTACTATGTCAATATCGGCATACAGCTCGTACAGCTCATGGTTGTACCTTATTCGGTACTCGCCACCAACGCAAATAGGTCCAAAGATCTTGCGTAGGACTTTTCTCTCGAAAACTCCAAGTATTCGCTCATCCGAGGTGGAAATTGTCCAGGCTTCAGCGCCATATGTTAGGACAGGCATGATGAGAGACTTGTAGAGTGTAGTTTTCGTTCTTTGAGAGAGGGCTCGACTTCTCAATTGCTTACTCAGCCCAAAGTAACACCTGTTAGCAAGAGTTATCCTACGCATGATCTCCAAGCTGACGTCATTACTGCTGGTAATGCTGGTTCCAAGATAGACAAAGTTCCTTACTACTTCAAAAGCGTAGTTGTCAACAGTGACGTGCTGTCCAAGACGCCGGGACTCTTTGTTTGTTGACACTAGATACTTCGTCTTGCCCTCGTTCACCGTGAGACCCATCCGACGCGACTCTCTTTCCAACTCTGAGAATGCTGCACTGACTGCTCGCGTGTTCATGCCGATTATGTCAATATCGTCGGCATACGCTAACAGCATGACACTTTTGTTGAAGAAACAACAACAAAAATTTCAAAATCTCTTACGGTTTATTTTTGACAATTTTTCAAAATTGCTGCAAATTTGATATTAGAATAGATCTTTAGGCTCCCATAAAATATCAGTGCTATGTCATCGATGCGTCATTGATGACATTGTCATCTAAGTATGATCGATTTCCATCTGGGAATGAATATATGAAGGTATGTGTTAGTACCTTTAATATGTTAATTGGTTTTTTTTTTCTCATCTCTTTAAATTTTTAGGTTATTATTTTTAGTTTTGTTTGTATTTTCTTCTTCTTCTTTATATTACGAGTATTTAGGTTGTTATTGTTTTTGATAGAAATAGCACAGACAAAATAAGAAAAAAAAAAAACTGATAACAAAAAACCTGTTAAATTGTTAATTTTTTTATACACTCACTTCACTACTCGTATGCGCACATATTTTTTATTATTATCTCTTTTTTTTCATCTTTTTGTTTGTATTTATAAAATTTCAATGTCACACATTTTGTTGTTTTTATTTCTATCGTATATGCATTTTTTTTTTTTTGTTTTAATTTTTTGTATATTTATTTTTGATTTTTTGTTGCTGTTAATTTTCTGATTGCATGCAACAAATGTTATAGACAAAAATAAAATAAAAACTACAAAAAAAAAAAAAAAAAATTAATAAATAAATGAAAAAAGTTTATCTACATTTCTTTTCATGTTTTTACACTTTGTCTTTTGTATTGTTTTAAATACATTTTTTTTTTGGTATTTATTTTGCAAAACAAAAACAAAGACGTAATTTTATTTTATACTTTACACTTAAAGAGTCAAAGGTATATTAAGTTGATGCTTGCGTTTGTAATATCTATGAGAGGTAACTGATATGGAAAAGTGTCTGTATCAATTAATGATTGGAATCACGAATCTCTATAACACTATCCTTCAATGTGTGGAAATCACACATATTTTCCATATAAAAGTTGGCTTTCATGTGTATGTTTTGACATTTTGAACATGAAAATATAGATCTATCAACCTGAAACCCACTGTGCAACACCCAGTTTATCTAGAAAACGGATTTATCCAGCACAAAAGTATATCTGTCTATCTGTCATAGTGTCTTCGGTATTATTGAAGTTAAATTTTTCAATTTTTTTGTTATTTAAATTTAATTTTCTTTTCAATGGCTACTCGATGATGCATCATCACCAATGTTGTCATTGTCGTCCCTGACACAATGAAAGCAATGATGAAAGTATTTTTAAATAATGACAATACTTGTATGTCTTATGCAAATATCTAATACTCGCATGCACTGTTGTTTACGGATTTTATTTTTATAATTTTTTTTTTTTTTTGTTATTTTCTTTCGTTTTGTATTTATAATTTTTTTTTTTTGGTATTAAATTTAAATATGGCTATTATTTCAATATATATATTTTTTTTTAATTCAAATTTTCTTTTTTAAATTATTATGTCAGCATTTAGATAATAATATGTCTTTTTTTTTTAATTTAAATAATTATATATGCATATACACTACTGAGTATATGATTTTTATTGCTTAAACAATAAAAATAAAATATACAATTAAATTAATAATAATAAAAAAAATCACAAAATTACCAAATAATAATAACTTTGTGAACATAAACAATCGTTGATTTTTATATACCGTAAATGCATAATATATCTATATTATTATTATATGATTTGGTATGTATTAATTATTAAATAATTTATAATTTTTATTAATTTAGCAATACAATATTAATGTCATATAGGGAGGATATAGTTTAAAAAATGATTTAAATTCCGGGTACAGCAACACAACATTACCTCTCATGAAATACAAGCCTCTGATAGATCTTTATGGCAAACCCTTGAAAAATGATGTGACAAGAATTTTACTATTCGAAAGCAGATAATAATATAACTTGATCGCTTCTAGTATTGCGGAAATTTACACAAGCGTAACTGTACTGGATTAAGATGGGGCCGATGAGCCAAGATGGTTGTTGCAAAAGTAATCTGTTGTAGTAGAGGCAGCACATATGATTTTTACGTTGTCTAGCTTTCTGGATTTGGAAGATTCTTCGCCTTTTTCTTTTTTAAATAAAGTTTTTTCTTGGTGTGGGTGCCGTAGCTCAGTGGTTAGTGTGTTGGCCTTCGGATATGTAGGCCGCGGGTTCAATCCGCGGCTGAAGCACAACTTTAATATCGAAAAAATATTTCTTTCGAACGGTACCCACCTGTCGTCAAGCAATTGCCAATTCTTCCGGCAGTAGCAATTTGCCATGAAAAAGCTTCTAAAAGAACTCTGTGACAAAGCTCAGAAAAAGTGATGTCACAAAAGTTCTGCCGTTCGGAACCGGCTACATTAAGTAGGTCCCCTCTACTACTATCCAAAATTTAACACGCACAACAGTAATGGAAGAGAAGCTCGGTCAAAGAGCCCTTCGGAGCTTTAAGGGCCACTTATTTATTTTTATTTTTTTTTTTTCTACAAACCTGTTTTGAAATTTTTTTCTTTGAATCCGTTCTGGTCCCGTGTAAGGCACTTCTCAGCCTAGTGTTGCTTCTGCATTTGATTTCCCATTGCTGCCATAATACTATATAAGCCATAGTATATCCATCAAACGTACTCTTTTTGAATCACGCAATAATTTGTGCTTATGGTGGAAGTCAAGAGTTCATTTTGTTTGAAGCTGTAACCCTTGAAATCCATTAGGGCTTTCTAAGAAATTGTTTATTTTCATATCAATTGTATTTCCAGCCAACAGTTTATGGAACATAATTCTTCATTAAAGATTATGATAATGGGTGGCAGCAGGAGTCTGCAGTTGCGCCCAATTATTACAGTACCATGTACAGTACAGGACCCCATTGCATGCCATCATGAGACCTCATTTCTTAGGCGGTTCCTTTGCGTTACACATTTTGGCTTTAATGAGATAATGCATTGTGGATTTGGGAGTGCATATGCAGCCTGCAATTGGGTCAAGTTATTACAGCACCAAGGTCAATCGGTTTTGGACCCGTTTCTGTACTAACATTAAGCGTTGCTCCTAAGATGGGGCGGCTTCGTCACGCGCCCTAGTTTTAGTGAGACTGTTATTTGTAGTATATTGAGTTTTCGAGGCTAGATTCAATTTGTTCTCGTGTCCAGCCTGCTGTTGGGACCAATTATTACGGATCCAAGGCCAGTCGGGTTGGAACTAATTTTTTGTATAACAATATTGAGCATAATTTCGTAATTAAGCTGGATTTGTTATTCACTCTAGTTTTTATGGGATTTTGACACGTGCTTTATTGAGGTTTCGGATGTAGCTTTAATTTGATGGCAAGAATGTACTGCCAGTTAGCCCTAAATATTATGGTTCCATTGTCAGTCGATTTTGGACCCTTGGTATATTAGCATTGAGCACCGGAGCGGTTTCGTTACTTATTATATGGAGAATCTTGATTGAGGTTTTAGGGATAGATGCAACTTGGTTGCTAAATATAGTCGTTGCTTCGATCAGCTTTTTTTTTAGTATTGCGAAATGACCATTATGGCTATTATTATTTAAACTGTTATAGTCCTCTAATGACGCACTATTTGCTTGTAGCTAAAGCATGCCATCTTCGGGTTACCGTCTCATATTTTGCCTAGGGTTAATTTGGTTGCGGATGAAGTGACTTATCCAGCTGAGCCTTCATTTTCTGCATTGTCCTAATTTATATTAATTGCTTTTGTATTGGAATAGTGGTTAAGTAACGTGCCTAGCCTGGAGGAGAGGTGGAGTCAAAATGGATTACATGGTCGGTTTTCAGTTTAAAGCATATTGTGGCCTGTACACCATTTACTTGGGTTAAGAAATATACATATTTATAATACAAATTAATTTTTTAATTTTATTTATAATTAAATTTCTCTCTCGTCCTTTACAGATTAGTGCTGAATATTGTTATATAAACTTCGATACAAAGAAGTAGGTAAGTCGATAATATTTAAAATTTGTTTCAAGCATGCAATAGTGGTTTAGTAAATTTACTATACAAAGTGAATTAGAATTTGATTAAAATGCATATTTTTAATTGTAGTCTATTGTATTGTATTGCAAATTATATTTTATTATTGAATAATTTCCATTCGGTTTTCCTTGTACGCATTTAATACGTGTATTTTTATGCTTCAACACTTTTTCCTATAGAAAAAAAAAGCAAATGAAACAATTGAAATTGAAAGCAATTCAATGCGTTACGCAATTTTAATTTCAATTGCATTGAGAAAAATACTTGAAAGAAAACAAGTCGGCGGCTGCACTTTGCATTCACCAATTCATTCAATAGACGAACACAATAATACTACTGAGTGTGGTAATAATAATAATGGGTGTTTCAAAAGTAAAGTTTGATTTGAAATGGTTGTTGTTGTTGTTATTGTTGTGCTTCTTTCGATTAACATCATTTTTCTTGAAAGCCAAACATTTCGTTCTTTTTAGTGGTGCTCACTTATTGGCTAGAATATAAGCTTTTAGCATGACATCTGTTCTAAGACACAGTCAAGAGTGACACTGACATTAATGGAACCAAAAAAAAAAGTTTTCGATTCTCAAATGGCTCGTAAACGTTTAGAAATGGCTTGTTGAGTAACACCTAACTGTTCGGCAAGCATTTTTTGTGATTGGGTGTCGTCCTCATCCAAATGAACCTGCACATCATGGTCCTCAACTTTTCTGGGTCTATTTTCCCGCTTCTTGTCACTCAACTCAAGTCATATGGGTGCCGTAGCTCAGTGGTTACTGTGTCCGCCTTCTGATCTGTAGGTCGTGGTTCAATCCCCGGCTGATGCATAACAAATTTAATATCGATAAGATTTTTCTTTCGAATGGTACCCACCTGTCGGCAAGCACTTGGCAATTCTTCCGACAGTAACAACTTGCCATGAAAAAACTTCTAAGAGAACTCTGTGACGAAGCTCAGAAAAAGTGATGTCACAAGTGTTCTGCCGTTCGGAACCGGTTAAAATAAGTAGGTCCCTTCTAATACTGTCCAAATTTAAGACGCACAACAGTAATGGAAGAGAAGCTCGGCCAATGAGCCCTTTGGGGCTTTAAGTGCCACATATTTATTTATTTTATTTTTGTCACTCAAGTCAAAATGGCCTTCTTTGAACCGACGAAACCAGTCTCTGCAAGTGGTTTCCGATAGCGCACTGTCACCATAGGTCTCCACAAGCATTCGATGCGACTCAGCAGCAGATTTCTTCAAATTAAAGCAAAAAAGTAGAGCTTCCCGCATATGCTCTTTTTCTGGCACGAAACTAGACATGATTATACGAGGAAAAATGTATGTTGTTGTATGAAATCACTGATGATGTTTACTAATTGATGTAAACTGGTGTCGAACTCATAAAAACAAAAGGATGCACAGTCGATAATAGCTCAATATGCTCACTAACGCCATCTACGAGCAAACAGCGGATTTAAGCTTGTACACGGGTAGCTTTCTGGAATATTTTGAGAAAATATTTTGGTTTATTTCCATCCAAGATGCAATATTTTCAATTTTATGTGGGATCTTCTTAATAGGTAGAGCTTGACGATAAATATTTGTGGGGGAAATGGTGAGGCAAAATTATTAATGGTGGTTGGTCATACATTTCACCACTTTAGAAGCAATTCCTAGCCAATTATAGTGCTATTTGTCGATTCTCAGGTGCTTTTAAATTCATTTTGCAGGGGGACCTTCCTAAGCGGCGGAGATTGGTAGTAAATATGTTGAGGAAAAATGTTGCATAGCAAAAATAGATGAGGATGTTTGATCTTTTTGAAATACCCTCAATAAAAAATGCATAAATTTTTCTTTTTCCTATGATTTGGCAATATTGAAATTTATATCAATATTGGAAGCATTAGTAGCTGCAACAGTAGCAGCACTAATATGCATATATGGCCGGTAGTAATAATTACAATTGAACAAAAACGGACAATTTTGTTTTGTATTACAAAAACAATAAGCATAATAATAGCAATTATTTTTTTTTTTTATGTATACAGTTTATTTTTTTCCTCTCCATCAGACAATCACATTGAATACGAGTATACATACAAGGTGCGACAATTATGTATTAAGACTGCCTGTAGAAAACACAATTAAAACACGATATCTGCTAATTTTTCGGTATATTTATTCGAAATATTATCTTCCTGATTCAATACACTTGTTACATCGATGTAATAGTGATTCAAACGTGTGTTCCAGCTCATTTTTCGGAATTGCCTTCAGTGCCCTCGTCGAAGCCCGTTGTATGGTCTGAATGTCATCAAAAAAGCATCCTTTCAACTTCAACTTCAGTTTTGGGAACAAAAAGAAGTCACACGGTGCCAAATCAGGTGAATACGGCGGGTAATTCAACACACAGACCTGATTCCGAGCCAAAAATTGACGAACAATGAGTGCTGTGTGTTAAATTTCATGTTAAAATTTCAACATTAAACGACCACGTGTTTTGTAAAATGAATGTCAATAAACATTAAATGTCAACCAAATGTCATGAAATTTTCACAGTTAGTAGAAGAAGGTTGAAGCTTCAAAACGCATGTACTCACATATAGATGGCGCGCTTGGTTGCTGAGGTATGGTTCGAGTCTTAATGCATACTTGTCACACCTTGTATATGTGGTTGAAACATAATCATCAGGTGTTGTATCTATGTACTATTACCAATTTAGGAAGTAATTGTTTACAACAACTGTAATAGTGATGTGTAATAATGATAATAATACCAATAATAATAATAACAAAAATAACAAATACACACATGCAACAAAAAATAATGATGATAAAAATGTTTAATTGCAGAAAATGCATTTTAGACATATTCATATACCGTAGCACTGTTATAATCATCGTAATGATAATGAAGAGAAAGAAGAAGAACAACTAAAACCGTTTGAAAACCATAAAACCTTTTGAGGTCTATGTTAAATGAAAATATTTTTTTTTTTTTTTTTTTTTAAATGGAGCAAATAAAAATATTAAAATAATCGCCTACTACTGCAATCGTTACGATTTTGGTTATGCTTGCAGCATTAGTTACTTTTACATTAAGGTGATCGGCAAATGTATAGGAGAAACATTTTGAACGTGGAATACTAATGCTCATGGGTTAGAAATAGGTGATTTTGAAAACTAAAACTACAAAATATTCTGCTTTTATGTGTTCATTTTGCATTGCATCCCCTTTAAGGTGTAGAGTTAGAGGGTAATTCTATTCGGGAAAATATTGAACCCACCTATAAGAGATTCCTGGGAAGCTATGGCATTATTTGACAGTTTTATGGTGTTAAGCTCATTATATATGGACGTCCCCTTAAGGGAGGCAGATAGGGCCGAGAAAATGTTATAACGCAAAAATTAATTGAGGTCGGTATATACTTAACACTTTCAGGGAATGCTCTTGCTGAGTGCTGAGAGCATATTTTATACAAATGTAGATTTTGATGGAGTGCCGTAGCTCAGTGGTTAGTGTGTTGGCTTTCTGATCTCTAGGTTGTGGGTTCAATCCCCCGTTTAAGCATTACAAATTTAATATCGAAAAGATTTTTCTTTCGCACGATACCCACCTGTCGGTATCAATCAATCAAAAGAAAGCGTGACGTTGGAGTAAGGACATCATCCTTGTTCATCAAATGGACCACGCGAAACCAGACCGAGGTCTGTTAGAGGGTATGAGGCCTACGGTTGATACCTCTGAGGGCCTACCACAAGTGTTACGGCCACTGCGATCAAACGAGATCTTTTGTACCCAAGTCCGTCTACGACACCAGAATGTCCTCTATCTTTTTAATGAAGGATAGTATTGATCTTGTCGAATTTTTGATGATTAAAGCTAGTGTTGGGAAACTCAGTTGAAAGGGTTTGAGGCAAAGCCTGGGCAAGGCAGCTTGGTTGTCTGAGTAAAAAAAACGACCGCGCAGTTTGAGCCCTTTGGCATGTAAGTGACGCGCACGAGTAGTCTGGAAGTAGAAGTCACCCTTGGTAGAGCCAGATTGCCAAAGGAAGCCTAGCTTAAAACAGAAAGGCGGCAGGTACTCTGAGTTCGCATATTAAGAACCGTGCACCCCCACGGTCATGGATCTATCGGCATATGCTGTTCCACCTTAGATTTGGGTTTTTGACTAGGGTAGTCGCGGGATTGTCACATCCTGTTGGTAAGCAATTGGCAATTCGTTCGGCAGTAACAAGTTACCATTAAAACGCTTCTAAAACAACTCTGTGACAAAGCTCAGAAAAAGTGATGACGCAAGAGTTCTGCCGTTCAGAAACGGCTAAAATATGTAGGTCCCTTCCAATACTGTCCAAAATTTAACAAGCACAACCGCAATGGAAGAGAAGCTCGGCCAAAGAGCCCTTCGAGGCTTATAAGTGCCACATATTTATTTTTTATTTTTTAGATTTTGGTAGAAACCGGAGGGTGGATATAGAAAGTTAGTGTGTTTCAGAAAAATGATGAGATAAAATTAATTGATCACACGTTTTACCCATCTAGGGGCCGGTGCAGGAAGCAAATTTTATAAAAACCTCAAATTTGTAGCAAAGGGTGTATGTATGTTTGGGGGCAAATGTTAGGAAAAATTATTTATGGGAGTCGGCCCTAAATGCATCATTCCAGAGGCGAGATATTATGGTTACACAAAACGAAAATAACTAAAACTAAATTTTTTTCAACCTTGGGCTCCTGGGTGAGCTATTCAATTTGATAAATTGTGATGACAATTTCTATTTTGTAGTTTTTTTTTTATCAAATCTAATATTTTAAGCCTGTGAAAGTTAAGAAAAAATATTTTTCTAAATAACCACCACCTTAATACATACATAGTACCTATATGAATATACATACATATGAACATATCTATCAGCGTACATACATATGTATAGTAAATTCAAAACGCGTAATTGTTACACCCTGATTGCGCGACTACGTCCAAAACCATTGTATGAGTTGCAACGTTAACAACATAAATGCTCCCTCTCGCCCACCATTATGTACTTGTATCATATGTACATATGCAGCGCTACCGATGTACTTATATGTGTAGTATCAGCATCATCATGACTACTTTGTATCCATATGAATATGAATATGTACATAGGAGTATACCATCACCGCCAACACACACCCATAACTATTGCTACTGGTGGTTGCCATTGCAATTATTATTATTGTTGTTGGTGCTATTACTGTTTTTACATACTTACCGCTGCCGTTGTTGCTGTTGTTGTTGTAATAATAATTCAACACGCTTTGTTGATTTCTTAATGAGCGCACAACACCAACACTAACACCAACTCTTTTAACACTCAGTCATATGGGGGGAAAGTAATGATGGAGTGGGGAAAACTGATGTACTTGTGTATATTAACAACAATAGCAATTACAATTCAAAATGCAAAAGTGCAAGATCAGCAACAACAGAAACAGCAGCAGCAGCAACAATATTGTTATAATTTTTTTTTGTTTTTTATTTTTCTCCCATATATGAAAATGAGTCGTTGTCATATGAGTGATGTACTGATCCAATGCATACGAGTAGTTTTCATTTTCATATTGTGTACAAGTATGATTTACATGAATTTTGAGTATGTCCACTATACAAAAATTACATACAACAAGTCATATATATATGTATGTATTCACACATTAAGGTGGATTAAAAAGTCTGGAACAAATTTTCCAAAAAAGAAGTATAAAGAACTTTTTGACTTGGTCAATTTTGTACGGGAGTCCTATTAAGAGGTAGATATTGGGATTATATCAGATTTTGGGTACCGCAGCTTAGTGGTTAGTGCGTTGGCCTTCCGATCTATAGGTCGAAGGTTCAATCCGAATCCGAATATCGAAAAGACTTTTCTTTCGAACTGTGCCCACTTGTGGGCCAGCTATTGGCAATTCTTTCGGCAGCAACAATTTGCTAATGAAAAAGCTTCCAAAAGAACTCTGTGACAAAGCTCAGAAAAAGTGATGTCACGAAGGTTCGGAACCGGCTAAAATAAGTAGGTGCTGAAAGAGAAGCTCGGCCAAAGAGCCCTTTGGGGCTTATAAGTGCCACATATTTTTTTTGTTTGTTTTTGGTATATCAGATTTTGCAGTCCTAGCGACGATTTTCGGGCAGTTATTATTGATTGTTTTTACGGTGTTTTTACATTCTTTGTATATGATAGCCCTTTAAGAGAAGGAGATAGGGGGTAAGTATGTTTGAATGAAATGTTGACAATAAAAAAATTAATGGGGTAGGTCATATTTTGTGGTAATTTTTTGATTTCTTCATTTTCATAATTTCTCCAAACATACTCATCCCTATCCTATTCCCATTAAGGAGATTCCCATACAAAATAAACTCCGGCTGCTATGAAAATCGATAAAAAAAAAGCTCCACGAATCGCCACTAGAACAGTCAAATGTATGACTGACCCACATTTGTTTTTCTCCTCAACAATTCTCCTGAACAAAGTTCCCCATATCTCCACTTCTTAGGGTGGCACCCGTGAAAAAAATGTGCTTTTCAGTGGAAGTTTTGAATGAAGGATTTCTTTAAGCTTTCTTTGGAAGAAATGCTTGAAATGTTCAAAAAGTTTGTTACCTCAGATCTTAAGACGTTTAATAATTTATCCTACCTTAATCTACATATCTATATGATATTGTATTCATCATATGATTATTATATTGTAATTTAAATAAATTTCACATTATTGTTGTGCATATTAAATAAAAAGTCATAAAAATACATTTTTTTTTTTTGGTTTTTATTTCTATCATTTTGTAGCAATTGTTTTGTTTCGAATTCAATTTAAATGTGTGTTTTTGTCTGTCTGTCTGTCGTATTCAGCATTGAATGGATGAGCTTGCAAATAGGCGAAATTGAGTTAAAACAACGCTTAACTCTCATACAAAAGTATACTTTGATGCTTTAATATACACCTACCAGGCTCCAACTTTGTACTCGAAGGTACTTTGATTAGGAAACGAACATATTGAAAAATAGGTGTAATCAGATATAAACCACTCCTACGTCCTATACAAAAGCATGGTGACGTTAATACGTCTTCCATACTCTTAACATAGAAATAAATACCAAGTTTTGAAGCTGAAGCTTGGTACACACGATTATATTTCCTATTAAATGAACCAGTCTTAGAATGGGTGAAATCGGATGAAAACCACACGTACATCCCATACAAAAGTATATTTCCGTATGGCAATTGCAATGGGAAAAAATAGCTTCCATTTTTCAGGCGGAGGTCCACGCCTTAGAGCTATCTGTTAGAGAATGTCTACGTAGAGGCATTCGAGAAACCAACATATGCATTCTTTCTGACAGTCAAGTAGCTCTAAAATCACTAATGAATTTCTCGTTTCAATCTAAGTTGGTCTGGGAATGCTTCGAACTTCCAATTAACTTAGCAAAGAGGAACTCTGTGACTTTAATTTGGGTACCGGGACACAAGGGGCATGCAGGCCATGAAATGGCAGATTCACTGGCCAAAGAGTATACAGTATCTTCGTGAATAACTTAATATGTGAAGAGGAAAAAAGTAGTCTAACCGATTACTGGAGAGCCCAAACAGGCATGCGGCAGTCGAAAAGATTCATTGACCCTGAACACATTAAGGTAGATGCTATCTTGAACCTCAGCAGAAAAGACATCAAATTCTACACTGAACTATTAGCAGGTCATTGTAAACTTAATTATCACATTATGAAAATGGGTGTGGTTAACAATGATCTCTGTCGACTCTGTCTTGAAGAGCAGGAAACAGCAGAACACATTCTTTGCAATTGCCCAGCTGTGGCTAAGACGCAGACTAAACTAACTAGGCAACGGATTCATAGTTCCCAGGGATCTTGTTAAAATTAATCCCACAGGAGAAACAAGATTTATAAATACTCTTGAGATCTGGTAGCTAGAGAATAAGGCTGCACAAAAGATCTTCAGGTCGCTGTGCTTCATATTTCCATGAGAATATATAGGTATTGGCCTGAAAATTGATACACTTGATTATATTGCATTAAAAATGAAATCGGATGTAAATCACTCTTACCTCTTAGATACCTCAAGATACCTTTTGAAACCATTTATGAATAGATGATGTGCTAGATTGCAACTAACTAAAAGGAATACCTAATTGGTATTAGTTAATCAAAGCATCACAACATGGGCTACTGTAATAAAAACCAAATTTTTATTAATTCTTAATCAGCTGTGACGTATATGTATACTCGTAGATACAATTGACTCGATCGTTGCTCGATCGAATGAACATGTTTCATTGCACTTTAAAACAACTTATTTACTCTCAATATGGATGGTAATTTTGTTCATTATTTCCCTCGTCAAAAAGACGACTAATTTTTAATGTATTTTTAATAATGTAATAAGACGACAAAATAAAAAAATATGAAACGCATGATCACTTGATATGATCAACATGAACAATATCATTATGATCATACTAATCATATATCTCAATCTTGTGTGCAGATGTTAAATTAAATCAATGATAAATATGTGGTTGTAAAGGGTTATCCATTTTGCTGTTTCAAAAGTAAATGTAAATAAAACACATATAAAATATTTTTTATCATGATATTTCTTTTTTATTATAAAGTTTGAACGTTGACATTATTTGTGAAATACTACATCATTTAAATGACCACCACGCGAATTGTTGCAAGCATCGATTCTTTTGAGGTAATTTTCGACCACTTTTTGACACATATTGGGCGGTATCTCAGCCATAACGTGACGAATGTTGGTTTTTAGGTGCTCAAGAGCTAAAGGTTTATCTGCATAAACACGGTCTTTCGCGTAGCCCCACAAAAAAAAGTCAAGCGGTGTCAAATCGCATGATCTTGGTGGCCACTTGATATCGCCACGACGAGAAATTACGCGGCCAGCAAATTTCTCTTGCAATAAAGCCATATTCGCTCGAGTTGTGTGGCATGTGGCACCGTCTTGTTGAAACCACATATTCTCTAAGTCGTATTCTTCAATAGCAGGCAAAAAAAAGTGGGTTATCATATGACCATAACGCTCCGAATTGACGGTGACAGTCGTTCCATCGTCGTTTTCGAAGAAGTAAGGTCCAATCACACCTCCGGACCAAAGAGCGCACCAAGCAGTGACATTTTGTGGATGTAGTGGCCTCTCTTCAATTACTTGAGGATTCTCAGAACCCCAAATACGACAATTTTGTTTGTTAACATACCCACCGAGTGAGAAATGTGCTTCGTCGCTGAAGAAAATTTTGTTCGAAAAATCGCCGTCCACCGCCTGTTGTTCAAGCACCCATTCGGCGTATCTACGACGTTGTGAATGGTCAGTTGGCTTCAGTTGTTGTGTGAGCTGGATTTTATATGGATGTAGGTGTAGATTCAAATGCAAAATACGCCATAATGTGCCGAAAGACAGTCCTAATTCCTGAGAACGACGAGGAATCGACACATTCGGGTCTTCGGCAACACTTTCACTTACAGCAGCGATATTTTCGGTGGTACGATGATGAAACGATGATGCACAGGCCTTACAATATCTGTAACCGATCCAGTCTCTTCATATTTCTTTACAATTTTGCCAATTGCTTGCGTAGTTGGACGATTATGTAAACCATAATCTCCTCTTAAAGCACGATATGTGGCTGTGGCAGAATCACCATTTTTTTAGTAGGTTTTTACAATTTTAATGCGTTGTGCGATAGTTAAATGATCCATTTTCGCAAATGTCAGACTTTGAACTGAAAAAGAAAGAAATTGTTTTAACAACTCAGTTTGACAGATGTCGAATTCTAGCCCTATACTTTTGAAACCGCGAAATGGATAACCCTTTACATTGTAGAAGTTCAAAAGAAGCCAACAAGCAAGTCCACAATCGGCCAACTACGACTGATCTTGCACTTTTTATTATTGTTGTGTTGATGATGATGATGATGATGATGATGATCAGTGATCAACATTTATTTGTATACGAGTATGAGTAGACTTGTATGTCTCGACGTACACTCGTTGCTAGTAAGAAGGTAAACAAGCATGCAGTCAGTCAAGCAATCAGTTGTTGATTTGTATATTTTACTCATTCCTGTTTTTCTTTTTTTAGTATTTATTTTTATTCTTTTTTTTTTTTTTTTTTTTTTTTGCTTTAGAAAGTGCACATCTTCGTGTCAAATTAATTTAATTCAATTTAAATAGATTTTGACGTAGTCCAGTTGCTTTCGTTGTTGCTGTTATTTTGCTATCTTCTCTGTATTTACACATTGTTACATATGTAAATTAAGTCCATTTGAATGCCTCTGTGATTATTATTGCATGTTATGTTAATCATGAATTCCAAATTCATGTCAATTATTTATGGCCTTTTATAAATGCAATTGATTTCAATATTAGAGTTTAAGTAATTTACTTGTTAACATACATTTTTTTAACGCCATCCTAAAGTCAGAAAAAGCATGAATTTCCACCTACGAAGCCTTGACCCAACATAACTAAATTTATCAATTTCTTAAACTGATATTTTGCGAAAACAATCATTCTCAAAGCACTGTGATACAACTCAAACGGTGATTAAATCATGGCTAGCAGCCATGAAGGTTTTACTGTACCTTTGGTGGAACTGGGCAGGCAACATTTACTATGAGCTACTTTCATGCGATCAAAACACTAAATTCGGATGTAAACTGTCGACAATTGAATCATTCAATAGATGTTGTGTTCCATCAGGACAACGTCAGGCCACACACACCTATAGTGGCTCGCCAGAAACTTCAGAGGCTTGGTTGGTTGTCCCACATACACACTGCGTGGACTGTGATCGTTATTGATGATGCTGTTAGTGTTGTTGTTGTTGTTGTTGATGATGATGTTAGTGTTGTTGTTGTTACTGTTATTTTTGTCATTGTTGTTGTTGTTGTTGTTGATGTCTTCATGCTCAGAGCTCAAGTTCAAAAAGTCGGCTGCTTCGACCGAGTGCTGCTTCCACAAGAAAGAACGAACTAGAGTGATGGGACTTGATGCAACCATCTTATTGTCCGGACCTAGTACCATGGGATTATTATATTTTTACCATTACAAAAGTTCATCCATGATAAGAAATTGATAACAATAGAAGATTGTGAAGGTACTGGGTTGAGTTTTTCGCCAATAGGGACCAGGGCTTCTGTGAGAAACGAAATTGTGAATTTTAACGTTAAAATTACAATAAATTATAAAATAAAATGGTGCATACAATTATTTTTATCAATGTCCTAGTAAATTTTGTCGGTTAGGGGCGAGCCTACTGACCAGAGAGCTGTATCACGTCAAATTGATATGGATGATATGGTAATGATATGAATATCAAACGAAAGAGAGAATCATTGGCAATATAGAAAAAATACTACTTAAAATTTTTTCTGAAGAAAAATAACAGAAAATTCAAAATGTATCCTCGAATATCCTCGAAGAAAAACCCACCAAACCAACATAAACGTAAAAATATTTATTTCTTTTCACCAACCTGCTGGGCACCCACCTATCTCAGTGGTTAGTGCGTTGGCCTTCTGATCTGTAGGTCGTGGGTTTAATCCCCGGCTGAAGCATAACAAAATTTCATATCGAAAAGATTCTTCTTCCGAACGGTACCCACCTGCCAGCAAGAAGTGGCAATATTTCCGACCGTAACTATTTGCCCAAAATGCTTCTTAAAAGAGCTCTGTGACAAAACTAAGGTAAAGTGATGTCACAAGAGTTCTTCCGTTCGGAACCGTCTAATATAAGAAGGTCTCTTTTAAGGTTGTCCAAACTTAACACGCACAACAGTATTGGAAGAGAAGCTCAGTGGTATCACAATGGGCCTTTCTGGACTAAGTGTGTCCTCTCAGAGAGAGAGAGAGCAGTCATATAACCTAACCTAACGAACTTGCTTAATGGTGGAGCTGTGCGATTAATAGTTTAAGCGAACAATTTGATTAACCGAAATTGTGCTTAATCAATTATTGGATATAAATAATTTGTTATTAATGGCTTAATTAAATAATTTAAATATGTTAATAAATTAATGATAATTAAATTTGTTTAATCAAAAATTTGATGAAACGAATAATTGATTAATCAGATTATTTGATTAAACAATTAATTGCACTACCGTTACTCGGAAGAACCATTTTTTAAAATTTATTACGTGGGGATTAACCGAATTGCTACCATCTGGGTCCGTTTTTTCGTTTGAAGAAGGTTTTTGTCGAGTTTGTAACTATTCTGCGATTTAAACTTGAACACCATTGAAGGAGACCTACTTATATTAGCTGATCGATAGTGACAAGATGGTGTTGATAATATTTTATTCAAACGTACCTATCTACATCATGTTTTTGATATTTAAAGAGCATATAATAAGTACAAAAAGTGAATGAATTAAAATTTTATCTATACAAAATCATGTCTTATCAGTTTTGCATATTTTTCAGTGACTTGAGAATCATTTCTTAAAATGTTTCTACAAGTATGTCGCCAATTCATTATTAGTTGTAATTTGTATATATATGTATATATATGTATATATATGTATATATATGTATATATATGTATATATATGTATATATATATATATATATATATATATATATATATATATATATATATTGTATGTTATTAGATTAGCTGACTAACAAATTTTATTTCGCTCTCTCACTTACCTACATTTACATATGTCCATATCTTAAAGATACATATGTACGTACGAATTTCCATATGTAGATAAAACATGTACAACATTAAGCTTTTACATTAAGCCCGATTTGGTGTTTAAGATACCAGAATGAGTTCACATCTTTTTAGTCTGTTTGAATATAGAAATTTTTTGATAAAATATAACTGAATAAGTAAATATGTATTCATATTTGTTATTCCTCTAACCTAACAAAAATAACTAAGTATACATCATTTTCAGAATATATATACAATTTTAAATGCGCAAAATATTCATAGACATTGTGGTATATTATAAATATTCGAAATTGATGTTTGTATTTAAAATGATATACCAACTTTTGTATATTTTTTTCAATATGGAACAATAAACTGCATGATATTGACAAAACCATATGGCATATGGCATTTGAATATATATTATTTATGTATTTTTCATATGCTAATATTAGATTGAAATGCAAAATTTTGCAAAAATATTATATACGCATATAGTTGTACATACATACATACATGTACTCACTAGTAGAATGAAATGAAATTAAATGTGGATATTTGCTTCAATAATTTATTATTAAAACTAGGTGGGTGTGTGCTGACTAATGCATTGAAGTACTCGCGTGTTTTACTATAAAATATATGAGAATATTGTCTTATGTATAAACTATTTTATTGGCACTTCAAAGAAGCAAATTTTAGTATACAGGGTATTTCAGTTTAAGTACACAACAGAGAAAACAGAGCTGAATATAGAGGAGTTGCTAAAGTTCTAGCTTATGCCGATGATGTGGTTCTAATGGTATCAGAATTATGCTCTAGCACAATCAGTGCTAGGATAATGCAAAAAGTGCTTGACGATCTAATTTCATGGGCCATTGGTTGCGGTCTAGGGCTAAGCCCTAGCAAAACCTAACTGATGCTGCTTACCAATAGAATAAAAAAAAATACCCCACTTCCACATTTCAATAGACAAGTGTAAACTCTCTCAAACAGCGCCAAATACCTCGGGGTACCTCTGCCCTTGATTCCAAAAGACAATTTTATCGTGCAGACATCAATAATGAGCGGTGCCTTGAGGCTGCTGGAAGGTTAGGTTAGATTATGTGGCTGCACTCTCTCTCTGAGAGGACACACTTAGGCCAGAAATGCGCATTGTGATACCACCGAGCTTCTCTTCCAATACTGTTGTGCATGGTAAATTTGGACAGTATTAGAAAGGATCTACTTATATTAATCGGTTCCGAATGGCAGAACTCTTGTAACATCAGTTTAACTTAGTTGTGTCACAGAGGTCTTTTATGAAGCATTTTTGGCAAATCACGTAACTTCAGCTCGCCAACATAATGATACTTTGACCTGGGTTTCAGGACATCGGAACACACAAGGCAATTAAGCGACATACGAGCTTTCTTGAGCAGAATCTGCTACGCAGAAATCTCAAACCGTACTCGTTTTATCATAGAGAGTCAAATTTCCAAGATATACCTCAAAAATGCCAATCAAAGTTAGAAAGGCTCAATGTGATAGGGGGTCAGCAAAGTCCTATGGCTAAACTATGATTGGAAGAAACCAGAACAAATAATTATCAACAGCAAATTGGATTCATTCCCCCTTTAAATTCTCAACCTTGTTGGGCTAACCAATTTTCGACAACCTCGACGAGTTCTCCATGAGATACATAAATGTTTCAATAAAGTATTGTCCTTTTAGTACTCTGCCAGCGTGGAATTGAGGGGATGATTTTGAAATAGCGCTTAAGCGCTAATTGAGTCGCAGTAAGCAACACCACTTTCACCAAGCAAAATAGCTCACGAAAAAAAAATTAATTTGTGGCACTTATAGGCATTAGTAGGGGTCTACTTATATTAGCCGGTTTCAAACGGTAGGCTCCTTGTTATAATACTTTTTCTGAGATTTGTCACAGAGCTCTTTTAAAAGCTTTTCCATGGCAAATTGTTGCTACCGAAAGGATTGCTTACCGACAGGTTGGTACCATTCGGAAGAAACACTTTTTCGATATTAAGGTTGTGCTTCAGGCGGTGATTGAACCCTCAATTTACATATCAGAAGGCTATCGCACCAACCATTTTGCAAGAATGGACCGGTCTCTGTTCCGGAAGCACTCGACCACGTGTCCGACCAAGATCCATTCAACTCAGCAGCATACGGCAATGCTTTATATGGAAACAAAACAAAGCATTTTCGTATTCTTGCTGCTACAACAACAACAACAACCACTGAGTGACGGAGCCCAGAGAGGAGTATAATATATGACCCACTCCCATAAATTTTGCCTGATTATACTTACTATCTATTTTGAATCTCTAGGGAGGCTCCCCTACAAAGTGAACTGAAAAACTGACTCTGAAAATCGGCAAAAATCCCACAAATTCCCAGTAATCGACTCCAGAGATGTAAGATATATGAGCAACATTGCCCTCATAATTTAGTTACCACAAATCTGCCGTCATTAGAGGGACTTCTTACAAAAATTATGTTATTTCAACTTATTTACAGTAAATAAATTCCACAATCTTAGACTAAAGAAAGAAAAGTTCAATTATTTTGAAATAACCATGACTCTGTTCAAAACTGCTAGGATTTTTCCATTAATATTTGCAACAAACGGTTTATGAGGTTTTCTATAACGAAATTTCATGTTATTTCAGAGGTTCTACGTCTCCTTATTGTCAAACAAGGCTTAAACATGAAATATAGGTAATTCAAAATTGAAAAACCCTGTACATTTTTAATGAATTTGAATTTATATTGAAATTGTATAATTGAAATATGTAGGTAATTGCAAAATAAAATATAATATTTATAATTAGATATTCATTTTATAGTATATTATATTTGTTACTTACATATTACCTGCACACATACATATATGGTTGATCATGCAACAATGATCATATTGCTCAGAAGATCAGTCAAACAGTACTGAATACAATAACAAAAAAATGGAAGGCAAAGCTTGTATAGATGGGCATGTGTGATTTAAATAGCGTCAAAACAATTGAAACTCATTATTATTAGAATGGAATGTGTATGTACTATACATACGAATGGGCATATGTAGATAAACTTGTATCAAACGATCGTGTTCCGTTCATTTCATTGTTGTTATGATCGTTTTGTGAAGTGAATGATCTCTCTTGTGAATTGACGCTTATTACAATCATCGCCATCAATAACATGTATACACATTTGTAATACCTATTCATTACAATGATCATTCATATGATCATTATGCATTAGTATCACAATATGTATGCATATTTTTTGTTTATGATCGTCCCACCATGACGACGATGATCATGAATTGTTGTGCTGTGCTGCGCTTGCTTTAATCTCACCCTATCGAATGATGATCATGACGATGATGATGATGATGATGATGATCGTATTATAATACAGTCATCGACCATCCCATATGCATTATTGAAACGATCATTAGTACGATCATGAATGAGTTGTTGTTTCAATTTTTTTTCGCATCAGATTGGATGGACTTTATTTGTTTGCCAAATGCAATAACAAAATATGTCGGTACATACAATATTTCAACAATATGATTCTTGTAAAATGGTAAATTTAATATGATCGCACGTACGTTTGATCGTGTCTGCTTTTTAATGAGAGAGAGAGAGAGAGACAGCGAGTTTTTTTTTTGTTATTGGTCTACTCTGGTTTGTTTGTTATTTTTCTTTTATTTTTTGCTGTTGCAAAAATTCTTGCAAATTTTTCGCTGCGTTTTTCTGTTTGTTTATAATTTACACACATACAAAGTGTGTGTGTGTTTATTTGTAGAATTTTTGCATTTTGAAATGACTATTTGTTTATTATTGAGCTTATAGCTTTTTTTTTATTTTTTTTTTTACTGTATTCTTTCTGTGTGGCATAATATTATAGTTAGGGTGTGATGGTGTGATGTGTATCACTCTTGTTTGTTTGCCAATCTAAAAATGGCCTTCAGTTGTGTCATGGATTCATACTGTACTATAAACAATTGATTTGCACTATGTGTACTTAGTTTATGATGAGAAAATGTAAGAAAAAAAATAATGAATAAATTTTTGCTGTATTTTAAACTTAAAATACTTTTTTTTTTCCTTAAAATATGTAAAGAAAAAATATTCTTTTTATATGCAAAAGAACTGAAAGCTTACTTTTGTATAGCAGATAGGTGTGACTTACATCCGATTACGCCCATCCTTGAGTTTAAAAATTCGCTGGTTAAAAAAAATGTTATACACTGAATTTCAGCTCAATAAGTTTGTATTTGAGTGAGCTACAACCGAAAATATAATTCGAAAACATATTTTTGTATGGGAGGCGGATGTAGTTTTTATCCAATTACGCCCAATCTTAAATTTAAACAATTGTTGGTAAAAAAAAAATTATATGTAGCAAGTTTCAGCTTGATAATATTTTATTTGAGTGCGTCAAATTTCAAAACATATATTCGAAAATGTACATTTCTATAGGAAGTAGCTGTGATTTGCATCCAATTACGGTAATTTGCGAAATCATCAATGTGTTGATAAAAATACAAGTACACACCGAATTTTAGTTCAAAAGCTTTAAATTTTCGTATGCAAAGTTTAAAGATATACATTCGAAAATGTACTTTTATATGGGAAGTATGTGTAGTTTTCATCCAATCACTGCCATTGTAGTACTCATCACTGTATTGTATAAAAAGAATCGTATTTATCAAGTTTAAGTTCAATAGCTTAATATTTTCGCACGTAAACCCTTCGGATATATGTTCGAAAAAGTACTTTTTTATGAAAAGTATGTGTGGTTTTTATCCGATAACGATTATTTTCGTACACATTAATGTGCTGATAAATATTACTGTATGCATGGAGTTTTAGTTCAATAGCTTTATATTTTCCAGCCCAAATTCTAAAAAATCTATATTCGAAAGCGAATGCAACTCTGTCATTTTCAGTTTTGATCCATTTTAACATACATAGCTATTGTATGTTTTGCGACTACATATTTTTCCAGAGGATTTTGTCTATGAAAAGGCAATAAATTTAAAAAAAAAAAATCAATTTTATGAGACAAATTTTATTAACCTTTGTTTATTTAAAAAGTTATAGAAAATATATTTTTTTTAAAATACAATATATACACAATTTTAACATATTAATTTTTTAACGCTTTTCCGCATTTACAATATTTATTTTAAGATTAATTAAAATATATGTAAATACTTGACAATAGATACCAGACTGCCAGATCACCCCTTTACTACTAAAATTCCTTTACGTACATAATCGTAAGTCTTGCATATGATCGTTAAGATTTTTATCATTTACATACATTCATTCATATGCATGCTGCACATGCATAGATGATGCTCGATGCTCTCAAGTACACAAATACACACATACACACACACACACACACATAGACCAAGATTTGATGATTCAACATTTTGCTATGCGATGTGCTCTGTTTTTGCATCGTCTATCTTTATCTATATTCATACATGATTTTCATATTGTACACGTATTGCATTGCATTTTTAACCCTATCAGTTATTACTATAGGTACATTCATATGCACTTGGCCATGTTGCAAAAATTCCTTGGCTACTATTGCTACTGTGCTTCCTCATCGTCGTATCTTTCAATTAAATATGCATATAACGCTATTTGTCTTGACTTTTTTTTCCCCTGTTCACTCATACCACTTAATATACATACTTAAGTAGCTTCTTCTACTTGTGCATCATTTTGACTATTGGCCTTTTTACTTGTCTTTGTTATTCTTTAGTTTATTCCACTGTATGTTGAAACTTCGTTTGTGTTGTTTTAATTTTTTCATAATATTCATGATGATTATGATTATAGTTATGATGATGATGATTATGATAATAAATATTATGAAGATATGAAGGTGTTGAGAGTGATGGTCCATTGTTTAGGCTGAAGTATATTATGGTATATATAGTATTGATTGGTTGGCTGTATTGACAGCGGTCGATTTATTGCTCACTTATCCACTGCGAAATTATGAAACAAAGCGGCAAGAGTGTATTTTATTGTAATCACATAGAAAGTTTTCAACATCACAAATGGTCTGTGAAAAATCGCAATCTGTGAAGAATCTCAACATGTACACTTTTACAGAAAAAGTCGGATCTTTTGGGTGCAAAGCGAGAGAGAGAGAGAGAGATCGAAATCATACTATAGATCCTTTAGTTCCAGATCAAAGCTCCTCTGTCCATTTACTGTTTATATGATTCAGTAATAATAACAACAATAATCACAATATACACAAGGGTTCTGTAATTCGAACCTTGGTCAAGATCCGCTTTCACCTGTTGTGCATAACAACTTGCCATGGAAAAACTTCTAAAAGAATTCTGTGATAAAGCTTAGCATTGTGCGCACTACGCCTTCGAAGTAGTAAAGGACTTTGCTCGACTTCTCAATTTGTTCTAAGATAATGACTGAGATGTGGGGCTCTCTCTCTCTCTCTCGCTGAAATGACGAAAATCACACTCTACAAGTCTCTCATCACCTGTCCTTATATATATGTGGATACTTTTCACCTGGTATGAGCGAATACTTGAAGTTTTCAAGAAAAAAGTCCTACATTAGATCTTTGGACCAATTCTCGTTGGTAACAAGTTCCGAATAAAATCAGATATGAGCTGTACGCCGTTATTATACAATAGTAAAGCGGAAATCCACCAGCTGCGCTGGCTCGATCAACCAAAAAGGTGTTAAATTTTTAACCCGCCAGAGGATGCGGAAAACGAAAACCCAACCTCGGATGGTGGGACCAAGTACTGGAGAACCTACGAACGCATGGGATTTCTAACTGGCTCTAGCAAGGAAAGAACAGGAACGAAACCTCCATTCGGCCCAAATCGAACAAACGTAATTTGAAAGAATTGCAAATTTGCTTGTCGACATTTGGGCACCATTTGAAAGAATCAATTTTTATCTCTTTGAAAGTCACTAAGCTATGACATCAGCATATGTTATGAACAGCAAATGGAAAGCGATGTTTTTATAAAATTGCAACATCAAATTTATACCAGAGCCCCGCTAAAGTGTAGAAAGGGGCTAGAGAAGGTAAGCATATTTGGGGAAAAAGTTGCATTAGAAGAACGAATGGATTTTGGTCATATATTTTACTGCTGTACATGCGTTTTCTGAGCAATTAATGGGTTATTTGTTAGTTTTTATGTTCTTTAAAGTTCATTTTACAAGGCAGCTCCCATAAGTAATAAAAATATGGAGTGAGTATGTTGAAGAAAAATGTTGATGAGAAAAAATAATGTATTTTGGTCCTCTATGCGCACAGCCTGGTTTTAGCAACAGCATATTTTATAATATTTCGCAATTTTGTACGTGAGTCCCTTCAAGCGCTTTCATGCGGCATCAATATGATGATGATGTTGTTTTTTTCTTTATTTCTTATTAAAAAAATAAATTTGCTTATGAGTATTTTGGTTGTTGGTTTTTTTTTTATTTTTTTATTTTTTTTTTTTGCATTTTTGCAATTTTGCAATTTTTTTTTTTGCATTTTTGCAATTTTGCAATTGTTTATTTTTTTTCTATTAAAATATGTTCCATCTTCTATAGCATAGATATGAATAAACATATTTATTTTTTGGTACTTTTGAATAATGATTACCATCACCTGTCTCTATGCAATTATGAGCCGTATGACATTTTTAATGTTCACTCTAGTCGAGTGGCTTTGTTGTGGTTTTTTTTCGTAAGTAATTAAAAAAATCAATATACAATATCACATTCATGTACTTTACAAAGTATTCTCACTCAAATGAATAATATTCATACATTTTCTGTGTAAACATCATCCAAAATATATGGCATGTAACCTAATTTATATGGAAATGCATACAATGTTGTATGATGTACAACATAAAACTATATTTATAATTTGTACAAAAATTTTAATTAATATTGAATAAAAAAAAAATCTACGAAAATTATTCTGTTGACCCATATTCATTGCTTGCACCTATATGATGAATATGCGGGTGTCCAAAAAAAGAAAGAAACATTGTCGAATAAAATTTTGAATAAATTATTTGCATTAAATACTGTTTAAGTATTGCATGTTTGAAATTTTAAATTATATTCTCTCATATAGTACACAGAATTTCCACACCTTTTAGTAGACGCCTTGAAAACACAAAAAAAAAAAAACTAAATAAAATAAAATGAAAGAATAAAAATACGAGTATGTCAGAGAAATTCCAAAGTGTCTTAAAATTGTTCATGTATTGTACCTACATATAAATATTTGGGCATATATACAATATATACAAAAATCAAAAGCAGAACGCACGTGCATACATTATTACAGAATATTATGGTCTCATATAGACAATATATCATGGGTGACGTGCGACATATGTGCAGTCAACACACCAGCTACATATATACCGCATATAATAAAAATTAAAAGAAAAGGGACAAGAGTACAAAAAAAAAAAAAAAAAAAAACATGTATACATGCATACGCACACATAAACCAATTGAGAATTACAAAAGACAAAGTGCTGCTGCTAGCATGTCGTGAATGAAAATGCTGCAAGCGAAATTAAACTACAACAATATAATAACGATAACTTCAATTATGATCAAAATAATTTAACCATATGGCTAATATCAATATATTGATGCATTTTATGCGTGTCTGCTTATGCGTATCCCACTATCGTATGAACAAAAGCGCAAGCACAGCAATGACCAACTGCTAAAAAATCCATGTTTTGTTTTTCTGCTTTACACTTCCACTTCCACTTTCGCCATTAAAGTTCTAGTTAACCTTTGAAATGCAATAAAACCAAACAAAACAAAAAAAAGCTGGTAATAAAATAATCGTTCAGGCGTAACGATATGCGGCAGTGTCCACCTTTAATAAACTGAATATAAAATAAAATCATTTAAACAGAGCATACAACCAAGTACAGAAATGGAAAAGGCTTAAGAGTTTAATGAAATTATACGAAAAAAATTATTATAATCATAACAATGGCCTGTAAACACTGGATGTGGGGATATGTTTTAGCTACAAAGTATATTTTCGAAAGGGTTACAATCAAACGAAGGGAGTTTCCATGACGAAAAACGTTGAACATAAACAACAAAAAAAAAAAAAAAAATATTAATTAAAAATGATAATAATAGTAGTACCTTGAAGTAATGAAATTAAAAATTAAAAATGAAAACAATATGAATATTACGACTCATAATAAACTCCACGAAAAATAAAAATTTTATAATTTGTACATGAAGATTGGTATGAGCGAATGAGATCAACTTCTGAAATGGAAACCATATTTGTTTATACGATAAAGGAATGGTATTTATACGATCACTATGGCAGTTAGATAATGTGGCTGTGGACCCGCTGAGGTCAAATTTGGCCCTTGTGTTGCCCAGGAGAAGAAAAGGGAGAAAAAAGCAAGCTAAAATGAGAAAATTAAACATAATAGAGATAGAGAAAGACAAAGAAGGAGAAATGTGAGAAATAGTAAGGCTATTAGAGCTGTCAAAACTACGTTTATAGTCCACAGTTCCTCCATCACGTCGTAGAAAGGCTTTCACACATGCAAGGGACGAACGGACTGGTACAAGAAGTGGATGGAAGATTCTTCTTTCTCCTCATCCAGATAACTCCGACAGTAGTAATGTGGGCCCAGCACCTAATGTCCATTGATGGCTGCGTTTGTGTTGTTAACCCCATTGCGGTTTAATGTAGCAAGGAAGTCCATAGCTGCGCAAGTTCGTTGCGAGCCATTGTATAGAACCCTCCAACCGTAGAGACCATCGGCATTGAAGAGGCTTTTTTTTTAATTTATTGGGAGTCCTGTGAAGGATTTTGTGACATCTTTGCTCTCAGTGCAAAATATATATATAAATTTTTTTTTCTCCTTTTTACTCATAATTGGAGCATAAGGCCTCCATCGCACACGATTCTGCGAAAAAATTAAGTCACAAGACTTCTGCCGTTCGAAAACAGCTAATATAAGCAAATCTTTTCTAATGCTGTCCGAATTTAATGAGTAAAACAGTAATGGAAGTGAAGCTTGGTGTTATCACAACGGGGCTTGCTGGTTTCATAGAAAGGGTCTCTCAGAGAGAGAGAGAGAGAGAAAGAGAGAAAGCGACGAAAATAATCATCCATAACCATGCTTTCATCAGCGCTCGGGAAATTTTCTTTCATTCAGGAAGAAGTGGCATTGATTTGGAAGTTTTCAAGGGTAGACACCGGCTTAAAAAATAAACTATATAATAATATAATACACTTGTTTCATTAGATTCGTTTTGGGTCAAAATTTACGATTTATTATCGTTGGGGGGATGTTGCACCGCGACCTATAAGATCTATTGTGCCCCCTTCGCAGAGCTAGAGTGTGTCTCTCAGCCCAGTTCCCTCGATGAATTTTAGTGTTGGTCCTACTTCACAGAGTGTAAGTTCACACTGGCAGATACAGCTGCGATATTTTTCTCTGTCCGCACTCTACGTATGCGTGTTGATGGTTAACCGTCCAATAATGTAAATTTGGTACGAAATTTAGTCACAAGATTCCGAATAGCCGCCTCAGAAGGTCGCCCAAACTGACCATAAAATGAATGAATAATCTGCAAGCGTTGTTCGTTTGTAAGCCGACTCATCGTTAAATTATAAATACACCAAACTGAACATGTTTGTCAGTAACATGTTACACGAAAACAGCTGAGCTGCCAAAAACAATGTTGTCAAAAAAAAAAGTTGCTAAAAAATCACCCTGTACATAAAGTAACTAGAACCTTCATTTGCTTTTTCATACGCAATCAAATATCGATATATCAATCAAATATCGATAAGAAATTACTCTCAAATGTGATAAATTTCGAAATAAATATATATCTGAGAGTATTTAAACTAATGAGTAAAAAAAAAATGCTATTAATAAAAATAATAATGCTAATAAATAGATAAATAAGAAGAAAATGAAGGAGGAAAAGAAGAATTACCCAAAATCTATACATACATTATATGCACCCATAGTAATATAGTATATTTATATTAGGGTGGTGTACTTTTTTTTAGCATCAATCGGAAAACAATGAGATACTTTCGAAACATATTGATTTACGCTCGAAAACACATTTTCGAATGGAAGCTAACTGTGAATGTCATCTGATTATGCCTATTCCATAACTTATTTATTGAGTTTCAGTTCGATAATTATACTTGAGAACGACAAGTAAGGAAATATATATTTGAAAACGTATTTTTATATGAAAACTGGGAATGGTTTTCATCTGATTATATTCATTTTAAAGTTCATTTCAGAAAGACACTGATTCCAATTAATAACATATGTAATATCCCAATCTTCCAGCCTCTCATGAGGCTATTAAATGGATTTGGAATGTAATGATGGCCTTCAATACATTCCATACCATATAATCAATTGGAAATGTGAAGTTTATTTCAGATTTCTGATTATATTAGCATTTTTGTTATACTTTTTAATGAATTTTCTTTGCTCTCGAACGATTTGACCCGCCCTCAGGTGTAAAAACCATATGTAAAAGAATATGGCTTAATGCATGTGTATTAGCTCATTATGCTAAAGTCGTGCCTTTTTCTATTCGATTTTCATTCGTAACACGTAGATGAACAACAGTGATCGACTCACTAACGATTGATTGTCTCATCAGAGTACATACATACATGTAACGTACGTACGTATGTACGTTCTGGCAGTGAATGGTAGTCATTCATGATGATGACGATAGTTTTTGAATAGAAAATTATATTTTGGAATAATAATTCATAAAGCTATTGACTATATAGTAAAGGAGGAATATGCATATGCATATGTATCTATGAATGTATAGAACGATCCAATCCAATTCAAAGAAGAACAGTGGGGTACAAATGGTGCTGGCTACGTAAAATATTTGTGTATGTATAAGTTTATACCTAAATATTAGTGAATATGAGATCTAAACAATATGGAAAATTATATTCATATACCATTTACCTATATGACGGTGACAAGTGTATATTTAAGCCACTCTGTTGTTGTCGTTGTTGTTCTGTCATTGGTTTATTTGTTTCGGTATTGTTTTCATTTGTGATTGTGCACATGCAGATACAAATGTATGTATTTTATATGTACAACTATATTGTTTGTATTGCATATTACATGTTATTATCTCTTATTGTTGTTGTTGCAATCAATGGCGCTATTATGGCCGGAAATTGTATTTTCAAGTATTTTTTTTTTATTTCAATTTTTTTTTTTTTCATTATTTTAGCTTTTCATTTGCATTTTATTTATGTTTGTGATTATTATTATTTTTTATATATATTTATTATTTTATTTTCAATTTATTTGCTCTTATGCGTATGTATGCGTTTGAAAGCGACACTGTACGCTGCTTTGAATAACAATTTCAATTGTAAGCGGAAATACTTTTAATGATGTTATTAGAAAAAGGTGAAAAAATATTATGGTTATGTGTATTATAAAAAGGGCAAAAATTGGAATAATAATAATAATAATAATAATAATAATATTGTAGTAACACAATTTACCATATAAACACGTAATTGCTGTGAAGCAGCGTATCCACCCAAGTTCTCAGTATACAGTATTGTTATGCGGTTGAGAATTTTGCATAGGAACCTACATATTTTCGGAGGGAAAATAATATGGAAATTTAAAAGAACCTTGGCCGAGCTTCTTACTTACTTCCTTAGGTGGCCATAACAATCGAAAATCGATTTAGGCCGCATATAACATACTTCTCCAGGCATCTCTGTCTTTCGCTAGCTGACGCCAGTTAGAAATTACAAGCGCCGTCAGGTTCTCCAGTACTTGATCTTTCCACCGGAGGGGTTAGGTCTTCCTCTTGTGCATCGTCCTCCAGCGGATTCCGAATATAACACCTTCTTAGCTGGAGCGTGTTCTTTCCTTCGCTCGACATGACCTAGCCAGCGCGACCGCTGGATTTTGATGCGCTTTAGTATGTCAATATTGGCATACAGCTCGTACAGCTCATGGTTGTACCTTATTCGGTACTCGCCACCAACACAAATAGGTCCAAAGATCTTGCGTAGGACTTTTCTCTCGAAAACTCCAAGCATTCGCTCATCCAAGGTGGAAATTGTCCAGTCTTCAGCCTTCAGAGTGTAGTTTTCGTTCTTCGAGAGAGGGCTCGACTTCTCAATTGCTTACTTAGCCCAAAGTAGCATCTGTTGGCAAGAGTGATCCTTCGCAATATCTCCAGGTTGATGTCATTACTGCTGTTAATGCTGGTTCCAAGATAGACAAAGTCCCTTACTACTTCAGAAGCCTAGTTGTCAATAGTGACGTGCTGTCCAAGACGCCGGGACTCTTTGTTTGTTGATACTAGATACTTCGTATTGTCCTTGACCGAGCTTCTTTTACAGTATTATTATGCATATTTTGGAAAGAATTGACTCTTTTTGATTTAAATTTTTCTTATCTTTGTCACAGAACTCTTTCAGAAGCTTAAAATATAGAAATTTTTTACTATCGGAAGAATTGTCAATTGTTTTCTAAAAAAAAAATTGCGATTGAATTGAATGTAAAAGAAAATATTTAAAAATTAGAGAGCAAGGTGGTGCTTTTTATCCGACTTAGCTCATTTTTGAACAAGTCTATTGGTCCATCCATATAATAGTATGTGCCGAGATTCAGCTGATTAACTTGAAATGTTCGTATTCAAAGTGTGAAAATTTTGATTCGGATGCTACTCGTTGGCCTAGCTTTTATCCGACTTAGCTCAATTTAGAATATGGTTATTTTGAATATCAGTAAATATTCTCGTTCGGCCCGAGTTTGAGTTTGATAGTCTTACGTTCTCGCGAGCACAATATGAAAACTTGGATTCGGACGCTGATGTTTGTAAGGCAGGTAGGCATGGGTTTTATCCGATTAAGCTTATTTTGTGCGGCTGATTTAATCGACCCTGAGCCTACTTTGCCACTACCCGCTGGAGCCATCAAGGCCACGGTCAACATCTGGGCTAATCTAGTCCATAAGTCTACCTGGCAGGCCGAGAGAGGCTGCAAATGGACGAAATCCATGTTACCTAACATATCGGGTAAATGGTCACATTTCCTCCCTAATATCTCTAGGTAGAGGTGATTGCATAATGCTAGCCGGCTTGGTAACAGGCCACTTTCTATGTGCAAAACACATGGGAAAGGTAGACTAGGTAGGAGGCAGTGCACTTTGGCCAGCCTGTGAAGAAGAAGATGAGACGGCGAACCACTTTTTATGTGTCTGTCCTGCTTTCGCTCGAATCGGGTTTGAAGTCTTTGGCACTGACGTGCTGAGTGCTGAAACTCTTGGGTCTTTAACACTACAGGATCTACTAAGATTTCTTCGGAGAACGGGTAGATTTAAAACACAATAAAATGGAACTTCAAACGCAGTACAATGGACCAATAAATGTCTAAGTGCTGTGCTTGATTTCTTAATGTTCCAAAAAAATAAAATTGATTGGTAAATACAGTAGTATCTATCGAGCTATACCTGAATGCGAGGGCCGAGTGTGGAAACATGAATTCGGAGACTTAAGTTGGTATGGAAGGTAGGAGTGATTTTTATCTGATTCAGTCCATATTCAAATATCTATTTTAATTAGTAAACATAATCGTCTGTATTGAGTTTCAGCTTGATAACTTTATAAATTCGTGCGCACAGTATGAAAACATACATTCAAATACATATTTTTGTATGGAAGGTAGGTGGGAGTATCACCAGATTTCGTCTATTCACCAACTAATTTATTTGTTCATCACTGAAATTAATATCATGTACCAATTTTAAACGTTTTAAACGTTTAATATTTTTAGATTTGAGATATTATGGAAAGATGACATTGTGGATCCCATAGACTTTCTTTTCTTCCTAAAATTCCATCAACGTGCATAAGTTCATAATGAACATAATTAATTAATTTTGAGTCAGATTGTTTTGTATTGCAATGCGAAAGGCCTTGTGTATTAAGTACAATATATTCTATATATATTCGTATATGGTTATACAAGGCTAATACATTATACCAGTAGTTATCTTACTATATATGGATATATGCATTTGTCTGATTTGAAATATGAGTATGTACTTATTACTTAATTCTAAAGTGTTCTTTAGCTTTTAATGAGCTTAAATTCTGTCATCATATTCTCAACACAATTGTATAATAATTGAAACGTTCATACTCTAGATAGAAACTTTTATTTTTGGCATTAAATACATTTGAAAAAAAAAATATTAATTCGATTAATGTGGCCACCACACCTTTGGTTAAAAATGAGGAAATGAAAGAAACTTGACAAAAAAAAAAAAAACTAAAAATGTACAAAATAACAAATTAATTCGATACGTAAACGACAAGTGATTATGATGCAATTGGGATTAGGTATGAGTATAAGTATGAGTCTGAATAATTATACAAAAAAAAAGGGATAATAAAATATAAACAATGAAAGTGAAGAAAAAGTATAAAAATCATTATTAAAAATTATTGTTTTTCGTTTCGCTAATGTTAATTTAAAATTTATACATAAATACTCTAATGTTGGAAGAAGAATTTATTTTTATTTAGCTACTAGTATGACCAATTGAATAATTAATAAATTAATTGATAATACTGTGTATAAACAATCATTTTACAACATAGAAATATATTCGCAATATGACGCAACATCAATATGAGCAACAAGTGTTGCAAGCAAATTGTTTTCTTTGCTCAAATGTCGTAGGTAAAAATGAGTATTTCGTAAAAAAAATAAAAACAAGCAAATTAAATAACGATAAAAATTATGAAAACAAGACAAGAAAACAAAAACAAAAATTCAACAAATACTATAGAAACACCAAAATCTTAGTATGTTGACGTATGACTAAAGGTCGCCATCATCATACATGCTCATTAAGGTGGGCATTATTTAGAAAAGTCTTTTTTTTTCGTAGCACTCATAGGCTATAAATATATGATTTAAAAAAAATATTGCTATATAGAAAATTTCGACCCGATTGGTGAAATTTTAGAAAAAGCTCACAAATCCTAAAGTTGGAAAAATTTGGGTTTTAATATTATTCTTATTATATAAGACCACCTTGAGCTGTCGGAAAATAAAGTATTTTCGGAATTTTTTTTTCAGCATTAAAACAACTTGCAATGTTAAAATTTTTTATATGATTTTATTAGTTATTTTTTTTACAATAAATGTCAATATTTTTGCTTGGATCTCGGGCTCCCTGTACACGCTGCACCAGGTCGCGTAGCCCCCCTTCAACCCGGTTTTCCCCATCGATGGGACATCTGGACCCTTGGCAAGTGAGTCTGGAACAAAAGTTAGATAGGCAGGTTATTCTCCATATAATTTCGTACTGAAATACTGAAGCCGTTTTTTGAAAAGTTAATTTTTACGAAAATGGTGGCTATTTATAAAAAATTGTTAATTTTTTACCTGTAAAATTTGCCTCAAAATCGTGCTTTAAAAATCCAAATTATAAAATATCAAAAATCCCATCCAGTATTTCGATGCAGAATTAAATTCTCGATAATTTTGCAAGGTTTCATCAAAATCGGTTGAAAACTGCAAGCGTGATATGTCCCACCAGTTTACAAAATGTCGTTTCGAGATAAACGCGTTTGAAGTTTTAGAAACTCGCTCAGTGCCCCGGGAAATTTTAAAAAAAAATCGTCTCGTTACCTCGTTTAAATGTTTCTGGCGGACTATAGATGCATACTACATTAAAATACACACCTCATAGAACATTTCAAGCAAAAAAAAAATTCGATTTTTTCAAACCGTCAAAGTGGTCTTCCCCCTTAATTATACTATCTCGCCTCTAAAGTTGTGAGATGTAAGGCCGACCTCAATTAATTTTCCCTCCACAACATTTGTCGATCATATATTTCACCCCTGCTAAGGGACACTCGGAATTTTGCGCATTTGATAAAAACGTAGATTTTGCATGGGAGCCAACCCTCCAAGAGGTGGTTGAGGAGTATGTTTCCGAAAAAGGTTGAGGAGAGAAAATTAATAGAAGTCGATTATACAATTGGCCCCTCTATGGCCAACTCAATGGGGTGAAGTGAGCGATTTTTATAAAAACATAAATTTTGAAAGGCAGAAATGTTGAGAATAGAATATTAATAGAAAATTAGTAGAAGTCGGTCACACAATTGACCCCTCTAAGGGCAACTCAAGGGGGTGAAGTGTGTGACTTTTATAAAAACATAAATTTTGTAAGGAAGAAATATTGAGGAGAAAAAATTAATAGAAAATTAGTAAAAGTCGGTCATACAATTGAATCCTCTATGGCCAACTCAAGGGGGTGAAGTGATCGATTTTTATAAAAACATAAATTTTGAAAGGGAGAAATGTTGAGAGTAAATAATAAAATAAAATAAATAAAAAAAAAAAATAAAAATAATAAAAAAAAAATGAAAAACTATCTCATCCAACCTTAGGGCCCGTAATCAAAAAGATTTTCCTTTCGAACGGTACCCATCTGCCGGCAAGAATTAGCAATTTTTCCGGCAGTAAAAAAGAATGCTTCTTAAAAAGAGCTCTGTGACAAAACTAAGTTAAAGTGAAGTCACAAGGGCCCTGCCGTTCGGAACCGGCTCATATAAGTAGTAGTAATGCTGTCCAAATTTAACACGCACAACGGTATTGGAAGAGAAGCTCGGTGGTATCAGAATCGGCCTTTCAGGCCTAAGTGTGTCCTCTCAGAGAGAGGACAGCCTCTAACCTAACCTAACCGAGGACTCGTAACCGATTTCTAAAATTCTATCAATATGGACGAAATTGCCTATTTTATAGTTTTTCATTAAATCGAATATTTCTAGCCTATGAAAACTAGAATTCAAAATTGTTCCCCAATACATTTGGTGGCCACCTTAATATACATATAGTATATGAATGAAATTATTCGTATCTATTGGATACGCAATACAATATTCTTGTATATTTCAACTATTCGATGATTTAAGGTTATAGATTTTGTTGTTGTAGTTCTCCAGAAAAAAGAAGAAAATAACAGTTTCGTAAATAAAGCACTCATGAATTCATATATAGATATACTAGAACTGTTCAAAAGTTTTTCGACACGTTGAACGTTTTCCTGAAAGATTTTATTTCCAGTTATACCGATACAAGCATTTTTGGAATTTAAAAAAAAAAATGTATGTTTTTTACGCTTTAAAAATTTTTGAATGTTCCCCTAATATATAAATAACATTTTTTTAATGTTGTCAATGTCAATTCTAATATTTTCGCTACTTTGCTGAGGGCAGTCCACCAGGTCCACCAATCCATTTAGAATTATTCAAATATAAGTCCAGTGCTATCATGAGTCTTAGCACCCATGTCTTACTGACCGCCATCTTGTGCACTTAGGGCATAATTGACACACAATTATGTATGGCTATATTCTAAAAAGAACATTCTGAAAAAACAGGAATTTCTAAAAAATTATATTCTTGAAATAATATATTTTTTTGTGACAGATCTAATGCTCATATGTGTCTATGAATGCATGCTTGCGTACAGGTTGTAGAACAAAACAATAACAATGCTACAACAGTAAATTGCATAATTTACTACCATAGCTACCTGCCCGATCAATCGTTTAAATAACAACTTTTGAACCGGACAACTGGTATAAGAACAATAATAATAAGTAATAATAAAAACAACAAGATGTTTGATTATGGCAAGACAAGTGTGTATTGATATATGAATAGGTATTTGTACATATAGAAAACCATCACCAGTAGAAAATGATAACGTCTATTAGTCAAATGCTTATAAATTCATTACTAATCGGTCTAACGGTAGGCGAGACTAAATGTAGTTAAATTTTCTATAGGAAATCAAGACTAAATCTCTCTCTTTCACATATAAACGATTCTCAATGCACTAATCACTATCGTAGAAATCAATCTTATGGTTCTATGAAGTATAAAATTCGAACACTCTCTTGTCTAATTACTTTTCGTGCATTAAAAATTCGACGCCATGCATCTTCCCCGATAGAAATTTTGAAAGAAAATGTAAAAGTACTAGGCGCTATTAATAGGAA